>JAWWEE010000010.1:5977443-6197828 GCA_035221455.1 Xenops minutus | reverse complement strand
GGGCTGTGAGGGGACCCTCAGTGTGTGCAGTGGGGCTGTGAGGGGACCCTCAGTGTGTGCAGTGGGGCTGTGAGGGGGGGGGTTCAGTGTGTGCAGTGGGGCTGTGGGGGGACCCTCAGTGTGTGCAGTGGGGCTGTGAGGGGACCCTCGGTGTGTCCCCCTCAGTGAGGGGGGACCCTCAGCACAACAGTGCTGTCTGTGGGCAGGGGGGGCCTGGGGAGGCCCCATCCTCATTCACATCCTCGTCCTCACCCCATTCCCCATTCCTATTTCCAGCCCCATTTCCCATCCCCTTCTGTATTCCCATTCCCCATCCCTATTCCCAGTCCCACTTCTATCCCCATCCCTATTGTCATTCTCCTTGCCCATCCCATTTCTATCCCCATCCCTATTCCCACTCTTATTCCCCATCCCTGTCCCTGCTCCTCAGTGCCCACTGCAGCTGGCAAAGCAGGACCCTGGGCTGGTGTCACTGATGTTCTCGGCAGCTCCACGTGACCCCCAGGATGACACAGCCCTCCTGTGCTGTGTCCTTGTCACCAGGGTGTTTGGGATGGCCTTCCCGCAGCTTCCTCTGCCATGTTCCTGCCCAGCTCCTGCCCTGGCCATCCCTCTTTGTCCAGTTGCTGCCACAGCTCCGAGCCTGTCCTGCTCCATCCCGGGTGAAGTGACAAGGACAGTTGTCCCGCGCCCACCCCACTGACCATGTCCCCCTTGCACACCCCCCATATCCCTGCCTTGTTCCCACTCTCCTGGCTGGTTGTGCTGTGCCAGTGTTGTCTCTCATTCATGATCAAACAGAATCCATCACCTACTTCTTCAGTGTTCAAACAAGCCACTCGAAGCTTTCTCATGTGTTTCCAACTTGGCTGTGCCATGAGGATTACGATTTATGGCAGTGTGAGGCAGCTGGGGTGCTGTGTGTCCTGCTCAGCATGTTTTCCTGGCTGCCCCTTCCCATGCACTGCCTTAGGCTCATAGCTGGAAACTCAGAACCTCATTGAGACAGAGAGCTGTGTTCCTTACCTGGGAGAGAGGGGTGGGAAGGGGCTCCATCAGGCGTGGGTGGATCGTGGCACTGAAGCTGCAACCTAGACCTGTAGGATATAAATTCCTTTTGCCACTTGCATCACCCAGAGCTTCCCTGTGGACTCCAAGTGAGTGGGACTGGATGCAGGACTGCCCTTGTGGCACTGGGGATTGCCTGCACCGGCGGTAATTTGCCCCATTGGTGCTGTTTAATGGGCAGCAAAATGTGAGGGACACGGGGAGAAGATGATGGCACTTAATTTTTAGGCTGGCTTGATGCGAACAGTGGGCATCCATTCTGAGCATGTGGCCAATATTTATGGGATCAAATATCTGCTAATAGCAGAGAGGTTTAAACTGTGAGATACGGAAACACTCCAGAAGCAAATGTCCTGGTGTTCATTTCAGTGCACACGCAGGGGGATTAAAGCACAGACTGTCAATTGCCACCTGAAAGCTGGATAAAGCACAGGGAAAATGTAGCCGAATCCTCTTGTCCATGCCCAACAGGAAGGTAAGGGCTTTACCCGAGCATCCCATGTATGATGCCTCTGGGAGCTGCTGGAGCCAAACGACGGACACAACAAATGCCTTCTGGATATAATCGTTCCCAGGCACAGCAGAAGGGAAGGAAGACTTTTATAAACAATTATCCATGCAAGCTGCAAGAGCAGCATTTGCAGTAGCTCTCCAGGGCCCTGATAATACTCCCCGAGACATGCCAAGATGGATAGGATTTATAAACCGTGGATGGGTATTTCCTACATTGCAGCTCTCTCGGCAGTATTACGCCATGAAGCATTCTGCAGAAGACATAGATGTTCATGAAAACATTTTATAGCCCTGTTGTGCTGGGATTAATATCAGATAAGAAAGTCCAGACCACGTGTACTTTGTTCTTCCAGCACATTTCCAAGTCCGCAAATAGAAAGGAGCCTATAGGAGCAGATGATTATTAACTAATAGCCTTGCAACCTGATGCAATTTTGTCATTTCATATGGTGTTTTCACAATAATTCACAGGCAGTGCATTTCTTCAGAAGCAGACTAACCTACGCTTCCAAAGATAGTATCTCAACCTGTAGATGTAGAGATACAAATGATATTTCCTGGTAAACAAAAGCTATTATTCAGTGTCATGTGTGACATTACCCAGGAAGTCATTGGTTGAACTCAGTGAATGGTTTTGAGTCACCCAAAATGTGTTGTGGGTGCTCTGCCATGGATCTGGAGCTAATAAGGTGTCACACCTCATCACAGGAGTGTAAAGCCCTTTGGACACCCACCCTGTCCTCACCCATGAGATCTCCCTGCACTGTCCACTCTCCCTCTCCTCCTTTTTTAGGACTGGTCTTCAGAACCTACCCAGCACAACACAGCGTAGGAAACTGCCTGGACAACTCAACACTGTAACTGGAGGAAAAGGAAGGAGATTGACATTTAGGAGGCCAGAAATCCATCTGCCTTTGTGGGCCCAGGCTGTGGGGAGAGAAGTGATAAGACACCAGACCCAGCTGCAACTACTGACACCAAGAAAGTGCACCTCAGTTCTGAGGCAATTTCTCTATTATAACAGCCTGTTTTGTGGAAAATGTCAGGATTTATTTCACAAATAACATACATGAACCCCCCCATGGCAGAGGGGTTGGAATTAGATGATCTTTAAGGTCTCTTACAACTGAAACCATTCTGCGATTCTAATACTGTGGAGTCAGATGTTTCCTCAACACAAAAACACTGATTCATCTTTTTGAGGCTCCTATGGACCCACTTTGACTTACACCACCGTGAGATTAATGAGCAGGGCCATCTCCAGAAATCCAGTTCCCCTTCCATAAGAAGGGGAATATTGCTGTCTTGCAATATTATCCACACAAGGGACTTCTTCGTGTGGGGCGAGTTGCAGGATGGGTTTAGCACAGCAAAATCTTCTCCCTTCACCATGGCCATGAAATTTTACACACCTTGTGCGTTCCTCATCACTACATGCTCTGAGCTCCACCGCTGGGTGCCCAGAGTATCCCCATGCATCACACAGTCAGTGGTGTGCATGGAGCCTTTCCATCTGCCCATGGGAACCCGTACTACCTTCAGGCCATGCTCTGTTTTAAGGGAGTCAGTATTTGAGGCATCCAGGGATGCAGGAGCTGCACCTTTGCTGCTTGCAGCCCCCTCCTTGGGCAGGAGTGCTCAGATGGGCGCCGTGCAGGGGTGCTCTTACAAGGGCAACTGGGCATGTTTTGCTGAACATGTTTTGGTTTACATTGGGCTTATAATTTTAGGGCTAATGTTTGGTTTGGAAGCTCAACACCATGCTCAAGCCCAGCTCTAGAGCAGGCAGTGGTGTAAAGGCATTTAATTCCCCTGCACTGTAATCTGATGGTGGGATGAGCTCCCAGGCTGCTTTTAGGTCTGACTGGGGAACGAAATCAATCACAGAATACGCGTTACAAGGAAAGCGCTGTTGGTGTCAATTACCTAAACTCTGCAAACGTAACTCTTCTAATTTCCTGTTAAATCAGTAATGTTACCAATCTCAGTCTATTATTTTAATTAGGACTGTGACTGCAGTTGCTAGGAGCCCAGCGAGCGCAGACAAATGCGAATGTGTAATTAGTCCCACAAACGAGTGGCAAGTTGAATGTGTCAACATCATGGATAGTTACAACATGGGGTGCAGCGGGAGGCCAAGCGATTTGGGCCAGATTCTGATCTCACTGGCCTCGGCGCCAGCCCAGGCGGCTCTGCCGAGGTCAGCACTACCCTGGACCTGAGCTGGGGTGAGGGAATCTGGATCTGGCCCCATGTCATCGCAGCTTCTTGGAGCTTCACCCTGGGTTATTTTTAAAATGCTTGATGTCCCATCTTGTTTAATTTATTTTTTTCCTTGCTGTAACGCCTCCTCAGAGCCAATTACCCTGCAGTGAACGCTCAGTCAGGTTAGCTGAACGTGGGTGTTCCCGGTGCCAGTCGGCATCAGATTCCAGCCCTCCCCGGGGACCGGAGCTCCTGGGGTGGGTATGGAAATGTTTGGCTCCTTCCTCTCCCTTCCTAGCTGTGAAAGAAACCTCTCAGCTTCTGTCACATCTGACTGCCTCATGCATCCCAAAAACAGCCGCGCATTGACAACGGAGACAGGCGTACCGACAGCAGAGCAGCGCTAGCTACCAACCTCGCCGAAAAATACAGAATCCCTGCCTAAATATAGAGCTGAACTGGGAGAGAAAACAACGTGGCATTGCAGATCCATCAAAATTAAGAATGAAAATCTGAAGCCGCTGCTCATTGACGACCCCCGGCTGCTCACAGCGAGCGCGGAGGTCCAGCCTGCCGCTGGTATCCGATGTGGAATGGCACAGGAGAGGGAACACTGCTTTTATTAGCACTTGGCCATCAGTCAGCAGTCCACACTCCACAAATAAACGAACGGGCTGGGTGCATGTCATCCCAGTTCACGTGTTACAGAAATAACACTGGACTGGAACCAGAGTTAACACAGCTGAAGTTTGGGATGTGGCTGATTTGGAGAGAGGGCACATGGCAGAGGCTAGTTGGGCTATATCTGCTCTTGGAGGCAAACTCAATTTACAGTTCAATCCATCTTCTACACTCTAATTTCCCTGCTTTAGTAGGTCACTCTCCTACTTCACATGGTACTTCTTTTGGAACAAATAGACTAGGAAAAAGTCAAGGGTTTGGTGTATATCAGATAGACTGATTCAGTCACCTTTCCAAGACAAAACCAGTAGAGAAATAGTGTGAAAAGACTGAGTACCTTGAGGGGTCTGTGTGAAGATTATTCCCAGGGGGCCTGATGACCATGCAGTGATACTGGGGTGACATGACCATTGCACTGCATGTCCTGGTACCTCATCTGGGGCTGGCTATGACTTCATGCTCTCACTCATGGGTTGGTTGGGTTGGGTTTTCTCCTGATGGAGCCTCTGCCACTGCCTTGTAACAGGCAGTTAGTGCAGGAGGTGCCTGGCCCGAGCCGTTGTTTTCTTCCCACATAGTTTCCTTTAGTCCTACAGGAAAACCACTTTAACCAAAACCACATTGCATGTGTGTTATATAACAATAATCCGTTGTTACTGTCACCGGTGGGTTTTCAGGCCCTGTCCCAATGCACATGTGTCGTTATGGCAGAAAAGCCAGCATCCCACCTGGCAGAGGCCATGGGAAGGAGCCAAGGCTTACCAGTCCTGCTTGCCAGGTGCCTGCTCCATCCCAGAGAGAGCCCTGCACCGTGTGGCTGCTACCTCAGGCCTCTGAGCTGTTGCATGTCAGTATACTCATACAAAGAGCCCAGGGGCAGGTAGAGCTCTCTGTTGCCTGCACACACCTTGAGAAGCCTGTTTTGTGCAGAAAATTTGTGGGGAATCTCCATCCCCACACCCTTCTGGCCTGAAGGCAGCATGGGCATGCTGAAGCCACAGCTGGTGGGATGGTGCAGCACCCCATGTGCTCCGCTGGTCCTTTACTCCAGCTTTCTGCAGGAAGGGAGGTGAAAAGCACTGGTACTGTCCTGGCTCCAGGCTGGCTGGGCAGGTTCCTCATCTGGCCACTCAGCCCTCTGAGGTGAACCCCCTGATTATAGTCTATGTGATGTCACGGATGTGCAAAGATACCCTTAGCTGTAGGATTGTGCAACTGACTTGTAATGTGCATGTTAATAAGGCTATTAAGGTTTACAAATATTCTGCTCTTCCTTACAGTTTATAATTTAATTAATTGCCAGTTAATTGTCTTATTTTCTCCCTGTGATTGATGTCAATGAGTGGGATTAGGCAGCATGAGATGACAGAGGAAGGAGGAATGAATGCAGCATTCTATGATGGTATGAGAGGAGATGTTTTTATGGACAAATCCTTTCTGACATGGATGAATACCTCAATGAGATATCACAGAGTATCAGCTCAATACATATTGTAATGGGATCATTAGTGGAGGTACCAGCTGTGTGAGGTTTGTAT
Organism: Xenops minutus; assembly: GCA_035221455.1. NCBI lineage: Eukaryota > Metazoa > Chordata > Aves > Passeriformes > Furnariidae > Xenops > Xenops minutus. Next base: position 6,191,823 of record JAWWEE010000010.1, on the reverse strand, counting down.
TCACAAGCCACGAGTAAGGAACGGGAAAATATTGGCTCCTTGGAAAGGTTTGCCAAGCATAAATCTTTCCCTTTTTTTACAGAGCTGGTGTTCAGTTTACATAAACTGGGAAATAATTATCTAAGACTTGTGGGATGCTCCAGCCAGCCCTGAAGTTGAGCCTTTAGTGAAGGAAGAGAACCTAAACACAGCCCTATTCAGCAGTATTTTTCCATGGGGAAAAAGTAACAAGGGTATTCCATCAGTGTGTGTGAGCCAGTCAATGGCTCTGTCCCTAAAAGAAGAGGCATCTTTATTTCTAAGCAGGGAAGGTGGGATGGCTTAGCAGACACTGTATTTTCTCTCCCAGAATTCTAAGTCTCTCACCAGGCTTGTTCACACCCTGCCCACCCCCAAAAGCCTGTTTGATGGACAGGTCTGTGCATCACGGGCATATGGACGTGCTGGGAATATCATTCCTTCGAGATGCTGTTGTGCCTGCAGGCAGGAGCAACTTGTAGCCATACTGGCTGAGTGGGTCACTGAGCTCAGGTTGGCTCTCAACCTGGAATATGAACTTGGAGATGCTGCAGAAGCAACTTCGGAGTTTTTGCCTTCCCCGAGTCATTCTGGGTGACCAAAGGCAGCCAGCTCTGGGTGGGAATGGTATGCTGTTAGCTCCCAAAGCCTGCAGCAGTGCCAAGCAAGGGGATCTGGGGGAAACAAAAACTCGGTCTCCTGCGACTTTTGACCGGACTTTGATCTCATTTCAGTGGAATAACCCTGGAGTGATTCCAGTGGCTTTGGTGTGAGCAGGAACAGACTGTGAGACTGGGCTGCACAGCAAACAGCCTGAATGTTCCTGTTGGGGTGGGCGAGTGGTGTGGTTGAACCCCTTCTTAAATTGGCACGAACTAATGGGGTCATTTCTGAGGCTGTGATGGGGACACGGAGCCAGCCAAACCGCATCTGTGTCTTTATTCATTCCTTCCATTTTGGGGACTTAGCCTTTAGAAACAGCTATCGGTGATTACATAAAAGAGATTAGCCAACATTTCTGCATAAATCAAGGCCAGAGCAAGATGTTTCCTAAGTGTGTTGCGAAACCCAGGGCTGGTGGAGGGCAAGTTCCTCCTCCAGTGAATCTCCCCACGCCCAGCATGGACAGTGGTGCAGGGGCTTGGTGGGGTCAAGGACAAAAACCTTCCTCGTTCTCAAAATGGCCTTTCAGACAAAAAAAACCTCTGGAAGAAAAGATGTGCATGGTGGGGCACATGCCCCAGCGTTGTCTGGTGTGGGTTTTTGCACAAAAGCAGATTTTCTATCCAAGATACGTGATGGAAACAATGAAAGAAAAGAAAGGGCTGGAGAACCTTGTTGTAAATCAGATCTCCATGTGTGAATGCAAATCAATCTTGCTGCTGAAGGAAGAGCCAAACCAGAATGTGTTACATTTACTCTTTTAGCACAGTTGCTAAGAAAATATCTTGATGTGAACACTGTTGGATGACTCAACAAATCTTTTTTGTTGTTGTTTCTTTTTTCATTTTGAGGCAATTTCATCATTTTCCCTCTCTTTGTTGCTCTGTTAACATGCAGGGTGAGGTTGTCCCAAGGTCAGGGAGTTGGAATTTCCCTTCCAGTCTTGTCTTACTGCTCCTCTCCTTTTTTTCTTGGTTTGTTTTTTTTTTTTTTTTGCTGCAGGTCAGAGCAGATCTATAATGAGGTTGTTGGGGGAAGGCTCAGCCCTTCTTGCCCATTTGATCTGCTGTGGGTAGTGCCAGTCCCCTGATGGGAGAGCACCTGACTCGGCATTGTCCTTCTACCCCATCATCACTGTGTTTGCATCCCAGCTTCCCTTGTGAGCTTTTAAGCCAAAAATACCAGAAGCAGTCTCGGGTTTTTTGTTTCTTCATTTTTGAGGAACTGAACTTGAGACACTGCAGCTGAGCTTCAACAGGGCCGAGCACCAGTAGCTCCCATTAGGAGATGAACACTGATTGCTGCTTAACATCAGGCCTGGAGTGTCTTTAATAATATTTACTGTTTAGAGTATGCTTCAAATCTGAGTAAGACCTGGGAGAAATCACAGAAAGGGGGACTCACACGCTATTATTTTCAGGTGGTAAACTAAAACAATGTGCAATTTAAGTTCTGCCATTTAAATGTATGTTGGCTCCTCATGATGAAACCAGCTACCCAAATTCATTTAGTAGTATTTTTTAAAAAGCACAAAGATGCTTATTTCCTGTTGAAATGTTCAGGAAACATATGCCCAGGAATAAATATGAAAACGAAGCTGGTTATCTTTCTTCATCCTTTGATCTCTAACATCTTTCAAAATCTGGCCTCCAAGTGATGTGCCCAAGGATGCACGAAATCAAGTGCTGAATCTTTATCTCCTGCACTTGTGCATCTCTGCACTGCAATTCACAATGCAAATACATTCTTCCTTGGGTCTAGTCCTGGCTAAGGAAGTCAAGAAGACTGATCCCAGAAATAAGAGTTGTGGACAGGCATTCACAATTGCCCTGTTTCCTCCCATCCAGGTTGCAGCTGCATTTCGCCTGTGATTCTCCCCAGATGTGTGATGAACTTAAAGATCCATCCCAGCACTTGACCTACATGGAGGACCACGGAGTCAGTCGTTTCTAAACCAATAGCCATAGAGAATCTGAGACCTTTTCGTGCTGGAAATACTGTGGGGAGGAAGGAGAGTGCCTGCAGACACAACCCACCTCTGTAGTGAAGGGAAATCTGAAGTTTCCCCTCTGCTTTTTCGTGCATAACAGCATCTGTACGCCTCATTTCCATCTTCACAGCTCCTGTAATTTACATAATGAACATTTGCAAAGCCTGAGATCTGGGTTCACTTTGTACCGCATTTGCTGCAGATGACCTTCAATGTATGATCAGAAAAGTTTCCCAGGCAGTTTTCCCAAAGGGTATGAATGTTAAACCTAAGACCATCAGGAAAGGAGAAAAGGGAAATAAAAGCAGATTTCTGAGATACCTGTCATTCAAAGATATATTTTTCTCTTCTACAGCAGAACAAAAATATTTGGCTTTAAAAAGAAAGGAGTTTTGGCTTTAACAACTTGCTTCTTTAAAGCAAGTGTTTGTATCAATTCCCTCAGTAAAATTACTTTAATTAGGTTTGCCTTCCTAGATCTGCTGAAAGAATTTCCTTGATAAAAATGCATTTGGAAAAACGTTAAGTAGAGGTGAGCAAAAAACCTCAGAGAGGCAGTTTTATTTGCATTCCTTCATAAGCAAAGGCTGTAAAATGAGTTCATCCACTTTGGTTCCCTGATCGGGTAATGAATCAGAAGAAGAGTCTGGTGACAAATCTGGTCAATCTAGCAGAGATTCAGGATTGAGGAGGAATCCTGACCTTAAGGGAAGGGAACAGAACATAAGGATGAGAACAAGCAGCTGAAGCCACTTATGGCTCCTCTGAAGGTGTCAGCTGCAGCTCTGATTGTGCCTCCTGATAGTGCTCCAGCAATCACAAGGTGGCAAAGCAGGAACTGACCCATTTTTGCCTATCCTCAATGAACTGTGCTTTCCAGCCCTCTTGCAAGTGTCAGCAGAGCTCATCAGACAGAGTCCTTGGAAGCTGCATCTCCAGTGTTACATTGGACTTTATAGTATAGTTACGTGGGCAGACGGGGGGGAAACTTCTATAGGTGTTGCTTGGGTTCTGGATAAGCACAAGTCAGGGCTCATCTCTCATCTGAGGGGTGCCTGTGAGTTTGCTTTTTGTTTGCTCTTAGGGCTATCACACTGCTTGTTGCTCACGGGAGCAGTGGAGGATGCTTTGAAAGAGGTGTTTTGTAACTGACTCGAGACTCCTGTTTGTACAGAAAATGAATTGAAAGCTGAAATACAGAGACTTATTCTGGTGATGAAGAAAGGTGCTCCTATCAGCTGTCATAAGACTCTTCAGACGGAATGAATCACAAACCCACCATGAGAGGCATGTGGAAATGCTAAAGCAGATAAACCTGACACCATTCCTGTTGCTGTAGGCCAGGCATGTAAGAAGTTTTGCTTTACATAATAAGCTTGAGAAGGCAAGAAAGCTTTTTAGATTCCTTTGTGCTTTGAAAATAGTGCCCTGTGTGCCTCTTAGGGCACATAGGTGTATTTGCATGCTGCCAGGTAATTACAATGTGACTGGTATTAGCTTGTACCTTCCTACCTCTTGTGTGTTGCCAGTGGTTTGTCCATATATGCTGTGTGATTGGTGCTACTGTTAGAGGGCCAACATATGGGAGAAAACTGGAGTCTGGGTGAATCTTCACCAGCTTGTTTCTTTTGGTGTGGTCTGGCTCTTGGACTCTAGTCATTATCTTGGCTTGCAGACAGACAATTGTGTAATTAAGTATTTAGAAGACAGGCTGCATGTTGCAAACTTTCCACCTTGGGACCAAAAAGGAAAGGAGGGTGGGTTGGAGGGGAAAGAGTAATGCTGCTGTCCAAGGGGCCCTGGGAGGGACGTCCTGTGCTTGGTGGCTGCTGTGTCTGGCACAGCAAACGTGACTCTAAGAGGAGCGTGTGTGTGTTGGATGAGGCATCCAGTGTAACATTATCCTGGGTCACATATGGGATCTCTGCAGCTCCCCTATGCATTGTCCTACAATGACAGGAATCTGCCAAGGTCACAGTTCAGGGTTGCTGGACCTTCCTTTTGGACTGGGAGGGCTTTTGCTTTTAGTCATAAAAGAAGGCCATGCTTTTTTAAAGCACGTGGTGGAGTTGTGAACAAATGGTTAATGTCGCTGCAAGGCAGGCAGAGAAGCTGTTCCCTGGGCTTAGGAATGTTTCCTCCTTTCAGCCTGCTTTCTTTCTTTCTTCCCCTCCTGCCTCCCCCCCCCCCCCCTTTTTTTTTTTTATGGTACCATATAGTGTTTAATAATTCAATACGTACATAATCCAAAATAAACACACTAATTAACCTTTGTTTTGAGAAATTTAATTAGTTAATGCTTAGTCTCTGTTCAGATTCCAAACAGTTTGAAGTGGGAAAGGTGCCATGGGGAAAGCATGGCAAAATATGTTTAATGCTGAGCACCTTCAATTATTTAAACAGTAACGTGGGCTGGACCAATTAAAAAAAAAAGTTGTTATACAGGCATGTACACGCTAAAATATCTTCCTGCAGTGTTCCCAAACCCCAGCCTTGCTGCAGAATATGTGGTAAAATATATCTACACGTAAAGCAACTGTATGGAGGAGGGAGTCTGGTGGCTGAGGAGTGATTCATCTGCTTGCTGAACCCCAGGACCTCCCTGCTGGGGCTCAGGGTGCAGGAGGGGTGAGGGAGGTACTAAAGCTGTTGTGGTGGTGACTGCCTGCCTTGCTGGGGGAAGCTGGAGGGCAAATCCTGCCCTCTGTCCCAAATAGACGATGAGTTTTCGGAACGGTCAAATGCTGTGCTCTGACTCACCAGTACTAGTCATCTATGGCCCAAATGCCTTCAAAATATGTTACTGTAGGATAATAATTTTAGCCAAATACTCAAGCTTTAATATTCTTCCCCAGCTGAACTGTAAATAAAATTATTTCCTAAGAGCACTTATTTGAGCTTGATTATTAAATACATTGCCAAAATCTGGTCGGTTAATATACTGCCTGCTACTTGAGCTGAAGTATCTGAAAGACAAAGAACGAAGTAAACGAAAAGGAAATCAACATTTTGCTAAATTGCATGTTTTTAAAAATCCTATAATTGAGGCTGCTACTTCATTTCCATTTGTAAAACAGATTGAGTTCCCCTTCCATCTACTAATGGATCTGGTTTATCTCTGATACTAATTGCAGCATTTGCATGGTTTGCACAGGCTGCGGTGACAGGACGTTGGGTAGGGGAAGTCAAACTGCTCCTGCTGAGTTCTGGGCTGTCACTGAGGAGTGATACCTGGCACTAAGCTCCACTGAACTTCAAGCCCTTGTTCCTCCTCCTATGGCTCCAAAGTCTGGGTCAATCAACCAAGATAAACTTGTTAATTCGTTGTCAGGATGACGTGCCTCAGATCTCACTCGAGAAGCAGTGGGAAGGCTCAGGTGATAACAAAGCAACACCAGCCAGTCTGGATGTTTAATTAAACTTGTCCGTGCTCTTGCTGACCTAGTGACTGGGCTAGAAACGCCACCAGAACAAAGGTTGCTCAGGAGGTTTGCACGTGGGCTTTCCTGCTGCACAGGGAAGTGGGGAGATGTGGGGGTTTGCAGCTCTTTTCTCATTCCTTCAGGTTATCACTGTGGAGGGAATTGTGCTCCGAAGGTCTGGGGGAAAGGAAAACAAGTTTGGGTTTCTTTAAAAGAATGAGCCTTTTCTTGGAACCTGCTCTAGCAAATCTGTTTGCACACACCTGAATTAAGCTATTCTGGGCTCTGGGTCTGGGTCTGGTGAAAACACGCTTGGCTCCTAGTTAGCAGCTGCTCAGGAGCTCAGGTATATACTTTTTATTGCTGGGGTGAGCAGGGAAAGCAGATTTTCAGAGGAATGTACCCAGAAAAGTAAGCTGGAGACCTCTGGTTTCCCCTACCCCTTGGCCTCTGCAGCCTAGACACTTTTCCTGGTATCCCTGTGCACAGATCCATGATAAAAGTCTCCAAGATGTGTTTCAGCATCCACACCAGCAGAAGCAAAGCTGAAGGCTCACCCTTCGCTTTCCACCATTTCATTTTACATTTACAAACAGAGATTTTTATATTTTTTTTAATTATTATTATTTTTAAGGCACTCTTGAAAGCGATCCATCAGGTTCCCAGGGAGCTCAGTGTGGCAGAGGGAGGCCAGGCTACAGAGTGGCCTTTGTGGAGCAGGTCCATGGGCTCCTTGCCATCGGCGCCGCGGGGGAGAGGTTGTAATAATGACACCAGTGCCGACCAGATGTCTTGGAGGGGATTCGGTTTCAAGATGCATGGCTGCTAGCTCAGGAGGATGTGTAGGGGGTTCTGCTCTAATATACATAATTTGTTTAAAAAGTTTGCAGGTGTTAGAATTTTTATTGAAGGCAGGGAGCTGAGAAATCGCATCCAGTTGGTGAGGTAATGCTTGCTCTACTCGGGGAGCGCACACAATCTGCATTAAATAAAGGGCAGCTGTGTTGCCAGCAGAATTTTATGTATATGAAAACTAATCTGAGCCATAGCAAGCCAGACCTCTGCTCCTGCAAATCCTGGGAGAGAATAAGAAAATCCACTGATTGCTCGCAGCTTTCCTCCAGAAGCTGGTGGGGACTTGCACCTCCAGTGTGGGAGTCCCTGTGCTGGCTGGCATCGCTCCACAGCCCGCACCCCGACAGCTGTGGGGATGAGCTGGGGGATCAGGGATGCTGCTGTGATGGAGCCATCCCTGCAGCTCCTCACAGGCTTGGGGGGAGTGAGAACAGCTGCTTCCTTTGTCATCGCCCAACTAATGCCTGTGACGTGCAGTCCCACAGGGCCCAGGTAGAGCCGGGTCCTCGCTCTGCTCCAGCTGCAGGGTTTTGCTCTCCTAAGCCAGAGAAAAACTGGGACAGCACACACCAGCAGTGGTTCCCATGGACCTATTCAAGGGGTTTGGTTTTCTGTTTCCTCTTTTTCTGGGCTTGGTTATGCTACATGTTGAAGCCCCGGTAGAGGTTTGAGATATTTTATTATTTTTTTATAGACAGGTTGTAATGTCGGGATATGAGGTTGAAAGGGCAGGTCTGAGTCAAATCTCAGATGAATTCTGAGCATTTCCTTTCTATGTGGATAAGATCCAAGAATTTATCTCAGTTCAATAAACCCCACTTATTTCTGATGCTCATTCAAACAGACTTTGAATCCTTTGCACCCACAGACCAAGGCTAGTCATTTGGGTTCTGCACAAGTCTTTCCAGAGAGCTCAGGACACGTGGAGTCAGCAGGGGAGATATTATGGGGTGACAGTTGAAGTGGGCTTCTTTATTTTGATATATATTATAGATATAATAGATTGTGTGTGTGTATATATATATAATCTACTGCCTGTCAGGAGGCAGCCTATAAGATGCAGGTAGCATCCTTTCAAGTGCTGCCTGCATCCATTGCTTGGGGCAGAAGGGCCTGGCAGACACGAGTCTTGCTTTAGGGGTGGGGGCACAGGCTTTGTCCTCAGCACAGCCCCTCCAGGAATGTTTCACGTTACCCCCACACAGATGTTACATAAACAGGACTAAAATTAGAGCAAATGGTACTTCACAGGCATATCATCCTCCCCAGGGGCCTCTCAGGGTTTCCACCAGCTGGGAGTGGTGTGAGGCTCTGATGCTGGAGCCCCCTGTATCCCACCACGTTGCCCCAACCTCCCCTGCATCCCTGAGCCTGGGCTGAGTGAGTCCCACAAGATCTGCTGGCTGCCTGAAGTAAATTTTCTCTTATTTCCCTCCAGGCTCTCTTTTCCCCTGTTGCTGCATTTCGCTCAGCATAATGATTTCGAGGGCACCATTTTCAATTTCCTCTACGGAGCCAAAATTAATACTGAGTTTATGCCACAGTGTAGCAGCACTTTAAGCATCCGCCAACAGTGTGCATATTTCACAATAATGTAATGGCTCCTAAACCCAAATGCTGCTTAAACCGCCACTGTACTTCACTGTAAATATCAGTGATGCCTTCCTGAACTGTGGCACCAGCAATGATGACTCTGTTGGTGCTGCTGATGTGCCCATTAGCATCCCCCTCCAGTGATCATTTTATTATCACCAGGAGTAAAAGGATGTGGAGGTGCTGGGGTTGTGGGTGGATGCTGCTCTGGGGCAGGGAGAGGTGCTGGTCTTCACCTGTCACAATGGAAAGACTCACAGCTTGCATTATTCTCATTCCCTTTTTAGCCCTGTCTGCATAGGGAATCCCCTCTCCTCTTCCTTCCATCACGTCTCTCTCATCACAGCTCTAGGTAAGGGTTAGATTCAGGAAAGAAAGTGTGGGCCTACTTTCCTCAGTCCCCAACTCTTGTGGGTAAATTACTGAGATGAAGGTTTTTAGTTATGACTCCATTTTATGCCCTTCTGTTCACACCTCACCCCTTTCAAGGGAGGTGGCCACAGGTGTTTTTTTAAAATAATACTAACAGAGAGAAATTTGTCAAAAGAAGGGGCTATGAGTGATTGGCAAGCTGTGGATTGACCACGTTTGCTGCCTTGGGCTGGTGATTTTGACTCTGTTTGGACAGGAGCAAGGGGATTACAAGAACCCGTGTGTGGAGAAGTACACAAGCCATTAATTACGGCGACCGCCCCGCGATACGATCTCGCAAGAGCTAATGGAGCATGAGAAACCTGTGGAAAATGTTAGTGAGAGCTGTTGGGATGTTTGTCTTACCAGCTGCTCTGGATGATCTCATCTCTCCAATGTTTTGGAGGGCGAGGGGTGTGCCGGGTCAGCGGGAGCGGCGGGCGAAGGAGGGCGGTGGGGTGGAGGCACAGGGTCTGCACAGGCAGAGAGAGGGACACTTGCTGTGCTCTGCTGCTGGAGACGAGAAATAAGGATGGAAAGGGCATGACTTGAGGGCATTTGGAAAGCATCATGTTGTGTCTTTCCGTTCTGCTCCTCTGGAACAGCCGAAATAAAATGTCACTTGGCATTGCATAACCAGGCGATGCAGGGCCCGGGGACAGCACTGGGGCCACAGGGTGAGGAGTGATGTGTTGCTGTGTGCAGGGCAAGAACCCTTTCTCAGGGGAATTCCTTCTGCTCCCATCTCTTCTCCCCACTGTGGCTTGCAGAGACCATGCCCAGAGGGCCAAGTGGTGACAAAAAAGCCAGAAATGGTGGTCTGGCAATGTCAGAGCCAGAGGTCAGCTCGCCGTGCTGATTTATAAGAGATCTCTCCCACTGCATCCCAGGGCTGCCTTAGCTTTTCATTCATACTGGTGATGACGAAGGGCCGTGCTTAAGCAGCATGACCGTGCTGGCACGGGCGGCTTTTCGGAGCAGGAAACCGCTCCCTTTATCCTCGCCTGCTCTTTCGGAGTGAAATATGTGCAGTGCCCTTGTCAGCAGCAAGAGCCTCCTAAGGAAAGAAAGAAAGGTTAGCAAGCAGAAACAGATGTTTACCTTTAACTTCTTGCTTTGTGTGGACTGGGGGGACGGGGGGGAGGGAGGTTTGCAGTGCAGGAGAAAATGCTCTCTGAAAGCCTGAGAAAGTCATGTCAGATCGAATCTGCCTTTCCCTTGATTTTGCTGTGGTTTTTATTTGGCCCAGCATTATTTCTTCTTTATTATTATTATTTAAACACTCCATTCTCTTAAGGGAAAGATAATTGCTTTTTCTTTCTTCTGCCTGAGCCTCTCAACATGATTAAGATACAGAAACCAAATGTCTGGACATGAGGATGATCTAATAGGCACCAACCAGCCCGAGTCACGGTGGCCCAGTTTAAAAACATGGCACTTTTCCAGCATCTATTTGTTTCTCTTAATACGGTGATTTGTTTTTCTATATTGCTCTCTATAATTATCACTGTGCTGTGTATTCACTGGCTCTAAGCTCAGTGTAATATAAATCTGGAATTAGTCTATTGAAGTCAGTGTCAGATACATTTCCTTTAACATCTAAACTAGGTCTTAGACTCATTTATCCTACTGTAGCTCCAAACTAACTCCACTGAAATAAATACAGCTTCTCTCCCACCAGTGTTTTCCAAAAAGCCCTTGCCTACACCTTCCACCCTTGTGCTAAACCTCAGGCTGGGAATTAGAAAACATTTTTTGCCAGAGGACATGGTTCAGATTAGGTATTAGAAACATTTTTTAATTTAAAAAGCAGTCAGATATCAGAATAAGTTGTCCAGGGAGGTGATGGGGTCACTGTCTCTGGAAATGTTCAAGAGGCATCTGGATGTGATGATTGTGGATATGGTTTAGGGGTGATTATGGTTGTCTGGTTTGATGGTTGGACTCAATGATCATGAAAGTCTCTTCTAACCTTGGTGATTCCATGAAGATACCATCTGTGGCACCTTGCTGTGCCTTCATACCAAGCCTTTCTTTAACCCCACACTGAAATCTGGTTGTTTGCCCTTACTGGAGGACAAAGGACAGCTGGGGCAGAGCCAGAGCCTCCCCCTGCACTGTTGGCAATGCAGGTTGGTGTTCCTTTGCCACTTTGTTTCAGACACATTCCAAAGTATTTTTGGGTAAACCCAGGCTCAGGTTTCTCATAAATCTGGTGCTTAAACCTCCTGCCTTTCTCTGGGCTGTCAGGACTGGAAAAAGCTTTTATAGGTCCATGAGACCCCTTGGCTGCCTTGTCTCCACATACAGCACGTGCCTGGTTAGGGCTGAATTGGGCTCCAGTATTTATCTTTTCTGTGATTGTGGTCAATGGGTGCCCAAAACACGCCTCGTGCTTCCCAGTGTTTTCCCCAATTTTTTCTCCAGTCGCTGCACAATAAATGCACTTCACAGCCCTGTGCTGCTGCTTGATAACACAGCTGGAGAGAAGCTATTTTCTGATTTTCAGATACCATGGTTTATCTCTAATGTTGGTTTTCACTGGCAGTTTAAGAAGTTCTTAGAAAACTCTTCAGCTTCCCCTTTAGTGCTGAGATGGTAAGAGACAGATAAAACTTGTCATTTAATAATAACCACCAAAAAATTTTGAGGTTTTTTAGATGTAAACTCAGGGGCTATTATTTGGTTTTTTACAGATGGCCCATGGCTCACTCCTACCCCAAGGAGAAATGGAAATTATTAACCATCCTTTCTACTGGACTTAAAAACAAACAAACAAGCCCAAACAACTGAACAAAACAAACAAAACTAAACCAAACAAAAATACAAAGAATGTAAAGTTTTTACTGAAAAGTTGAAACTTGAAGATTTGGAGGCAAAACTTTGAATTCAGAGCTTAAAGTTCTGATTGGGAGATTTTCTTGCTGGGTAGTTTTGTTGGCCAAGACAAAGGTCCTGTGTCACACTGTGATTTTCTTTGAAATGGAAATTAAGATGTTCCCAGTCATGGTGCCTCACTAGGGATGAGATTGGGCTTGGGAGTTCTCCCCAGGAGGAAAAAGGAAGCATTTTTTGTTAGGAAAAGTATTCCTATTTTTAATAGGACAGCAGGCCTATCTCTCAAGATTTCTGTTATAAAAACCATTTTTCCACAAAACATTGTTCCTCCTGGCTGCAGGCATCACTTCAGAGAAGAGACCTTCTGGCCCTTCCCTAAGCATCCCCCAAACCAGCAATATCTAACCAGCTCCTTCTCCCTGTTAAAATTCAAACCGCAGCCTTCCTCACCACTCCTTTTCTCAGGTGACATTTAAGCCTGTCAGAGGTTACAACTGGTGTCGTGCAATCTCTGTAGCCAGTGCAAAAGTTGCACCCTGGCTTCTAAAAACAGAAGAAGGAAGAGGATGGCTAAGAATGGACATAAATATGCCAAAATGTCTGTGTGCTGCTTTCCCTGCTGCTGGTCTGACAGCATTTCCACTGCTCCTCCCCTCGGAAAGCAAAATAAACCCAGGCAGCAGTGAATAATGTGTAATAAGCAGGGATGAAAAATACATTTATCAGCAGCCAAATGACATGGACAGTGTGTCATCTCTGTCCCCATGCCACATTTGATGGCACCGCAGGGTTGTTATGGGGAAGGAGAGGGTGCTGGAAAGTGTCTACTGGAAAGCTGGAGTACGTTCCTGTAGAGCAGCTGAAGAGATCCTCCAAGGACCCCTGGAGTGTTTCATAGAATGGTTAAGGTTGGAAAAGACTTCAAAGATCATCAAGTCCAACCATTAACCCAGCACCACCATTGTGCTCACCACTAAACCACATCCTACTGTGCTATATCCATGTGTTTTTAGCTCCACGGTTGGTGATTCCACAGTTTTCCCGGGAAGTCTGTTCCAGTGCTGGACAACCTTTTCTGTAAAGAATTTTTTCCTAATATCTAATCTAAATCTCCCTGAAATTTGTCACCCGTGGGCTCTGGCATTCTGATGCTGGGCTGGTCACACCCCAATGGACTTGGGAAGAGCACTCAGGTGCTTGCCAGTGTTCCCTGCCAGGCAGTGTGCTCATCTGCCCCTCTGAAGATGGCCAAAGCTGGAAAATCCAGTAGTTCTGGGATATCTACCTTGTATAAACGGAGATTTCTTCCATATACAGTCTGGGTATAGGGTACCAGGGTGTGTTTCTGGGTAAGCCCCCCCCAGCCAGCAGCATCTCTGTGTCTGCACACACAGCCCACCCTGCTCAGTACGTAGTCATGCTCTGATACTGCCTTGAGTCTTGAACACACACGTGAGCCATTCTAATTGCTTTCATCTGGCACAGCCCAAAATGTGGCCACTGGTAAGCAGAGACCTGTTGTTGTTTGCCTAAAGTACAAAGGGGGCTAAGGCAGCCCCTCGAGCTGCTTCCGTTTCCCGTGATTAATATATTCAAGTCTATAGTTGTTTGTTTTTATAAACTTCACAAGAAAAAACTTGATGTTTTGGTACCAAGCTCAAATATGGGAACAATTTGGTTCCCAGCGCCAGCATTTCTGATGCAAGAACTGAAAGGCATCCAGAAATGCCGTGTTTTCACTGAATAGTCTTTGGTCCCAAGATATAGCATTTTTAAAGCATTACAGAAGCAAAAACAATCCCAGTGCCTTGAAAGCTTTTTACACTGACTCTGCTTCATGGAAACACTGACACAGGGCCAAATGGCTGATTGTGTCGTGTGATGTAAGAAGGAGTTAGAAAGCTTAGCAGGGCATTAGAATAATGCAGTGTGTGTCTGTGTACAGTGAAGGGGGGACATGGCATTTATTAGAAAGCTTTAAATCTTTTGCAGCTCTGTGTTAGTCACTTGCAAAACAGTCACAGGCCCAGTTGAAAGCGATGGGAATGTGACGTGTGACAGGCTCTAAGCTGCTGAGCTGAGCTCCTGGTCGAGATCTTTTCAGTTCATTTAAAGGCTGCAAAATATTCCTTGCTGGGGCGTGGGGGAAGAAAAGGCTGCTGCTGTGCAGCCAGGGGAGAAAAGGACTTTGTTATACTTCTGGGAGGGGAATGGAGGACGTAGCAATGTTCAGGGGGGCTAAATCCTGGCTTGGCTTCTGCTGTCACACTGAAGCAAGGGTGGAGATTTTGGAATGGTGCAGCTCTTCCCAGATGCAGATGCTCTCAAAGGGAGGGATGCGATGCGAGGGGAGCCCCAGTCCTGCCCCTTCCCTGCTCTGTGCTGGTGGGAAAGATTTAATCGTTTACTTTATCTGGTTGTCCTGCCAGGGAGAGAAGCCATTCTTTGCAAACGTGAACTCTGAGATGAGTAAAAATCAGAGATGACCCAGGTGCCTGGAGGCATAAAACCAGCTACTGAATTGTTCAGCTTGTTTAATGAAGTGCAGCAGCACAAAGACACAGTTCACATATAGATTTATATATACAACACTGGCACTCAATTTATGGAGCTCACTGCAAATTTAAGATTGGGAAGTCTGGCTGCTGTCAGCGGTTAGAAACAGATTTGGGAGGCAAAGTCCTGTCAGAAAAGCTGCCCAGGCTATCGTGCTGTGATGGCAGAACATGAAGGAGCTGGGGATGTGCCAACTCATAACTGCTGTGGGAGGTCAATGGAGCTGCTGCTTAAACCTCAGGTTTGGCTACAGTGAAATGCCACTTGCTGTCATCATCTTGCCCTTGAGTGGTGACTCCCTGCAGAGCCACAGGTAAGTCACTGTCCCTGCTGCACCTGCAGAACAAACAGAGCTACAGGGCAGGTGTGCTGCAGTTCACTCTAAATATCTGCATTCTATACACACACACACACACACACACAAATGCAACCATGCCACAGCCATCCGTGCCGTCCCTTCCTTCACAGCCATCCCAGGTCCCAGCAGTGTGGTGGTGAGTGGGCAGCTGGCTGCCCTCTCTGCCCTCACTCTGCTCCTGCTCTGCCCACGACACAGCCCCACGGCCTCTCCTGCCCGCCGGACAGCTCTGCTCATCCCCACACTGTATGTGCTGCCAGCCTGTTCCCGGCGTGGAGGGTGAGTAAAGCTGTCTCATCACACTGCTCCCACCTCCAGTGAGTCATCGACCAAGAGGAGATGCAAGCACTGAACTATATTTGATGCCTGTATCTGAAACACCAGGTTTGAATGACGGTGTAGGTCATTAGATCCCTAATTTCCTCTTTAATGGATTTTCTAATGCATTTGATGAATAAAGAGATGCTCAATAGTAAATAGAAATACCATTTGCAACCTTGGACATGAAATGGGGCCGTAATGTTGCCATTATTTATGTTTACCCAAGCCCTGTGGACCTCACTGAGGTGGAACAGTGTGAATGCTGGAGCACACGGCAGTGCCAGCCCGGGCCACTGCCAAAGGAACAGCTTGAGTGTGCGTGCGATTTTCGGAACATGAATGATCCCATTGACTCCTGATTGCCTGTGGGTATGACCTGGGCTGAATGGGTCTTGTGTTTGCATGGAAAGATGGCCCAGTAGGACCCGAGGATGATTCCACGCAGACATTGCTAAATGTCACTTTGCATGCACAGGGTGCATCCCCCCAGCCGTGAGCTGTGACACCGGGAGGGGTCGTGGGTGCCAGCCTGGGTCTGTGCTCGGGAGGAGATGGTTTGAGCTGGGTCCTGCCTGCAGCCTGACCAACTCTGCAGCCTGGACTGAGCCCCTCGAGGGGCTCTCACTCACTGCACGGGGGCTGCTGTCCCTCCACAGCCTCCTGCCTAGATGGGAGCTCTCTGCCCTGCTGGGTACAGCAGCTTGGGCCTCTTGTTTCAGGAGTGCCACGTTGGTGCAGAGTAATGTGATTATACATTCACATCCATTTGTGTAAAGCTGGCAGCATCCTCAGCGAATATTTTCGTACCTCCAGTTTCTAAATGGCATTTCTGCTAACAGCCATGTATCATCATTACCAGCAAGGCTTTGGAGGATGCACAAGCAAAGTGGGATATTACTTAAACCTCTGCAAGTACTGTCTGATAATTAATCAGGCGTGGGTTGGTTATGTTTTCACCTTACTCGGTGGAGAAAAATGCAATGTAACAAGGCAGGATTTTAGTTAAAATTCTCTGGTGAGCTGATCCCCCCAGGTTAGAACAGCTGTCTCCCTGTGTGTATATGAGGACACCACAGACCAGAAGGCTTGTCCAAATCTTGTTCTTCCTGTTGAAGCATCAGTATCAGATAGCACTGAGTCAGTGCCAAAGGTGAGAACCCAGCCCAGAGGAACCAAGGGTCCCATCCAAAACTGCAGACCCCCAGCCCTTGCTGGACGAGACATCATTTGATTTTTGGGGTCTCATTCTGCAGCTGTTCTTGCCACGGTGTTCTCTCCAATAGTGCCATTATGTATTACTAGGGGACAGAGCTGGCAGCAGGAAAGGGCAGCAGAAGCACACATTTGTCTTGCTGTCCAGTAAGCCACATAACAAATAGCGATGCCAAGCGTAATCCTGCTTCAGTTAAAACTGTTGCTTTGGTTTGTCATCATTCATTGTTTGGAGTACAGCTGCTTAATGACAGGATGTGGGAAATGAAAAGTTTTTTACGTCCTCGTAGACTTTTTAAAATAAAAATTCCTGAGTGATGAAGGGGAAGAAGGTGCTTGCACAGAAACTCCAGGTCTGAATGCTGAGACACAGCCTGGCCAGAGTGAACCTTTCCCAGTAAGGCTCAGGAGATGGAGGTTTTTCTCTCAGCTTCAAAAATAACCTGCTGTCTAAATCCAGGCAGTATCTGTGCCTCTGCTTGCTTTGCTTACATTACACATCTGGCGCAGCTGCCTCTGCCTGGTGCCTTGCAAAACAGGACCTGCATTTTATAGGAAGAAATTAAAAATAAAAGACAAATGCCATGGATCTGTGTGGGGCCACTCCTTTGCAAAATGCCCCATGGCAAATTAAGTTAGCAAATGTTAGATTTTGAACCTAAATATAGGGGAACGGAGCCAATTATCCACATGGACTGTGACCAAGTGGGTGAAATCCGAGATGGACAGATGCTTGAAGAGGAGACTTCATTAAGCAAGTAAGGAAAGAGACAACCCCAACTCTGCCAAAAACTGAGGAGCGTGGGGTGCCTTTTTCATTTTTGGGTGCATTTTAATAATGATCTTAATTTTCATACAGGCCACAGTGGGGTTCCACCCCTTCTTGTGCTAATCACTTCTAGTTCACGGTGCAGAATTACCAGCAGGCACATGATCTTTGCTCCCAGTGGGAACTCTGCTATATGGGTGCACTCCACATCATGTAGGCAAATAGGGAACCTGATGGGTTTGGTGGGAGATGCATTTCATCTGGGCTTTAAACTTGTTTCTGGCAGGTACAGCCCTGGAAGAACCACCAAAGGCTGGGATATGGCCAATAAGTCTAAATAATTACTAGCCCATCCCCTGCTTCATTCTGCCTCTAGAAATAGTCTCTCTACTCCTCTATGCCTATTTATTAAGCTATGTCCTGAACTATGTGAAATCAATGTGGAATTTGCCTGAGGTTCCTCTCTGCTGGCCCAGGGCTTCTCAGCCGTGTAAGCAAAATTAAAGGAGGTGCTGGGGTTGGGATGAAACCAACGCTGCTCATTGGAGAGGGAGAAAGAAAGGAGTCAGAGAGCTGTGCTTTCTGCCCTTGGCACTGCAGGAGTGGTGGGAAGTGGCTGAAATCCCTGTGGTGGGCTTCCCACATACGTGGGATTTTCCATCTTTTAAAATCTAAGATAAATGTCACGGTTTTTTATGGATGGTTTGATATATTCTTACAAAAATCTATTACCAGCAGATCACTGCCATGCTCATCCCCACTCTCTAGGTCCAAAAGTTGGTTTTACTGTAGCTTTCTTTTTTTTCATGCCTTGAAAATTTCTATTTCCAACAAGCCTACTGTTATCTCACTTTTGCTATTTTAAGTTCTGTGGCACAAAAAGGCTGACTCACAGAAAGCCGTGTTGTAGGAAATATTGGCTCAGCTGAGGAAATAATTCTCAGTTCATTCTTCCACTGTGAGATTTGGGGTTTTTTTCTGTCCCTGTTTTTTTTTTTTGGTCTCATGTTATGGCACACATCTAGCACCATGAAAGATTGAGAGCTATTTTCAATGCACTGCTCTACCGGGTCAAATCCCTCTTTCTGTATATCCCCAAAGTATTTTATGTACCTACCAGGAATGTTACGCAGGATGCTTGCACAGCTCATAAAATTTGGTCTTGTTTTGGAAATGTTATGTGGAAATATACTGCTTAATCTACTGCAGCCAGTCACAGTGACTGTCGTGGCCCTGCACGTCGGAGGGGTGAAGATTACAGCCAGCTTGGGGAAGTTTGATACATTATCAGAAGTCCCCAAGAATAAAACTGAAAGAAGTGGATGTTCAACGAAATGTAGATCATTGACCATTAAAAGGGGAAATACGGGAGGCCTCGGGGAAGTCATCCGTCTGGCTGGACTTGGCGCTGCTCCTTCTGAGTACCTGCAGTCACCCTCTCACTGAGGGATTGTGTGGAATAAATCCTGGGTGTGCTTTAATTGAGTGTTAAGCACATCAGTGATGTGCAGCGAAAGACAAGGCTGGAGATCCAGGATGAAATCCTTGCCCAGCGGGGTGGGGAAACAAAAACAACCCAACAACTGCAAAACCTCTATTGACTTCAAGGGCTTTAATCACTGGAGCAAGTTGTCTAATAACACACTGCAGGGTGTGCTTTGGCACTGCCATCTACTTCGTTCATTTTATGCTTAATATGCCAGAAAACAACGTTTAACATCTTGAATAAATGGCTATAGCATATCTGTCTGCAGGAAAGCAGCTGATGAAATAATATAAGAAATAAAACCAGGGTCTTTTGAGTGCACCTATTGATATTTTTTTCTACACCTTTTTGACACCGTCATTAGCAAAACCTAATTAGAAGGTGGTTTTCAACAATTGCTGTCCTCAAGACATAAAGTATAGCCCTCACATAAATAATATTATCATCATCTTTAAAATACTTCATAAACACTAATTTACCCTCCCAATTTACTTGTGAGATAGATAATTATGTGTTAACAATAATATAATCACCATTAGTAGCTGTGTTAGTCCTCTCTTTTTATAGATGGAAGCTCATGCCCTGATAATAAACAGCTTGCTGAAGGCCACATGAGGAGTCTTTCAGGACTCTGATTAGGGAGCAAATCAGTCCTGGCTCGGTCCTCCCCTCACATAAAAAACAGAACAATGTCAATATAATGAAGAAAAGCAGGGTTTAAGCATGGGCAAGAAAGAAATCTTCTTCAAGTTGTCTTAATTCTTGGACTGACAGGAAATATTATTATATTATGTGACAGAAATCAAGGTAAATAATAAATATTATACCTTTCGTACTTGTGCCTTTATTTACTCTGCAGTAATCATACCAAGTAATGTAGATTACATTATGAATCACTGTGACGCGTACAGGAGTGAATTTTTTGCAACCACATCCTGGCCCTGTGAGCTAATCTGTTTGATCTCCTACGAGGGCCAGATACGTCTTGCTTGAAACTTCAGAGGTGTGCGAGAGCAGCTGGTACACACCCTTTTTTGTAACCGTGTTAAAATAAAACAGGTTTGGATTTGCTCAGCCATTGTAGGATGTAACATCTGAGTTACAGCCCTGCTGTGAAGGGAGCTTTTCCATAACCACGGAGTTAACTGGGCCCCCTTCAGTATTTCTGTTTGAGAAGTAACATTTTATTTCCAGCCAGAGAATGTGGATATTTACATATAAAAAAAAATTGAAACAATCCTTATAGAGTGATTAAAGCCAAAAAATTTGTTCCTATGCCTTCAATACCCCCCGTTCACACTGAAGCCACAGCGATGCACCTGTGATAACTAAACCCACTGAGGTCAGCCAGTGCCACTTCCAAGGGTCAGGCCTGTTTCAGCATCTTTCTGTGTTGTTTGCTCATTTTTTTTCCTCTTCTTCTGTGAAACATCCACCAATCCTCCTGGGACTGGATTCCGGGTAGCAAGGGATGATACTCAGCTTTTACTTCATCCTCCCCCTTGTGCCAGGAGCCACTGTGGGAGCCCAGGGGGACAGTGGCATCCTCTGCCCTCAATGGCAGCCCTCCATGGGCAGGGGGGCCCTGGGACTGCAGCAAAAAACCCATTGGTTTTCTTATCCAAAAAAAAGGGATAATGTGCCTCAGTGGGAGCGGCTGCTTCCCTGCTTGAAGGGGTTCAAGCAGCAGGCATCTCCTCCTCTGTTTCTCTCACTTCTCCTTTAAAAATCCCTTCCTCTGGCACTGATCTGGAAGCTCTCCTTGGCATGACACACACATTTGTGTTCCTCTTAAAAATTTCAGGGAATGCTGGGACTCTGGGTGGGAGGCCAGCAGCAATAAAACACTAGGGCCAATGGCTCTGTTTGGTAAATATCCTCATCCCTGCTTTTTTTTTCGGGAGGGGGGTGCTGGTAGCTGTTAAAAATAGAAGTGTGAAATTGGCCCTGTGCAGAAGGGCCAAGGTGCCCTGCTGGAGCTCTGTACACCAGGGAGATGGTGACAGGTTCTTGTGTCTCAACACCAACATAGGGCAAAACGTGCTCTGAGCAGCACAACTTGTGTCCTGAAGCTTCTGAAAGAGCCACTTCATGGCTTCGGATCACACAGTTCATCAGCTGCCTATGAATGAGGGACTATTCACCTGGTCATGCTGTGCCTCTGCTCTTGCTGTTTATTCTGGGAAGCAGAAGCGGCCAAGATCGATCTCGTAAGTGTATCAATGAGATGATTGTTTTGGGATTGACTCCTCCCTGCCTTATGGAGACCTACCACGTTATCTCTGCGGTATACTTTAAAGCATCTGATAAAAACTAGTGCTACAGGTATGCTAATCACCAATGTTAGACATTTTTTTACCATATATGTCCACTGAGCAGTCACTGATGAATTTGTATGCCAAGGCAGGGGCAGAAGATGCTCCATACTCAGAAAGTAGCCCTTTTCCAGCACATTGTCTTCCGCAGTCACTGTCAGCAGACTCAATAAAACCACTGCATTCAAACTGGTGAACCTCCATTTCCTTTCTTGATATGCACAACCCAAAGACAAACAGTTTAGAGGTGGTGGTTTTAAGGGAAAAAACAAAGTCTTACAGTATGAAGGCCACCAGCCCTAACTGTTCTGTGCTTCCAATTCAGAGCTTGCAGCCACAGGGAAGCCGTGGGGAAGTGATGATGGAATTGTTAGGGTGTGAGTGTACCTGTTCATTAGGATTAAAGTGCCCTTGTGGTTTATGTTAATCCACTTTGGCATGCAAACTGACAAAAGCATCTTTGTGGGGAACTGGACTGGTCATGTTGATTCCAGCACCCATGTCCCTCCTCCACCCTAGCAAAGCCGGGAGCTCCCCCATGGGAGCCTGATGGTTCTTCTATTTAAGTCAACAGGGCTTAAGTCCCGCTGGTTTAAATATCAGGTTTAACTGGGGCTTGCCTGCATATCAAAGGCACTATGGTAATTTTTACGAGGGAAAGTGTTGAGGGAAAGTGCCGGGTGCTGTGCAGGCTCCTCCCTGCTCTCACCTCGGTGCTGAGTCACTGCCCTTTCTCACCCTGTAAGTGCTTGCATTTCTTGGTGCTGTGTTTGCGCAGGATTGGGTCATGCATGCCCAAGCTGGGGGAGCCCTCTGCATAAACAAGAGCTAAAAATGAACAAAGGGCCTTCCTGGTTCGCTGGTATTTATTCATGCAGTGCCATGCGTGGCAAGTTCCTCTCTGGCACCTGAATTGCGTGTGGACTGGGCTTGAACTCTTCTGGAGTCAGTCATCCACTTCCCACTGATGTACTGGTGCCTCACTGGGCCTTCAGTCTCGCCTCGATCTGCAAGAGATTTATGGATGGATATTATATAGATTTAACACAATACCATGGGTTTTATTATTTGCTGGAAAATGTTAATAAACCCCAAGTATTACAGATGCATTTTAATCCCTGAAGTGATTTTTGAGTAGAATGCATGAATTATTAATTGTTGTTATTGTTATTATTGCAGTGCATACCTACCTCACAGGGCATTGTGAGGATTAATTAATTCTTGTAAAGATGTAAAAGGCCGTATAGGTGTCAAGGGTTATGACTAAAGTGCTTTGAAAATGGAAACCATTCTGTGAGTGCCAAGTATTATTATTTATGGAGCCCAGGCAGTGTGCTTGGTGCTGTGCAAACACTGGGCCAGTTATTGCAAATATTTGCTTGTATGTGCTTGGTAGGCCGAGCACTCCCTGTTACAAGTCATTTCGACAATCTTAAGGATGTGTCTTAAAACTATGGCCGTGAGAAGACTTGCCAGTCACTGGGATGCCACGAACCATGAGTAGCTGTGTTACTGGAGCACTTTGGAGGCGTGCTTTTATTCAAACACAAATGTAAACTGAGACCTCAGAACTGCTCCAGTTACACATCCAAAAGTTAGGGCTTTGTCCCGTCTTTCTCACTGCTCTGGGAAAGGAAACATAACAACAGTTATTGTTTAAAAGTGCCTCTCCCAGCTCAAGGCAAGGCTGACTCCCCAAGCCCAGCTTGCTCACCAAACAATCTGCTGCAAACCACAACCTGCTCAACTGCCCCATGTTACCCAACATCCGTTCTTGGAAACCTCTGAACACAAGAATCTCCCTCCCATATGCTCTGGAAGTGTCTCCGGCAACTGAGCCCAGCTGTGCATGTGGGCAAGAGAACCACAAAGTCTGAAACTCATCATGGAGACTGAAAGGCCTTTTTGCAGTCTCGTGGGGTATTCACCTTCATGAAGAAAGGTAAACCAGGACAAAACAGATGGGGTGCAATTATTAAAGCACAAATCTGCTTTGTAGATCCCACAGAGCAGAACGTCTCCTCGGGTAATCGCCCAGCCGAGCACAGCATCATGTTAAAAATGAGAGCCTGGCACCCAGAACATTTGGAGAACACCAGACCACGGGAACCTCCAGCCAGATGACTTCAGCTCAGCACACTGTCGTTGCTTGGCAGATGGATGGGAAGACGGTGTTTGTAGCTCCTGAGGGCCAAACAATGCGCTCTTCAGGGATTTTCCCTCCCCCGTTTCTCACACAAGCTTTCGGAGCGTTACACCTCTCATTCCTATTTCATGGACTTCCCACAGCTCCTCCCATATCCTTCTCTAGGCCCCTGGTGTCCCCCACTCCCCTAAGGGAGCTCCCTTTCCTCTTGCCTTCGGCTATGTGCATATTCCCATTCCCATTCCCCTTCCTCCACCCACTATTTTTGCTTATCTTCTTTCACTAAATCAAGAGTATCAAAGAGGTTAAACTCCTTTAGAAGCATGGACAGATCTGAGATCATAATGCAAAAATGTGTTAATGACTCCCCTGCCACTTTTTTTTTGCCTCTTTTAAATCTCCCAACTTTCATCAAAATGGTCCGATTTTGGAACGGGACTGGGTACAGTCTTCAAACATTATCGCCTCTTATGTACCTAAAGCAGATAGGACTACACACCAGAGGAAGTTACCCACTTGGGCCATCACAATCATTACAGAAATAAGTGTTGGACACCAAGGGATTTGCAATTACAAAGATGCTTCTTGGTTTTCTAGAGATTTTGGTGTCCTCATATAACTCTGGCCTCTTCAAGGAAATGGATGGAAGGCCCAGGGTTTTCCCAGAGTGGTATGAGAAATCTGTTTTCTCTGAGTTCTCTCTTAAATCCGTTTCCTCACAGAAGAAGGAAAAATGCGTGTGGTGGACCCTGAAGGAAGTGAGTGCCGTGGGGTGATCCCACACTCCAAGGCTCTGTGCAGTCGATGGGTCCCATGTGCTTTTGAGGTGATGCTCAGGGAGGCGAAATCTGCCTGTGGTATGGCCCAGGCACCGGACTGAAGGTAAACCACACCCTTGACCCCAGAACCGCTGCCTTACGACCATAATCCTCCAGCAATGCTGAATATCCTTAGTAAAGAAATAAAGAATAAAAAAAGGCAGCACTGAGTTGGTGGCCCATGTCTTCAGCGCCCGAGCCCTGCAGGACCGCGGCGATGGGGACGCCCTGTCCGAGCATGGCCAGGCCCGGGATGGGCCCCACAGGGAGCCCTTGGAGTCATAGGGACAACACGGGGTGTTTCCATCGGGCCCGTGCAGGGTTTGTGGCCTCTGGGACCCCGCACGGTGCCCCTGTCCGGACAGGAACCATCTCCACATGGAGCAGGGCCGGAGTGCCGAGCGTGTTCTGTGACAGAGCCCGCTTTCAAACACAACCAGCGCGGCCGTGCAGGGGCAAAACCAGCACTGAGCGGTCGGAAGGAGCAGCACGAAGGTGGTTTGTTGTCATTAAACCACACGAGAGGGCCGTGGCCATGGCGGGCCCCCCACGGCCCACCCTGCAGCTCAGCACCTTCCCTTGGAACGCTCCACGGGCCTGGCCTGGGCTGGGCTGGCATTGCCCTCAGCCTGGGAGGGAAGGGAAGGGAAGGGAAGGGAAGGGAAGGGAAGGGAAGGGAAGGGAAGGGAAGGGAAGGGAAGGCAGGAGGGCAGGGTCAGGGAGCGCACAGCCAGGGCGGCGGGGCGGTGCGGCCGGGCCGGCCCCGCTGCTCCTCGCCTGGCCTCGCCTCCTCCCGGCTGCGCTCCTGCCCTTCCTTCCTTCCTCCTTTCCTCCTTCCTTCCTCCCTTCCTCCTTCCTTCCTCCTTTCCTCCTTCCTTCCTCTCTCCCTTCCCTCCCTCCCTCCCTCCGTGCCGGCCCATTTCGGCTCGGCCGGGCACCCGCGCTGTCTGCGGCCCGCTTGGCTCGGTCCCCGCTCGCACAGCACGGCACGGCACGGCACGGCCCGCCCCGCGCTGCGCGCCCGGACACGCTCACACACACAGTCACACACACACACACACACACACACAGTCACACACACACAGTCACACAGTCACATACTCACACACATTACTTTCCCCCCTCCTTCCCCGGGACTCCATCTCCGGCCCCCCCTCGCCCTCCCCGCCCTCCCCTCCCCCGGCCCTGGCTCGGATATAATTGAATATCACAGCCCTACGCGCTCGGTATTTTTTTCCCTTCCTCCTCCTGTGTGTGTGTGTGTGTGTGTGTGTGGTGCTTTGGTTGTTTTTTTTTTTTTTCCTCCTGTTTTTTTTTTTTTTTCTTCCCCTCCTCCTCTCGGTGTGGACACCTTAAAAATACGTATATATAAATATATATATATCTCCCTAAGCGGTGGGGATACGCGTGTCCACGGGCAGTGACAGCGGCGGGGATGTGCGCGGACACACACGCGGCCGTATAAAACACACGGCAGGAGGAGAGACAATCCGGGCTGAATTCCTCGTGCCTGCATTCCCTGGGAACGGGGGGAGCCGCCGCTCGCACGGTAAGGACGGGGTGGGATTGGGGTGGGATTGGGATTGGGGTGGGCGCTGGGATTGGGATTGGGGTGGGATGGGATGGGGTGGGATGGGGGGCGGCCGCCCTGTTTGTGTCGCTGGAGGCGGGAGGGGGATGGGAACAGAGCCCCCCCTGTTTTTATTAATATGTATCTCTATATATACATGTATATGTGTGTGATATATCGATATATTTACCCCTTCCCCTCCCCCACCCCGCGCCGCTGGCTTCCCCTCCCCCACCCGCCTGCATCTTTATTTTGTATTTTTCCTTTTGCAGACCAGGAGGACAGGGTCCGGCGGGGCGGGGGATGGGGCACACCGGCCCCGGCAGCGAATGGCACACGGGAGCCATGGCGAGGGGCCTATTTTTAGCCTGATTTGTGTGGCAGAGCGGCCTCCCCTCCCCCTTCCCGCATATTTACTGGTGGGGGAGGGGAGGCGCTGCCCCTCCCCACCTTCCCCGTTCCCATTCCCGGGAAGGGGATGCACCCCCTCCTCTCCTCCCCCTCCCCAAGTTATCGATCAGTCTCCCTGCGAAGTTCGGCCCGAACATGCCATGCCCCGCCGTGGCTCCGGCCGGGCCGCTTTGGGCCATAAAATGAGCTTTTTCCCCCCGCTCTCTCCTCCAGGGCTTATCCCTGTCCGAAAGCCTGGTGTAAATTGTGTGTTGCATCCACTGGACGGGCTCACACGTTGATGCAGTGTGTACATTTTCTCGGTGGGGGATATAAGTCCTGTGAGATGTGGCTTAGTATTGCTGCGCCCCCGAAGGGGTTAAAATTTATCGTGTTGTTCCAGGTGAATTTAATCTTTCATCACCGAATTTCCTTTTAAGGCAGCCTGACAGAATAAAAGTCTCCTCTCGCTTGCCTTTATCCCCAGAACAGCAAAACTTTGTGCTTTATGGCAGGGGCTGGTTGCTGCAGATGACACGTGAGTCTGGAGGAAAGTTTGGTTTGTAGGTCGCTGTGTAGGAAAGTGAAGTTTGCTGGTGAAGTTTTTACTACTCTCCAGTGTGCTCAACTTCCTCGTTTTCCTGTCTGTGTAAATCAAATTCCTAACTGATTTATGGGGGAGGGGAATCACAAAACATGCTCCTTATTGTTAAGGCATGGGAGGCATGAGCAGGAGAACCAAGTCTTTGTTATGTGGAAAAAAAAAAAAAAAAGAGTATTCTGGGCTTGTCTGACTTGATTTGCTGTCCTGTGGTACTAAAATAAATGTCTGAGCATGTTGAGTGTATTAACGAGGTTCTTTGGTCTTGGTGGTCTCAACCCTTTGGCTTTTGTGAGTTGTGCCCCTTTGGCACCATTTGCAAAATTGGTGTTTGGGGTCTGAGTTGTACCTAAGCTTTTGGGCAGTTTTTGGCCCTCTTCTTGCCCTGAGCAACATGAAGACTGGTCTGTGTGAGGCTTTTTTGGGTTTGGGCCTTCCTTTGGACATGTGTGTTAATGGGATTTTTGGAATATATTTCAAATGAGAGCTGAACCTCCAAACTCTGCCGTGTTTCCTTAAGTTTAAGCAACTGGACATGTCTGTGGATGAGGGTGTGAAGGGTTTTTTCCTCTTAATCATAGAAGAAAAGGGTCCCGGCTGGTGATGGTGCTCAGGGCACAGGTGGTGCCTGTAAATGATCATGACTTTGTGTGGCTTCTTGTAGTGACTTTTTTTTCTCTTTGCTCTTGGCTAAGGCCTAATGAAACAGTGACTTATTGTATTATTTACCTAAAGTTTCCTCAGCCTGTATGCTGCCATTGTCTTAAGTTTTCTTAGGGGCAGGTGGATTTGTCTCCATGAGAACTATGTCTTCTGGTACTGTGTCTTGGGAACTTGGTGGCCTGCCTTCCAAACTGTTATTGAGAACACCTGGGAAACACTTGGTTCTCACTGCATGAGGAAAGGGGAACAAAATGTGGTTTAAATGGAGGAAAGGAGTTGGGGTTTGGCTTTTGGGCTTTATAATTTATTTTTAAGATTGTGCAAGAGCTCATGATTTTTGTTTGTTTGAATATGCGCAGCCATAATGTGTGTGTAGCATGAACGCAATAATTACAGGAGATTGTGTTGCTTAAGCTTTTTTCCCCTCTTCAAACAGGTAGTTTAAATTTTTTTCCTGTGATTTTTTTTTTTAATATGAACAGTTCTTTCAGTTTTACTCTATATATGGTAATTATTGATGCTTGTGTAATGCCTTGAAGTTGTAAGGCAGGGTATAACCAGTAAGTAGCCAACAGCAATACTTTACAGTCATTTTCTCATCATGAAAGAGTTTGATGCTAAAAAGTGCTACAGCCCTAAGCATAAAGAGGCTCTGGATGGATTAGGGGAAATGGTCAAAATTGCTGATTAATGCTGTTTTCAGATAATAGTTTTTAGTTAGGAAGAACAGATCTGAATGATGTAGAGCAAACTGAGTTATTTTACCTAATTTGATTTTGGTCTGGAGTTTAATTGAACATGGACTTCACATTTGACTCAGAATGTGTTTGCTGTTACAAGTTTTGTAGTGGCAGTAAAGACCCACATCCTACAAGGATGTAATCGTGCAGAAGTCAGGAAGTCCTGTAAAACACACAGCTTTGTGAACATCAGTGGTCTCGTTCGGCTGAATAAGCTCCACAGCTGTCTGTAAAGTTGCTCCCAGAAGTTGGGTGTGTTTTGTATTAGTGGTGGGCAATAGGATGTGAATCTGATTACACTGATGCTGTTTTGGTATCATAGCACTGTTAGGTGTTTTGGGGAAGGCCAGGGTAGTGACCTTTGTGACACCTTTCCGTCACCAATCCTGTTCCTCTGGTCACTGGGAGTCCCAAGGCAATAGCCACCCCCCCAGTTTTTGCTTGCTTTGCCTGTCTCTTCCACCCCCCTAGTCCCACAGCCACTGGGGATTGTGGTGCCCGTGTGAATTCTGACACCTTGCTGGCAATGACGCCGCTGGCAACCGGAGAAGAGGTGGACACAAACCTCCTGCCAGCTCTTCCCCTTCTGAACTGGGGTAGGGAGGTCATAAAGTGGTCTGGTCTCTGCTTCTGAGAGCAGGGCAAGGACAGGGTTTTCTGCAGGTCGGTGTTCTGTCAATATTGCAACGTGGTGATACCAAAATGTATCCTACTGAAGTGTGTCTCACTCACAGTCTAATTCATGTTGTTTATATTGAGTGGTGTGATACAGTTCTGTGTGCTGACCATCTTCACTGTGCCTGTGTTTGGGCATGCGTGCACACAGAGTTTAGGGTGTAGTAATGACTGTATTTAATGCCCTAAACATCAGCTCATACAAGTAGCTGCAGGTTGGGAGAGAAGTGAAAGTGTGTGTGCGTGCACACTCTGTAATTATGCATGTTTGGCTCCTACAAAAAGTAACTGCTTTAAGAATATACTCATTGCATCCTCATTTTTAAATACAAATTTAAGTGTTTGTGTTAGGTGAAGAAGTGTCAGTAGTTTCCCATTAGGAACTGTGATTGACAGCTCTTTTCAGTGTTTCTGAGTTGCATTTCAGCATTAATGTAGTAGCTTCAAATTAACAGGTGATGAAGAACCCGTTTCTGTGTTCCTGCTGTTACTTTGGCTGCCCCATTCCCAAATACGTGTAGTTTTCTAAGTGCTGCAGTATGAAGTTAGATGGTCTTAATTTCTCTAAAGGTGCTTAATGACAAGAGTGGTTTTACTAGAAAAAGGTTCATCCGGTGATCCTGAGCAGAGTAGATGGAGACTGCTTTATTCATCTCATAATTGGTTTCCTCCAAGATAAAGTAAGACAATGAAATGAGGAATAAGGAATATCTTTTGATATGAAATTGTAGGGGACTATATTGGCTTTCTTTTAATTTTGTAAAATTAAATTAGCTAACTGGAGGTAAGAAGCAGTGAAGACAAGGCAGCATAGCTGTCACTTTGGAAGTGTTGATTGCTTGAGTGTAAAGGTTTGGAGGTCTGGTCTGGAAATCACACTGCCAGTTTGCATGAAAACTGTGAACAGCTCCACCTCCTTAGGGTTTCATCTTGTGGTATCAAATCCAAGATGAGAAAGCCCTTTTCTTCCTTCTCGCAATGAAAACAAGGCTGAACTTGTGGATACAAAATGCCCTAGTGTCTCAGTGGCCTTATCTGAGCTCACATTGAGTTTTCCTTTGGTTCTGAAGGATCTGCAGAATTGTAACTCAGCTTACACTCCGAAACTGTGATCTTCAACACTCTACCATGTAGCTTTCTGTGACATCCTGTGGACTTTCCTTTTTGTATTGTTAAGGAGCCTTAAGAAAGTTATTCCTTTATAAGAAATTGGTGGTCATTCCCAGCTGGAGGTTATGTAACTGCAGGGATAAATGCACACATGGGTCAGGTGTGTAGGATCTTGGTGGCTTGGCCACAAGGAGTGGAACTGCTGGTGCTGCACCTCACCCTTGCTTGCTTTCTTTCTTGGGTGGGCTGATTTCAGGGAAGACTTGAGCATATTTCCTTGCCTGTAGACATAGTAATCAAAAGGTTTGGAGAACTGATGCAGCTCTCTGAAAAACCTACTGAAAGAAGCTCCGAAGTGGTGAGGAGGAGTGTTATGGAATTGTTTTGGCCAATGTTACATGACGTCTTTCAAAGAGCCTCCTTTTGGCCTCTTTACTTGTACATGGCCTAACTCGGTGCTGTGTGAAGATTCTGAGGCCCTTCTGAATATGTTAGCTTGAATACCATAAGCAATATCCCTGGGTGTGCTATCAGGCTAACACATCATTTTTTCAGGATGAGTAACACAAGCAGGTTGGGTGTCAACCTGGTTATGCAGTTCCGTGGTGCTCTGTGTGCCCTGCTTGGCTCAGGGGGCTGAGTGGTGCAGTGCAGTGGGAGTGGGGATCAGTCCCCTGGATTGGGGCTGCAGTGCTGCTGGGTGCAAACATGGTTCCTCTCAAGAGTATAAACTGGCATCTGCATCTGTAAAGTAAGATATTAATAGTCTTATTTTCTAAGATGCTGAGTCCCCGCAGTTGCATGTGAAGTTGGCAGTCTCTGCTTAGCATTTCTAAAAATCAACTCTTGTGTGTGGTTTGCTGGCTTTTGCAAACTCCCGTGAGGGTGTAGTTTCTGTTCCTGGGAGCAGGATTAGTAAAAGGCTATGTTGTGTACTCTGGCTTGTGCTTATTGTTGTAATTCTGAAGGCTCCATGTTGCAAAGGAGCAATCTTGTTCACTAGTAATGTCTAGCAGTAAAAAATCAGAATCATCCGGAGTAAAAACAGTTGTGTGTTTTTTTTTTTCTTTTCTGTTCCGAGGCTCTGTTCAATGTCAGTGTATACAGACACGCTCCCTACAACTGTGTGCCGTATTCAGAGACACTGAGTGTCATTTTGGATTGCTGGAGGTGCATTGCTGGAGGTTTTAGCTGCTGTGGTGTCAGTAGTAGGCCTTCCCTTCCCCCAGTTTTGCCAGGCTGGCAAGGCAGACACGCAGCTGTCCCTGCAGCTAATGCTGGTACTCCTTTTAACCCGTTGTGGTTTGGGGAATGATTCAGTCACTTCCCCAGCTGCACACAGAGCTCCCTCCGAACCCACTGACATCAGGCCAATGGCAGATTTTTATGAATTGGGGCTGTGGAAGTGCCTGTCAAAACTTTTCCTGCTACGTGCCTGCTGGTGGAGGCCAGGGAGAGCCCAGAAAAGATCTCTGTGCAGCCTATTCCTGGAGCATTTTTCCAAGGTTAAGAGTTAAGGGTCAAATATTTACTGTTTGTGAAAATGTAGTGCTAAATACTTTGCCCAGTGCCAAAACCACAGAAATTGTCAAGGTCTAGAGCCCTAAATAGAACCAGTCCTAAAAGTTGCATCCATTTGACATTAGCAATGTTAAAAGTTCAGGCTCTTCACATGGGTGACCTGTCGCCGGCAAACTGTGCGGGGAATTCGCTGCATGGCGAGCACATGCAAGGTGGATTTCAGTCCCCTCGTGGTTCCCTAAAAGTACCAGGCAAAGAAGAGGCAGTTGGATTTCCTGGAAGAAGTTGCCCAGGCTGGCCGAGGAGAGGAGTAACAAGTTTCATAGCTCTTTTGTGGTTTTTGGACAGACTGATTCAAGCCTGAGTGTCAGCAAGACTTCTGAAAATACATTTTTGCTTTGTAAAAATAGTAATAAAAAGATTCAATTATTTTTCATTTATTATTGATATTGGTGTAACTTACAGTCCTCTTGGACAAATGAGCATTTTTGCCATTAATTTCAGCAATTGGGGGAGTGTTAAATGTGGTTGAAAATCTTACCCTTAAAATACCAATTGATCTTAAGAGACATTAGTGAGTCTGTTGACCCTCCCCCCTGCTTCCTGGTCTCTGTAGCTCACAGAAATCATGAGAACTTTTCCTCCTTTAGGTTATGTCTAAATTTGTGGGGAAAAAATAGTTTTGATATTGCATAGACCTATGGGGGAAATAACAAGAGATCTGGGTCAAAAAAGTAGGACGTGCAAGATTTAGAAGCTGTTGAAGTGTATTTATTTGTCCTATATTAGGTGAAAGGAAGTATTGGTGCTCTCAGCTTGGCAATGTGTCCTTCAGTCTGCGGTGTGCTGTAAAGGGAAGACAACTGTTAAACAATGAATCACCACTAATTTTTGTATGGATGTCCACATTCTTCTCTAGTGCAGAAATTTTTGCCTGGATATTAACACAAACATGAATTCCTAAATACAGACTCTTGGAGATAAATTCTAATTAGGAAGTGCTTTGTAAAAAATATGGATTTTTGCCATGATGATGTTTGTGAGTCTGTAACGTATTTACTTTGGAGTTATATTTGTTCAGATTTAATACTTTTAAAGCAAAGTTAGCACAGATGTGGATGGAGTGTTGTCAAACAATCTATTAATGCTGACATCAAATAAATTGTGCTAGAAATGGCTAATGCAGTGGATCTGAGGTTTAGAAAAGCAGGATCCATACTTGCTGAACAACCCGAATATTTTGCTGATTCAGATCTGGTACCTGATTTTTCACTTTATTTCAAATGCACAACTAAATTTCACAATCCAGTGTCTTGTTTAGACTGTAAGTATATATCACTGTGTAAGATGAAAAAGGTCAGAAATAAGAGACTTCAATATGTTGAATCGTGATAAAACTTGAACAAAAATATAATGAAACCCTACTAGGCAGTTTTCGTGAGCTGATAGCAGGAACAGATATCTAAATGTAGCTGATTAATAGAAACCAACTTTTTTTTTAACAGCTTTTGCCATTATAGTAAATATTAGTCACAGTTATTTGAATTACTGTGATCTGTCTTCCAGGGCAGATTGTGAAGGGCCTTTGATTACCCTAGAAATACCAATGTGTTTATCTTGCTGTTGGCAAAGTCCATGTTAGTTGGGTCTTCTACATGTGAAAGGTTATTTTGATATGGGTTGGTTATTCCTAGTTCATCAAGGCCTTTGTAAGGTTCTTTCTTACGGTACGTCTAACACAGAGTAAATGCATTAGTAATTAACTCCAAGGTGTCTGTTCCATTAAAAGACCCCCTTGATCATTGGGTCATCTGATTATGGTGCCTGGGCATCACAGCATTGCCAGGTGTATTATTTTCCAGTAAAATAGATGGGCATTGCTTTTGCCTTAGAAATTAATGCTCTGCTCTGTCTGTGGGTCTGTAGGCTGGGGCACAGCTGGGGTCCCATGTTAGAGAGATGGTGGCCGCTTGTATGTGCTGTGACACGAAACTGGACTTTCAGAGCTCCTGTATGGACAGAACTGCTGAGAAGAATTTAAAAAAATATGTGAAGGATAAAGGGATGGAAACTTTCAGAGGTAGCCAGGGAAAACACTTTTGATGTGTTTTGACTCGCTCTTTGATGCTATGGGTGACTTCATACATGAGACTCGGAGGGCATGTGAAATGCAGTGTCAGACTCGGGCTAAGAGCGCGTCCCTTACGTAGGCTGAGGTTCTCTGTTGTGCCAGCAGCAAGGCTTGTGCATGTTGGACGTTGCTGCAGAGCTCCAGAAAGCTCCATTGATGGTGTTAGAATATGTAAAACCTCATTTGCCTGCTCAATGTGCCTCCCACTTTCCCAGCTGTGATTTGTAGCTACCTGCTTGCGGAATGGAGTTTTCTCAAGGTGAAAAGAAAGAAATGTGCTGGTTTTAAAACCACACGCTCAGAGATCAGGTTAGTCAGATTTCGTTTGCGTTAACCTTCCTGTAAATGCTGAAAGTTTGGAACTGCAAGGTACTTCCGTGCACCTCTTGCTGCCTACTTTTATGTGTTAATCTGGTGCTGTTGGGCCTACTTCTCTTCTGTGTGATGAAAATAACCCCCAAACCTCCCCCTTTGTAATAAAAGACAAGGGGCACAAGATTGTACTGATTTTTTTCTTTCTGAAATTTACCCTTCCAGAGGTCAGAGTGGCTGTGCCCTCTCCTCTCCTTGGCTCTGCTCCCTTGTCTGTGCTGTAGTGTAAATGTGGCAAATTAATGTTGTGTACCAGTGTGTTTTGTGTCCATCCTGACAGTTTGCATCATTTTATTTTTCCCCCTTCCTAAGGCTTTATTTGAGTTTTCTACTCTTTCCCCACCTGGTTGTTTTTTTTTTCGTGGACTATCTCCTTTTTGTCATTTTGGACTTTCTGTGCTCTCCCCATCTGCTCTCTTATCAGTCCTTTAAATTAAATTGATGCCTTTTTGTTTCCGTTCTCTGGGTTTTTTCTGCTTTCTTCCCATTTCTCCTAATATTAGTTAAGTTTATGTGTAGGATTTGATCCTGAGTGGCCCTCTTGAATCAGAGGGGTCGGATGGGTTTGGATGGTGCAGCCAGGCTGGTGAGGAAGTCTCAATTTGCCGGCTGTGCAGCTGGCAGTGAGCGGAGGTGAGCGAGGGCTCTGCCTGTGACTGGGATGGGCACACAGGAAACAGAGAGGACAAATTTTGGCAGTGCTTTATTTGATAAAAATAATCTTGGCTTTAGGGATAAAGCATTGATCCAACTCTTGATGAAGTCAGAGGGAGGCTTTGGAGGGAGTTGGTG
This sequence comes from Xenops minutus, assembly GCA_035221455.1. Taxonomy (NCBI): domain Eukaryota; kingdom Metazoa; phylum Chordata; class Aves; order Passeriformes; family Furnariidae; genus Xenops; species Xenops minutus. The sequence continues at coordinate 6,157,487 of JAWWEE010000010.1, read as the reverse complement.
TGAGCGTTTAGTGTGGACACAAAACGCTGAGGAAGTGAAAACCTCCGCACGAGGTGAGGTTGGCTTTGGGCTTTTCAAAATAAGGGGGTTTATGCAATAAGCTTTTATTGACATTAAGACTTAAAATTAGCAAAAACAAAGTCGGTCATCCTGAAATCAGTGGCAGCCTTATCTTACTGTTTTTGTTGTGGGTAGTGTTGACAAGTCACATGCCCCATTGTTCTGGGTGAACAAACACCGCTTTGAGGCTGCGAGCTGGGACGTGCGCACAGGCACCGCTGTCCTGCCCAGCACAGATGAGCGTGTGGCACTGTGACTTTGGAGCTGAAAGGTTGTCTTTAAAGAGTTCACAGCTAGCAACTGCGTATTACGCAAAATAATACCTTGCTAGGTATCTAAGCACCATTTTTTATTTGATGTCCTGTTGTCCAGAACCTAAGAAAATAAACTCAGGTGATTAATGCGTCGTAAACTCTCTCCTACCTTGTTGTCCAGTGAAACCTATGGATAGCAGACTTCCATTCTGGCTCTTATGTGGATGGGCTTGGGACAGAGAGTGTGCAAGATGTTCTTTCTCAAAAGTCAGGAAAAGATTTTGACTTAAAAGTCTCGCAGGTGTAAGTCCTTTACCTCAAAGCTGTTGACATTTGAGATGATAATAGTGAACCTCATCTCTACTGAAGTCAGTTTTGTGGATCACTTCTAAGTTACTCTTGCCATGTATAAATCCCTGTAATCAGGGTATGTGTAGTGTAACTAAGATGGATGCAGTAGAGACTGGCTGCAGGAGCAGACTTGGCACGTGGAGGCTGTGGATGTAGTCATCCAGCCGTATCTGGGGGAGAATTCCTTTGAAATTGCTGTGAGTTTCACTTAAGGAAGAGCGGAAAGATTAGTTTTCCCTGCCCACAGTGATTTCTATTATGTTGTTGTTTTTAGTACATCTTAATAATGCCAGTGTACGTCATTGTCTGAGCCATACTTTAAATTTGTAGACTAAGTTTTGTTTTCTCTTTTTATCGGCTCGTAGTCTTGCTTTTTCCTGTTTGGAAACTGGTGCTTCCTGTATGTTTTATACCTATCTATACAAGAGCATTCACCAAAATGGTCTTGAATTGTCAGAGTTCCATAGCTGGTATTACCAAGATGCTTTCATGGGCAATGGCAAGAAAGGTGATAGAAACTTTCAAGCTGGTAGAAATTGTCATAGCTTGATACAGAGAATTAGGGAATTACTTTCTGGTTGTAAATTCTTTCTCTACATTTTTAAGAGGCCTCTCTAGCTCTGGAGTGGATTCCCAAAAACACACCTTCGTTCCCCACACCCAAAATTTTGCTTTTCTGAGTTGACCTAATATACATGTGTGTAACAGATAACTGTGTTTACTTTAGTTTGCATCACTGAAGATTTTCTGTCCGCATAATGATTAGGATAGAAAGCTGGTGTCAGGATTATCTGCTATTTCTGCCACTGTGTGACCTTAGCAAATGGATTAACAAATTTACCCATGCACCAGTGATTTAATACTTAACAGGAGCTTTTTCAGACCAGTTCAGTGCTCTGAGACCTTCTGGTGAAAGGCTGCATAGCAGTGTAAAGTGGCTTTTGTTTCATTTTTCAGCCTCTTGTTTCTTGGAGTTTTCAGTTTAGGCAAGTGCTCTGTTCATATTCACTGGTTTTGTGTGTGTCTTTTAGTTTTCTTTTAAGCTGGACAAAACGTAGTCCTTCACATTGGAAATATTTTCTGATAGTGCCAGTACATGTTGTAATCAGGCTACCTGGCTCATAAAGTGAGGTGTATTTGTGTCCTTGGTAATGTGGAAACGCAACGTTATATGAAGTTTTAAGATATATGTGCTTTTTCTGGACCCTCCAGCTCTTTGCAGGGGAGGAAAGGCTGAACTTCCATGGTGGAACCACTTCAGGGATGGATTTTGGAGCATAGCTACCCAAGCAGCCACTTGACTCAGCAGTGTAGGTGGGAAGGGGGGTGTTGGGACCCCTAAACTGACCCTGTTCTTGATGGAGCAGAGACACAAGAAAGTTTCTTTCCTCTACCAGGGTCCCTGACTTCACTGGTGATACAGTGACTTGTTGGACCTAAAAATATCACCTCTGGAAGGACGTGTTAAAGCCGACAGCTGTCTGGGGAGGGAGATGCATGTATTAAAATCCAGGTAGTTTTGCTGTACCAATTTGCAGCAGGGCTGTACAAACGCCTTCATTGGTACTGTAAAGGTGGTGGTGAACTTTAGCTTAACCATAGGAGTGAACGTGTCTGAGTTAGTGAGGGTGGGCCATGAGCTTCTTATCTCAGCTTTGCTATCAGACAGAATCTTCCCAGGCTGCAGTGGAGTGGCTGATAGCTCAGCCAGTCTGACACCAGCCAGTGGTGATCGCGTGACTCCAGCCGTCTGGCTGCTTGAGTTTGTCCATATATAAAATAAATATAAATGGTGACACGATCTTTGTGATGTGCTTATAATTTCATTTGGGCAGGTCTTCCTTTATAACTTCCTGAATGGTTCTTGTTTATAATTTTATAGTTAAATGTATTAAAGCTTGTATTAAAATCTTTTTTTATGCCCTTTACTGGCAGCCAGTGGTGTTTTCCTTGTCTGAGGGCATTGCTTTCAGGTGAGCGTCAGTATTGGTGTCTCCTAAAGCACACCTCAGTCCTGGCTGTCACAGTTGTGCTTGTGACACTGATGAGCACACACTCCCTGTTAAATTACCTTGTTTTCATGTGTTGTTTGGATGTTTTCCAGCTGCTGGAAAATGAAATTTTAGGGAGTATTTTAATTTTGGGGAATGTCTTCATTTGGAACAGTACTTAAAATTATATATGTTTGGGTTTTGCTCTTTTAAATTGTACTTTTACATGGTGACTTTTCTTATTTTCACTATACTCTACTCTGGGAAGTTAATATGGAAAAGAAAGTCCTGCCAGCACTTCAATAAATCCCTTAAACTTTACAAAAATGTATTTACGCTTGCTGGCAGCATGGCTTGAAGTTAAAAGTGGGAATTTACAGTACGTTCACATTTTTGTTTGGAATGACTCCAGAAGGAAAATGTTTAATTCCTGTTTAGTGTAATATATATATATATATATTTGTAGATATAGCTGTTGCTGTAGTCGAGCCCTAATTGTTTAAAAAAATAGCACTTTTAAGTGTGATCCTTGTGTATCTTTAGAAGAGCTGAGTGAAGCCCTTAGTTGAACCGTTTTCTTGTGTTCTGAGGCACTTCACATGCTCTTCCTAAGAAATATATTATCACACCATTGAAGTCAATTCAGGTTCTCTGGAAATGATCCAACCTTCAGGAAAGAAAAATATTAGTGCGCATGTTGAGGGAAAGGGTTTCCCTTTATTGCAGAATCTGCTTGTCATGTGTAGCAAATAAGCTGTTTTCAGACGCATTAAGGCTCTGTGAAACTAATTTTCAGGGCTGACAGTTTTCTAGTCCTGAGTTAAGCAAAAAGATTTAAATTTAACATTTCCAATTTTTTTTTTGTTTGTTTTAAATAGCAAGGGTTATGCACATTTGCTCAGTTATAATTTGAGTGCCATGCATGTTTCAGGAGAACAGAAAAATGGACTGTTTAAAATGATGATGATGGGGTAGCATTTTTTAGCCAGTCATTTGTCTCAGTGTCTGAAATGTTTTGTTGCCAGTTGAAATGTTGGAATTTAGGGAAGTAGCCTTTGCTCAGGAGTCTTAAATATTTGCAATGTGTTGTTTATTTGGTTTATGAAGTTTTGTGCTGTTTGAACACTGGGTTTTGTTTTAGCTATGAGTTTTGGCAAAGCACATTCTAGCATATGTAGTCAGTCATAAACAAACTAGAGGCCACTAATGTTTTAGTCTTGCAGCTGTATCGAAGTGTGCAAGATTAAAATCAAAACTGAATGTCTGCCTGTGCAAATGTGTCGTGGACTTGTGCCTGACTGAGACCTTCAAGATGCCCGTGTAAAAATTCTATGCCTTCTGTCATTAAAGCAGTGACTATTTCAAGTTTTTACGACTTTAATCTTTTAATTGAGGGTGGGTTTGCAGGTTTCTAGGCTTGGTTAGTGACCGAAGACCAGCACTACACATACACGTCTGTCTTGAGTTGGGTTCCTGCTCTCCAGAGCGAGTGGAGCTTGAGTGGTTTTTGCAGGATTTAGTGTGCTTCCCTGGGGAGGGCAGGGATTTGGCAGAAGGCTGCCCTTCGGTAGCTGTGTGCTCTTCAAAGTTATGCAAGCTGGGCTATTTAGCAATCGGCTTGGGAAGTCTGCACAGCGGCTACAGGAGGGTGGGGACGAGGTGCAGCAAAGAGGAGCCCCAAGATCAAGGACTCTTCTTGCAAGGCTGCTCAAGGCACGTGCTGAGCACCTGGGGCAGCGGGCACTGGGTCAGGGTGTCACCCCAAAGGAAGCCCCATGGGAAGGGCAGTCTGGATGTCCTCCAGCCGGGGTCAGTGGGAGAAGAGGCTGGAGCCTTCTCCCAAACAGAAGGGTTAACTGGGCTGTGCTTGAGCACAACTCTTCTCCAGGACTCTGCCTCCCTCTGTGCCTAGCTGGGACCTGCCCTTTGCTCCTTGTCTCCTCTGATTTAGCTCCCAAACCCATGGCATTTTCCCTGCACCTGTCCAGAGCGCTTCTCTGTGTTGCTTCTGAACCAAACTCTTTGCCTCCCCATTATTGCCATCATAGAGCTGCAGTTTAAAAAATTATTTTTTTTTTCCATATATTTGCATGTATTTCAGTTTATTTTCCTTATTTAGACTTCTAGCATCTTGATGACTCAAAACCTCTACTGGTTTTGTTTGGAACTGTGTCTTCCTCAGGCAGAAATCAGACCTGAAATGTATTTTTCTAAAGTTTCTGACGGAAAAGCTCTGTGGTAGCATTTCTGTGTTGTTGAGATTAGCTCTGAATTTCCAGATAATGTAATTTTCTTTTTTAAAAGAGCTCCCCTCCCCCCTCCCTGACAAGCCCTAAAGTATTCTTTGTGTGAATGTACTATATGATCTCTAATTATATGATCACATACCATTCCACAAATAGTGCAATACAATAGCATAGAATTATTCCTAGGATCTTGTAGAGGTCTATTCACCAGACTACCTTAAACCCTGAGCTTGCAATTTGTTTTGTGTAAATCGACTCCTTCGCCTCCCAGAAGCCGTGTTTACTGTAGCTCTGCCTTAAAGCCCAGGTTCAGAGCTTGTTATGGAATCAGGGTTTGGGATGTCAGCCTTGAACGTTGCCATTTAACTGCTCTTATACAGCATATGCATATTAAGTAGGATAGCAGAATAACAGTGAAATTGCTCACCTAGGTCTGCAGATGAATTACCATAATTAACTGCTTCTTCCCATGAATTGCACCTAACGAGGGCTGTGCTGTTGGCTGGAAATAAATTGCATAATGCATTGCTGTTGACTAAATTATTTACATACCTCAGAGAGGAGATGGTATAAAAAGGCTGCAGAATAAGTGCTGGACCATTATGAAAAAGAAATGGGGGAAGGGAATCACAGCTAGAACATGGTGTAGCCTGCCTTCTCCTGGGTCACCGAGGAGCTCTGTGTCCTGTTTGCAATACAGTGTGTGCCTCCATGGTTACATATTTATCACACTGCATTGCATAATGTATGTGTGGAGAAAGCAGAGTTAGATCTGTGCACACAGCCTCGGGCCTGCTCTTAAGAAGAGTGCGTCTGTGTGGTTATAAATTCCTAAAAATGACTTTTTTTTTTTTTCTTTCCCCCTCCCTGCATGACTTGTCCCAAAACATACGAAGTCAAAAGCAATTATCAACCAAGCTGGACAATTTTTGAAGTGCTTGATGTTCTGTGTTTACTTTTTTTTTTTAGCATCTTTTGTGTGCCTGTTGTGAGGTGGCTCAGCATTTCTGGGCTGTATTCATGGCCTTTCTTAACTTCATGTTTAGCCAAGAAGTATTTTAAAAGAGCTGTATTTGGATCTGCTATCCTATTTTTGTGTTGTGGAATCCTCTGCAGCCCTACTTATTGATACTTACTAGGAAAGATGGTTTCACTATATAGGGATTACTTACACTAATTTGCCAGAGGAGTCAGACAATAAATATGTGTGAGCTGCTCCGTGCACAAGCATTGGCAACACCAGATAACTGCAATAATAAACATGAGCTCAACCAGAGGTGGCAATTTGTGTTAGAATTTTCCAAAATAAGGCTTGTCTCAGCTTGCGTTTTCCATGAGTAAAAACCAGTCTGGAATCATGCATCTTGATTTCTCCTTTTTTTTTTTTTTTGGGTTTGCTTTGGTGTGGGACTTTGTTTTGGGCCTAATCTTGGCAATCATTAACAAAAATTGAAAACGTTTTTTGTTCCTGCATGTCAGGGTGTCCATCCCTGTGCCCTCATCGCAGGGGTGGTGGCTTGGGATGGACAAAGGAAGCTGCAAATGGGGCCTCACAGAAACTCAGTTGTTTATGTGATCCTTTCTGGTTGTGATCCCAGTGAAAATGTGGGGGAAAGCTTTGTAAAAACAGCTACGCTTGGGAAATTGGATTGCATTCATTTTTTTGTAAGTAGGCCAAAACGTTTCCCGATAAGGGTGGTATTGGGTAGGCTCCCTTTTCTTGCCGGACTGGCTGGAATAGGTCAGCTGTTGCGATAACAGCAACAGGAAAAACTAGTCAGTTGGGTTTTTTTTTTAACCTGTTAAAAATTTTTCTTGAAAAGCTTTGTTTCCTGTTTGAGAACATGTGCTTGAAGTTTGGCAGAGACGTGACCTTTGTGTCAGCGAGGGATATTTTTGGGTTTGTTTTTGTTTTGGGTTTATTTTGTTGTTTTTTGGTTTTTTTTTAATGTTGGTGGGGCTATTCTGTAAAATGTAAATCTGATCTAGGCAAACTTAATTTTTGTATTTCTAATATAATAGACTTTTCAGGCTAGTGAACCACTTACTGTGGAGAGGTTGTGTGTAGTATTATTAAAAAGCCATAAATGACAAAATGGTATTATTTGGTATGCAAGCTAAAGGGTAAAGATAGCAGAATAATCTTTGAAATTAAATCCATTAATGTTCATTGAGCATTTGTGACATACATAACAAATTAAGACAAAACATTTGTAAGGAATATTTTTCTCCATGATTTCAGAATACTTTCACTTTATTGCACAATGTACTTCATAGTGCTGGGTAATTAACAGTGCAGCAAATACGTCCTGTGCAAAAAAGTACCACAGGAAAAAAAATTTGAGCTTGTGTGTTTTTTCTTTTAAATTATTTTGTCTGTCCTATTTATGTTTTTAGAGAACGATCCAAATTTAATTTACAGAAACATATTAGAGGCTTCTGTGTAAGAGTTGTGAGGCTGCAGTGAACAGAAAGGGACTCTGTTCCTGGTTAGTACAGTCCTGCAGACACAGGGAATCCTGAAGGGTTCACAGAGCCTTTCCTGCTGTCCTCCTCCTGTTGTTGTTTGTCACTGAACTTCGGAGCTGTTATTTAGGAGAGACCTTGGAAGTGCTCTGCCAGAATTTGAAATCTGAACTGGGGTGTTATGAATGCATATTTCCTTTTTGAGGCCTGGAAGATGAGACCAGGGCCTTAAGAGCATAGAGGAAGGGGAGCAGTTGCAGTAATTCTTTGTTGCTGTTCTCTTTGGAGCGCTAATTACATGAATGGGTAAGTTCAGTGTTCAGTGCCCTGTTTTAACTTGGTAGGAACTTCAGCAGCTTCCTAGTCCTGTCTGTTAGCAGTGAACTGTTCTGGGATCACGAGTGTCTTACAGGACATTGTGACCTGACGTGGCACTGCGTGTTGCCTGTGGGACAGGGATCCGTCGTCCTGGTCACACAATGGGTCTTGATTGTGTGCAGTTAGAACTGCAGTGAAAAAATGGTATGATAGGGAATGGGTGCACAGAGATGGAAGTGTGCATGGGAGTACTGATGTTAGACTGTCCAGGAAGGGGAACAGTCATTCCAGTGACCTGTGGCATCACTGTCTTTAAATTTGTTTAGCTTTTTCGTTGGTTGGGTGAGGTTTTTGCACATTACAGGAAAGTTGCAACAGAAAGGTCTCAAAGGGAATAAATGATAAAATTTTGTGCAAAGCTTTGGGGCAGCGAGAACCTGTTATAAAGTATGAGTAGATGGGGCAAGACTTTACATTTAGGGTATAACTGGGTATGGAATAATTGTAAATTTGCAGGTGAGAAAATATTCTACTTTGCATCAGGCTTTCCAAGTCCCAGTTGAGCAAGGGTGGAATTTGTCTTGGCTCACATCTGTTCCTTTCTGGAGTAATTGGCTTTAGAGGAAGGCATGAAACTTTAATATGATTTCTATTTAGCTCAATCTATCTCTTTCTTCGTATTTTCAAAATATATTTTATTTTATTAGATTCAAAAATACAGGTTACCTATACAAGCTGCTGGCTCCTTACATAAGTAATCATATGATAAATACAATTAGATTGAACTTCAGCAATTTTGAAACCACTTCCATAGGAAGTTGGCTGACTGCCCAGACATCTGACGTCATTGTAGGAACCACACACTCGGTCTTGGACAAGTGTCTTTGGCACAGTCCTGTGAAAGTCACTGGGGTTGGGATGTGGATGGAGATAAGCTCTGAAGTCTGAGTTTATGCCTGATGCCATCCCGCTCCCCTCAGATACCTTCCTGCAGCCCTCTGAGTGCCCGTGCTGTCCCCAGGCGTGGGGAGGAGAGCGCCAATCCTCAGCCATGAAACGTTCCTTCATGTACAGCGACGAGTTTCCACTGAGCCTTCCAAACCCCTGCGATGCAGTGTAATAATGTGGCATAAGGACTTAGTTGTGGCCGACGTAATTCTTGGTAAACAGAGACGAGGAATGATGTCTCATTAAAAAATGTAGTGTGGCAATAGGAAAATCATGTTTATTACCAGCTCTAGAGTTGTATAAATAGAGATGCAAGACATCTGCTGAGCATTGCTGTAGTAGAAATACTGAAAACACATTTACTCAAGTTAATAAATCCTGGAGCTAGGAAGGAAAGTAGTGGAGCGAGGGGTAGAAGGAAGGCAAATGAAATGAGCAGCAGCAATGGAATGATGAGAGAGATTTTGAGTGTATTTTCCTGAGGAATTAGTTGTATAACAATATTGAGTGTTTTAGGATTTTATCGCCTTGTCGAAAGGGCAGGACAGACTAACTATGACTGTAGAACTCCTTGCATCAGGTCATTAATTACACTTGTATTTAGGTGGTGAGTATGTACTGGACTGGTGCAAGTGAGAGCTGCATCTGCAGAGCAAGTGCTGTCCCAGCAGTGGGGAGTTTCCTGTGTTGTTGGGACAGTTATAGGGGATTCCCAAACTGTAGAAGGTTTTTATGTCTCCTCTTTACACACCTGCAGGATTTGGTCTTGAAAGATTGTTAATGCTTATCATAGAGTGGGAGTTGGGTCTTTTGGTGGCCCTTTTTTCTTGATTGGTTATTTGTATTTTTTTTTAAGCAGTGAATGCATCTCAATAAAATTCTGAAAATTAAAAAAAAACATTGTGTAGTGAAGTTCCAAGCTACTAAGGAAGAGAGTCATAATCTAGATATAAATTCAGCAGTAATTTGTTGCCTGTTAAACATAAGCAAGCATAATCCCAATATATTGAAGAATGTTTTGGATCTACTTTCACTGGAAAACATGGACAGAAATCTCTCAAAATTGGTCACTGGCTACCTAAGCAAGGTAATTGTGTCCCCTGTGTGACCAAGTGCGTGTTCTCGCAGGATCACTGGTTTTACCTATTGGAGCAAGAGTAAAATAGAAGGTGCAAGTGCCACATAATGTAGTTCCACAAATAGATGCAACTATTTATCTTTTTAATAACAAAGTTCATTGAAATAATGAGTAATTTAGAAATTAGATCAGGTATAATTCAGACTGGTTTGATACAACTCTTACCACTGTTTTGTTTTGTTTTGGGGGTTTTTGTTGGTTTTGTTTAGGTAGACCTAACTTTGATGGCTTCACACATCTGGTCCTCAGTCTGTACTTGTTTATCTGCTTTATTTGTCTCTTGAAATTTGCAAGTTATTCTGTTGACCAGCACTTCTCTTTTGTCTCATGAATTTGTATTCAGGATTTTTTGTTGGTTTAGCAAAAAAAAACACGATAAAATAATGCTGTGCTGTTTTCCTCTCAAACTCCTCTTTATTGCCAGAGCAAAATTGGTTTTGATGGTATCAGTGTTACCTCAACACCTGCCACTTCCCCCTCTTGTGTTGGCTTTCCTCAATAAAAGCCCGTTCTTCATCCATTTCCAGTGTAACAACCAGCATCCTCAACCCATTCAGCTTTATCCAAGTCTGACACCAACCCAGATTCTCTGTGGAGCACCCACCAATTGCTACATTCTGGCCCTACTGTTAGTAGGATGATTTTCTTTAAGGTTATTTTTGGAAATTGTATAATAAAAATCTATTGGGAACAGCTCAGGAGGAGCAGGGCAAGAATTTTTTTGATTCATGAATCATTCTAGCTTGAACTTCGCCCTCCCCCCAAAAAAGATAAATTTTTTGCAATGTGTATTTCAAGGTGGAAAAATTGTAGCATTTTGAATGCTACAAAACAGACCTGAATGTCCAAACAGATCTGAAAACTTGGTGACTTTCTCACTGCAGTCTGGATATGCCTTCATGTTTGATGGACACCCGTGTGTGTTAATGAAGTAGCTGCATTGTATTTAATCTGAATTGTGGAAATTATTGTAGTATTTAGTGAACCAGTCTGATTACTGGAATCGGGTGGCATGGGAAGACTGAGGGACTTCGTTATTTATGGGGCAGTTTTTATTTTGCGGTTCATTATATTGACTTAAAATTAATTCACTGTGAGGTTCCTATAAAATTGCTTCGTGTGAAATAGTATTTATTTTGCCTTTTAATAAAATGCCCCAACTCCTATGATAGGCATGAAAATAATTGAAATAAATGATATGCAAATAATTATTTAAATAGTACCGAAATATAATGTGTGATGCAATTAAAATGCCTGGACTCCCATCAGTCTCCTGAAGTGAAACCCTCCTAATGGTGTTTTTCAGCTGCATTTGCCTGTGTCCTGCTCTCCAGCTGTTTCTTTGAAGGTTGGTGGCACCTTGGGTCACCTGGAGCAACCCTTTGCATTTGAAATGTAGATTGTGTTTCTGTTAATGCCATACTAAGGATTTTAAGAACGCCTAGACAATACTGTTCTCAGTGCTTCCTGGTTTTAAGGCCTCAGGGGGGCTGAATCTGTAACTCTGCTGGGGTCAGAAAGCTGATGGACCTCTCATTGGTGTTGGGCTGCAGCTCCACTCCCTGTGCTCAGTGAGGAGGAGGCCAAAATCAGAGCAAACTCTTGCTGGCATTTGGATACGCAGAGAAGTAAGGAAAGCTCTTTAGGATCTGTGTTGAGGCGAGACATTAAACTATAACCATATCTGTGCCTTTCTTGAGTGTCTCCAGGTTCAGTTTCCTTACACTGCTATGTTTTCAGAAGCTCAAAATAATGCCTTGTTCTCAACTGATACTAATCATCTTGGAGGCATTGAAGTGTGGATCTGACTGTGACCCAGAACAATTTAAAATCAGACTTCACGTCTTATGAAAATAAGTGGCTCCCAGAGGAGAAAGGACTTCTGTTTTCACTTATCGCTTGTGATGCTGAGCTGTGCTTCGTAGTTTGAGATGTCCCGTCTTGCATTGACTTCCTCTGTGTCCCAGTTCATGCTGACAATGAGGTTGGCTTTGATCCCAGCCTTTACTGGGAGAAAATCTTGTAATGGTTTGGGTGGCTTGTGGACAGATCTGATAAGAGACAGTTTCTGATGTTTCGTCAGCGGGTCAGGCAGGAATTGACAGAAATACAACTGGCGTAGGTTTGAAGTGTGGAGAGGGAAGGTATCATTGAAGGGAAGACAGCTCAAGGGAGGAATTGAATTGGCTTTGGGAACAGCCCTGCAGCTAGAAACTATTGAAGTAAAGTCTGTGAAGATTGATCTTTTGGGGGTTATTGCTGGAGGGTATGTGAAACATTTTGCTTTCATTAAAATAAATTGTATTTGAGTGTTTTCTTACTGGTACCTTATCTCACACCACAATTGAAGGAAGTTGCTTTTTGTCCTTTTGGATTGAAGTGGGTGTGTCTGTTTCAGGGTGTTTTTAGCCACTTTTAGGGGGTTTTTAGTTGCAATGAATGGTCTAGCGTGGTTAGCTAAGTAACAGGTCTCAAACTGTAAAGGGAAAGGTAAATTCTCAGCACTGTGCTTGTTCGACTGTTGAGAGCTACGGGAATATTTGCGTAAATTAATTCACCTCATTAATTTCTAGATGACATTGGGCAGCATGGGTGTGCAGGCTACCCTGTAGTTCCACCTTCAGGCATGGACTACTGGATTTTTAAAGCATGATCTTCTCCATCAGAGGCAGCGTGTAAGACTGGTTGCCCATTTGTCAGAAATTTAGACCACCTGTAAGACAAAGTTTCTCCTGTAGAGGAGTCTATTTCTGGAATGTGTTCTGGAGACACTAAGTTGCAGTTTTTGTTTATGTTTTGAAGGCTTTCTCATTGCCCTCATCCTTGTTGATCTGGACAAAATTATTACATTTTAAGGCAAAAAAGCGTAATCCTGTTTGGGAGCTAATGCGTTGCATTATTCAACAGCAGCCTCCAACCAGTTAAATGTAGTATTGACAGTTGCAGTACCACGCTTCAATATATTGAAAATATGTGTGTGTGTTTGTGGGAAGGCATTTCTGGTGCATTGTATTTGGTACATCAGAGCCTATTTGTCACCTCTCTCTCTAGTTTCAGACCTACCCACGTCACACCTGTAATCCTGCAGAGAACCTGTGGTCAGAGTTACACTGCTGTGCAAAGGCAAGCAGTTTTTGGTGGTCTTCCCCTAAAAAGTGTGAAACAAGCTGCACAGAAGTCAGTGCAGATTCAGAGCCTGCAATTTGATCTTGTGTTATCCTGGTTACCTGCCATGGCAGTTTGGTCTCCTGTTCATTAAGAGTTCCTCAATTTTATTCCTTCGTTTAGGAAATTTGGAGTTTTATTACACAAGTGAAAGCAAAATCTCAGGAGGCCATGCTGAATGGCTGCAGTTATTTGAGGAAAATTCAGGGTGAAATATACCTTCTTTTCTCAGCAAGCAAAAACACAGGAATTAGTACAGATTAAGACCAGATTTTTCCTCCTATATTGTCATCTTGTTAATTATAACTTTCAGTTATGGCTTGGGGGGGAGGGGGCGTGTTGGTTTACCCAATGAATTAAGAAAAGAGTAGCGGGTGGAGAAGTGTGGTAATGAGGAGAGACACCAAATCGTTGAGTAGTTCAGTCCAGCATGTGAAGTGATGTTTGTGTGGAGGGGACTGAATCAGTTCTCCTTGCCTGTGACGTTGGTTTGGGGCTGTTTCGTGCAGCAGCGTGTGGTTGGATTTGGGGCAGGATGTGCTCTTGATCAGCAGTGACTTTCTGTTGCATTTTATTGAACTGAGTGTTCCTGGAAATGATAAGCTTTGGGTGGCAGTGAGAGATTCTGGTACTTCTTTGTTGTCCTGAGCAACATCTGCAGACAAATGTACGGTTTCAGAGGGCAGGTATTTAAAAACCTCAAATAGTTGAGGATTCCAGAAATGATTGCCCTTAGTACATGGCCAAATGGAAAATGACCATCCCATCTGCATTCTCTGTCCTGTTTTCAGTCTGATGTGGAGACTTAGAAAAGTTACCTAAACTACCTAAAAACCCCCAAAAGGCTAGCCTTAGTCCAGAGCTCCATGTTCATGCTAGTGGGTGAGTGTGTTTTTTGTACTTGTGCTTTTTGACTGTCCTGTTTCCAGGAAACCAGCAAGGGCATGGTGTGACCGATCCGCTGCCTTTGGAGGAGCCGTCGTGTCTGATCAAACCTGGCGTATGCCAGATCACAGCTGCTCCCTTTGGTCTTTTTTTTGTGCAAATTCAATCTGGCAACTTAATTTTGTACCAGCTTCTCCCTTGTGTTGCCCTTTGCAGTGGTGTCTCACATCCAGCTGAAGAGCCCTTGACCTGGTTTGGCTGCAGTCCTTGGTGTGGTTGCAGAGAGAACGGGAAAAGGTTCACATTTGTGGCAAAAAAAAAACCCCCAAACCCTTGCAATTCAAGGAACAGTACTTGCCATTGTGAGAATTTCAAGTTATTGCAGTGCAAAGTGTGAGGAGATATGATCTCTGGTAACCAGTACTGGAGTAAGACTTCTCCAGTCTCGTTCTCTAGCCTTTCAGTCTTCAGACATGAAAGGAAAAAGCATGTCTAAATTTGTCCTTTCAGTCCCACTGCGGTGGATCAATCTACTGCTGGGGTTTGTGTTGTTCATGAGGGTGCTGGCTGAGGTGTATTTTACACCCACAACCCTGGGTCATGTACACTAGGTGAAGTTCCTTTGTGTTCTTACCATGCTGGTACTCCAGGGTCCCAGTCCCTAAAACTCCAGGCTGCTGAGAATTTGTCTGGTGTCTTCTGAAACTTCACATCAAACTTGAGGGTCAAGTGAGAAGGAGTTTGCTTAATAAAGAAACAAACTCCCTGATGTTTGCTGGATGGGAACTTCTCACATAGGAGTGTGCAGTTAAGGTAATTTTAAAGAAATGAAAGTTATTTTATGTGAGTGACAGGTTCTTACATCTCCATATGATTTCCTCATTGGATCCCCTGGTGACAATTCACAATCTGTCCTTCAGGCTTGCGCTTATTGGGTGAGTGTTCACAGCATTTTCTCCTCCTAACTACTACAGGTGCTTATTTGCTCCTCTCTGGCCTGTGGCACTTACAGGTTTGCCTCTGGAGTGAGGAAATGAGGAGTCATTAAACTAAAGGAAACTCAAAAATAGCTTGCTTCAGGCTGCTTATTGCAAGGTTGTTTAGTGTTATTTTTTTTTCCAAATAGCAGAACAAAGCCACAACAGTACAAATGTTTTAAAGGCTTTTTCTTCACTGCTGTGACTTATTTCTTTTTGTAAGCTTCACCCCCCCACTCCCCCACTTCGTGTTACATTATGCAATTTTTGGGCTGCTGCATTACCACAGCCACTGCTTTAGTGGAAGCAAACTGTGTCCAGGTAAGGAGCAGGGAGAGCCACCCGCCCACCTGTCCCTGGTGAGCAGCTCTTGGCATCACAGGAGCTTGAGGTGATGCCCACATGGCAAGGTTTGGTGACGATGGGGGTGAGGAGCAGTTGATTGTAAGGGGGAATCTCTCTGTGTGGGGCTGCAGGACTTGGCCTGGGAGGGAGGAGAAAGTGTCACCACCTCTTGGGGGGAAGAAAAGGCAAGGAGGTATCAGGCATTTGGGGTGACACAATTTGAGAACAAAGGAGGTGGCAGCAAAGGCCTGGGAGTTAAAATGGCTGGAAAGTGTCAAGGCAGTAGACAGAGGTGGCAGAGGGTGAGTAGCTGGCAGAGGAGAAGCTTGTTTCAAAATGACTGGGACCATTTGGTTTATGTTAACACGTTCGACTTCACAGTTTGGGAGGAGTGCAAATAAACTAGGTCATCTCATGCAAGCCTTGTTAAGAGAAACACGAAAAAATGGCTAAGTGTAGTAAGAGAAACTACGGGAAACGTCAAACATAAAATTGTTTGAATGATTTTATAATTTTTGAAATGATTATGTTTATTGGATGTGCAGTGTTAACTTAGTGAGGCAGCATGGATTTTATTTTCCCTGCTGCTATAGTTAATGATTATCTTGCTTCTTTTGGAGGTTGAAAAATAACAGTGGTCGAGCGTGGCTGGGGCTTTGGAAATATCTGTGACTCAGTAGGCAGTAGTTCTGTAAACAGATGTGAGACATCTTGGAGAAGGATATGAAATTATTTAACTGTAAAGCAGTGAAACCATAGAACCTTTCAGTGTGTTTACCAAAGTTTTTATAGGTTCACCCTCAAAGGAAATAAAACCACTACTAGGGAATCTCATTAATTTGTGTCTCAGTCAGCTTCAAATCTGTACCTACAATGCATTTCCTGACTTAAAATATGAATTTATTAGGACACTACTGCTGTGCTGTGGGTATCATGGGAAAGTTACTCATCTAGTGAATTAATGGAGGCATGTGTGTTGAACTCCCTTACACAGCCGTTCCCTTTTGCTGCCTATAGCAGGAACTGATCACTTTTTCCCTGCTGTTGCAGAATAAGGAATTGGACTAGAGGCAGATTAGGCTCTAACAACAGTTGTACCCGAGGCCAGGGGAACCAGGTCTGTGGCTTCCCTGCAGGTTTCTGGTTCGTCACAGCCACCTCCTCATCCTCAGTGAAGTTCAGCCCTTTGAGAGGAAATCTAATTCATTTTTCACAGCAGTGAGGCAAGGTGTGGAGTCTGAATAACCGGAGCAGCCGGGGAAGGATTTAATAATCCTCAGCATCCCTCGCTGTCCTTTCCCTTCTGCTGCCATGGGTGATAGGGAACATCTCTCTTTTCCTGGCAGCAGAGATTAGTAGTGCTGACAACTTTCTTTGTACGCTGGACTCAGCATCTAATGTCCTTGAGGTAGAACAATTCCAGAAGCCTGTCCTGCTAATGAGAAAACAAACTGATTTCTTTGTAAGTCCTTGCTAGAAACTTAGTGAAGTGTCTTCTCAGGGTCACAAGTTGGGTCATCCCCATAGTCAGAATCAGCAGTGGAAAAGTTTCATTAAACAGTTGAGTAGTCTCTGGTTTGTGTGGCAGGAACCCATTGACAACTGGGGCAGGTGATGGGAGAGGTCTGTAAATTGGGGAGCACTATGGTGAAGGTAGGCAGGGAGTGGTTGTTGTTACTCTAATGCAAAGACTAAAGGCATCAAATGAAACTAAAAAAAAAGTGATACCCAAAAAAAACCCCAACAGTTAGGTATTTTTTTTCTTAGAATATTCCTGCAGAATGCTTTGCCTCAGAACATGGTAGTGCTAAAAAGTTTATGTGAATTCAGAAAGCCATTATATATTCAGGGAATAAAAATTCACCTGGAGCTGTTGAACATAGTTTTTCAGCTAACATGGAAAAGGAGACTTTTGAAAAGGGATTGAAAGGAGACTTGTGAATTTGGGAGCAGCTCTCATAATGAGCACTGTGTGAGAAAGCATGCTGATGCTCATCAGAAAATACATCAAGTGCATCATTAGCCATTTGGAGGGAGCTGAAGTTGGCTCTTTGGTACCAAATCGGTGTTAAGGAAAGTGCAAAGGGCCTTCTTGGCTATTAAAAGAGAAGCCTGGTAAGTGTGTTATGTTCCAGGCATTAGAAGGTGAAGCTGGATAAGGAGTGCAAAGAGATGTGACAGAACAAAAGCCAGCCATCTCTTCAGAAGGATTTTAAGTGGATCTGAGTGGGGCAGGCTTGTTTTTGCCAGAACCAGCCCAAACTCAGGTGTGAGGTAATGAAGAACTTCAGTTGTGTGGATGAACAGAATAGGCCATGTTTTACAAGTGCTCAGCAGAAAGAACTGCAAAATTTAGGTATAACCTACTTATAAATCTATAGTCTACGTAAAGGTAGAGGCATTTAGACCTCTAAAAAAGTGTTGGTTTCTTGAGTGGCATTTTGCATCTTGTATATGTATGTACTCGAACCTTTTGAAGCTGTACAGTCAGTCTCTAAGCCTAGGAGAACGCTTTCAAAATAAGAATACCTTTGGTTTTTATTGCCATTTACTTAAAGTAGAAGGAGCACTGGAATGTGCACTTCCAGAAGGAAAATGGTCTTGCTTTTCTCTGTGATTATTTAAGGAGTAGGTGCTCTGATTGCAGAGGTTTAGTTAAGAGGATTCTTTGAAGCGCAGTGGAAATGGAAAGATGGTGCATGTCAGCCTTCCAGCTAATATTCCAACTATATGTTTTAATTAATCTCTTTTACTTCCAAAGTGATCATTACATGAGACTGTGGTTACTCTAATGCAAAGACTAAAGGCATCACATGAAAATAGAAAGTGATGCCCAGAATAAACAGGTATTTTTTTCCTAGAATATTCCTGGAATCTGCCAAGTATTGCTCAGATATATGTCACACAGTCTTTTTTTAAACCCTAATTTGTGAATGTTTATGACATTTTTTTCATTTTCTTCCTGTGGGAAGAAGTTTTTAACTAAGCAGATATTTAGCTAACGAGAAGAACTTTGCAGGTATTTCAAAATTCTAGGAGCACTATAAACACCACCCTGCCAAATTAAATCTGCTTTAACCCTCAGAATGTGGTTCAAACCTTACTTTTTAAGAGAATTCCTTTTAATAACTATGAACTTGATTCTTTTTGTCTACATAAATGTTCAGTTAGAAGCTTTGTGCTCATACAATTAAAATATGCTACTTAGCTCATCATCCTTGATTGGTGAATGTTACATCTTAGAATATTAGCAAGGTGGGATGGATTGAAAATAGTCCTGCTGTTCAAGCTTGGGAGGACAGTCATGTTAAAGCCCCTTGCCTCTTCTTCCCCCAGATGCTCACAATTTAACCTTCAACCTTCTCTCTGTGCAGCTGCTGTTCTTTTTCCTGGAAAAAGATAACTTTGGGGGAAACATTGGTTACACTGTGGGTGCACTTGCTTAGCAACCCTGGTGTCTAGGGGAAATGAAGCTGGGCTTGGTATGTCCCCAGCTTGCTTTGTTTTCCATGCTTCAAAAATATGCTTCTCTATAAAATATTTAAAATGGTTTATGCGTATATACATACATATAAAATATAGTGTTTTTATGAACATGCTTCTTGGGTAGATTTGCTTTGGTTTAGGTTAGAAATAGCAATTATGTGCTCACAAATTGCCTATTACATATGGCCAGTATACAGTTTTTCCAGTAAATTTGTAACAGTTTGCTCAGTTCCAAGCCCGTGTGAGCATGCGCTGCCTCTCCAACGCATTCTGGCTTTTGCATGTGGAAATACATTAATTTGGTTTTGCGAGTTAAGTGCTGCATTAATGAAAACTCAAATAGTCACATGTATTTATGGGACATTGCAATTGCTTCACTTTTAAGATGCTTGATAACGAATTAGAATTAAACACAAACTCAAGGAGCTTCTTTGGCAAATAAGCATAGATGCTCATTGCACTCATCATGCGGTGCTTTTTCATGCACATAGTATTTACTTTAGCAGCATGCACTGTAGAACGTGCCCCTTAAAGTGCCAATTGTGGCTTAATTATAGACACAGGATTCACAATTTTAAGTTGTTTTGCTGAAGGCTCTGTACTGGCTCTCTCTGAAGACAAAATAACCATTTTGGGAACAAAAAATCCCCAACCAGCAGTACCTGCTGGACATGGATGTGCCAGCATCATGCTTTCTACCAGGACTACTTATTTTTAAAAAAGAACTGTCAAAACCATATTATTAAGCTTTGAGAGTCAAATATTCCAAAGGCAGGGACACCTTCCACTAGACCAGGTTGCTCAAAGCCTTATTCAATCTGGCCCTGAACACTTCCAGGGGTGGGGCAGCCACAGCTTCTCTGAGCGACCTGTGCCAGTGTCTGACCACTGTCACAGTAAAGAATTTCTTCCTTTTACCTAATCTAAACCTCCTCTCTGTCAATTTAAAGCCATTCCCCGTTGTCCTGTACAAAATCCTTCTCTGACTTTCTCGTTGGCTCCCTTTAGGTACTGGAAGGTGCTGTAAGGTCCCCTTGAAGACTTTCCTTCTTCAGGTTGAAAAACCTTGGCTCTCTCAGCCTGTTTTCACAGCAGAGGTGCTTGAGCTCTCTGCTGAGCATCTTTGTGGCCCTCTCTCAGTAGCTAAAGAACCCATTAAGCTCTGTCTATGGAGCCCAAGCATCCAACCATGTTTCCACCCATCTGGTGGTCTTCGGTCCAGCTGGCAACATCCCAGATGGGATATGTGAATCTTGTGTCAGGTAGTGTCAGACCTTGCTGAACTTATAGCCTCTGCTGCTCTCCCTTTTTATATAAAGGTGGCAGAAAATCTTCCTTTCTGCAGCCATCGAGGACCCCTCAGCCTCCACGAGCTTTCTGATGTGACAGTGGCCTTGCTGTGACCTTGGCTCTCTGCACCCTTGGACATGGCCCATCTGGTCCCGTGGGTCAGGTTGTATCACATAATCCCTGATATGAGCCTCAGCCTTATCTCCCATCTGCTGTTACTGAATCATCCACCTCCTTCAGCAACAGGCCCGCTTTTCCCCTCTTTAGCCTTTTACTATTATTTGCAGCATTAAACGTCAAACTATTTTCTAACCATTTCCAAGAAACGTTGATTTGAAAAGTTGCGGTTTATCTGTGAAATGTAGTGCAGCGTGTGTGCTGCACCCCAATTACATGTGCATTAAGTGCTCCCATAAGAAGTCTAAACTGAGTTTTTCAAATTTTTATTTAATTATAGACTTACATTTCAGGATGTATTAGGCCACCCACTAAGTGTGAGGGCGTTCTAGATTGCTCCCAATGAGCTACTGGTTGCTTCAGGAAAACTTAGTTCTTTTCATCAACCTGATGAAGTTTACAGGAAATTTTCCTACAAAAATGACAGCAGCTCTTTTTTGACTTCTCTATCTTACCTGATAATTTAATTTTAAACCCATAAAATCTAATATTTGAAATGACTTCTTGTTAGCGACAAGTATAAATATTTTTCATTTTTATTCGCTGGTTAAAGTGAGCGCTGTGACTTTTTGTGTATGAATGTGTGCATTTGTACGCTGCATAGGAAAATACTCTGCATTTATGTGTGCTTCATTCATTTTACTGTTATCAAAAAACCCCTTGTATGTCCAGCCAGAACAGAATTTTACTGTAAACCTAATGCAGTGTGCTCATTTGTATGGGTTGCTGCAACTGGAATTTTTCAAATGCATAATGTGGTGGTCATGATAATGTGTTTACAGAGTGTAAAATTTGAGCTTGAATTATGATTACTAAAATAATTGATCATCAGCATTTCTGTTTTGCATAAGAAGAGTTCAAGAAGGCTGAATATTAAATAAACAGCATGTTGGATGAACAGCATTTGTCTTTCTTCACAACTCATCAAAGAAACAAAAACTAAGAGAAGAGCGTGTATTCTTATTGCCAATTACTGTCCAAGGAGGATAATGATACAATCTTTATGACCTGCTAGAACTGTATGCTTAAAATAAATTTCCCATTACATTCCTCTCAGTGTTAAAATACAGTCTTTCTACCAGCAGATAACTTGTGCTAAAAATAAAACCAGAAAGGTCTCTCATACATAGTTTCTGGTTATTAAATAATGTGCACTCTCTCCATCCCTTCCCAGCAGGCTCTTCTGGTTTCTCCAAATGCTTTGGGAGCTCCTGGGGGAACTCGAGGAGCTGGTAGATATAGGGAGTGAATGAAAAAATTGAAGTCCTCTCCTTAGAACTTGATGCACTTGTTTTGAATCATCTTGCAAATGAGTAGAAATGTATGGAAATTCTGTTTCATATAAAACAATATTTACACTGTGTCTCGATATCTGCAGTAGAGCATTCAGACATCAAACGTGATCTTCCTTTTGTGGGAATTTCATGTTCTGTAAGTAAAATTGTTAGAGAGATTATTAGGATTTAGAGGTGCATATTTAATTTGTAGGAGTCAATAGTGCATTCAGCATGTTTGATCAACCTGTAATGTGGGAATGTAATCTTTCAGGGAGGCAGCCGAAGCGCTCTGGAGCGTGGGTGGGCCTGGGAGAAGGATGGAATAAACAGCTCTGGACAGTGGAAAAGCACAGGGAGCCTTTGCCTTGTTTTGCCGTGGTGCGTTTTCTGCTCCCAATAAAGCAATAATGCTGTCTCGGGGCTGGAGCCGTCGAGTGCAGTCGGTGGAAATCTTTGAGAAGATGATGCATTAGTCTCACAGAGATGTTTACACCCCCGTGTCTTTGTTTTCCTGGAACACTGTGGTCTGGAAGTGTGGGAGCGATGCAGCTGCCATGGAGCCAACAGGTTGCAGGGCTCGGATGTGTCGACAAAGACAGGGAATGTGTCTGGCATGGCATAGGCATGAGGAATACAGGACACGCACACCCTCCACCCCCCTGATTTTTGGTTCCCTTTGGCAGTCTCCACCATCTCTAGTACATCTCTGTTTACATGCTAAAATTATCAAATCAGTAATGATCACTTTCTTGGGGTTTTTATAGTTTTTCTTGTTTCTTTTCTGTAAGGAGTCCTTCAGGGCTTCTAAAGATCTCATTTCTATTCTTGTGATAGCAGGTGCCTTTGATAATCTGTTTTTCTCTAGTCTTGATTATCCTTTTTCTGTGTTGTTTGTTTCTTCCTTTTGGCAATTACATCCTCAATTTTGGATTATTTTAGATTTCTATTGCTAAAATCAAAACATAGTAACCATCTTCCTGCATTTTCTGATTTATTTTTTTGGGCAGTGAGCCCCCTTGCCCCCTTGGCGTCCTAGTTGTCTGCATATGGTAATTTATATTGTCTCTTGGCTGCAAGATGTTTTTTGTTCAGCAAATTATTCGTGTTTGTTTGCAGTCGATCATTTTTGTTTAATAGCATTTTCTATTCCATGGCACAGCAATGTCCTAGGAGAAAAGGATTTTCTCCCGGTGCTCTAATGAGTTGTTTTCTTAGCTCTCCCAAATGGTGTCCCATTCTTAGAAACAGTCCAGTAAGTGTCCTTGTGGTGTGGGTGTACATCAGGGTTTGGCAGATTCATTCTGCCTTGTTTGGAAATTTCTCAGGCACTGAACTGAATAAAAGCGAATCCGACAGCAAGTGGCTGGAGCCAGAGTGGCAATTAAATGCCAGCCCTGGGCTGGTGGAGCCCTCTGTGCTCAGGGGCTCCAGTGTCTGAGCTCAGTGGCTTCACCGAGGGAATGACTTGGCACAACCAAATCCCCAGTGACTCCAGGAATGATCTGAAATGAGGGTTTTGGTGCTATGATCTAAGGATTTTTCTATGGTTCCTCTGAGTGAAACCCGTCCAAAACTAGCAAACAGGGTTGTGTCTGCTGATCAAAGGGTGCTGCCCTGTTCCCTTGGCATCCCCAGCCGGTGATACTCAATGCCAAGGGAATTTTCAGAAAGCGTTCTCAAAATCAGTGAGACTGGGGGAAAAAGCCCAGAGGTAAAGCCTTAGAAATCACATTGCTTTAATAAAAGTTTGTCTTGAAATGAGAAACGCCTGAATGTCAACTAGAAAACAATTTGTGTCCTATGTTCTTTTTACCGCGTTCCCTATTTGAAGATACAGGAGGTTTAGAAATTCTTGACTTATAACCTGTTTTGTTTCTTATATGAAGACCTGTTTGATTTTTCTCAGTGTTTGATACAATACAATTTAACATACTTAAATTGTAACATACTGATTTTTGCACCTTAGATTCTTATGGGTTGTATCGATCTTTCACGGCCTTTCATGTTTTTGAAGTGTGTAAGACAGTGAAATCTAAATTCAGAAGGGCATTTCTGAGATTTCTTTTTTTGTAATGTATTTATTTTATATTATTGATTCCTCATTTGCTACTGTACAAATGGGAACAACTTTATTATTCTTCTGATATTGCTTGTGGTTAACATCAGCCTTCTTGGTCCAGTCATCGGTGTTTCTTACTGATGTTCCAGAAGGGATACAGAAGAGGAACTGTAAAAAAACTTATTTGTCAATGAGGTGAGATTTTCTGATACCCAAAGCAAACCTTTGGGGTACCCTTGCCTGCAGAAGCCAGAGCAATGTGGCACTGCTGTGTGTGAATTACAGAAGTGAAGTGCAAAAAGCATAGTTTTGAGCGCATGGTGAATACAAAAATAATTGCAAGCACAGTTATTCTCCCTTTCTCAGTGTAGTTATTTGAAGATTGCTATATTCTGGGTACAGTTTGGTGGTTTATTTAAATATGTTTGCTGGTTTAGAATTAAGTGATAAAGCTAAATTTGAAAAAAAAAAAAAAAAAAAAAAAACCAAAACCAAAAACCACCACAAAACAACTAAAAAACCAACCCAGAGCAGAGTTAGCTCAATTTTCTCATTTGTTTGGTTTGGTGCTTGCTGTTTTAGCTCCAAAGAAGCGCCATCTCAGGATGTGAGTGTGTCCTGATAAGGTTTTCCTTGGATCTGTTGCCTGCCTTTGCTGCCCTATTCATAATCTCTCCCTTTTGAAAGTGTTGAACTGCTCTTTGAATATCAGGGCTGATTATAGATGTTGCTTTAAGGAGGTCTTTCAAGCTTTAATTTACACCTTTGACTACTTAATACCAGAAGAAGTGTCTGCTGGGCCCAGGGTGGATCAAAGTGAAAACAATTTAATCAACAGGCAGAAGCCCCCGTTTGAAGCAATTGATTGTAATTTTGTTTTGGATTTAGAGAAATCAAACTTTGTTGAGAAAATAACTGTGCTGCAATTTATTAAAATGTTTGATTTGCTACTAGGATTGAGTTGTTGTAGTAAAAGTGGTATTTATTTTGCTAATTAGGCTGATTTACTGCTTTGCTCTGCTTTTGTTAGAGCACACATTTATACAGATTGTTTAAGTTTTTATGACTTTTTATGAAGTTGCAAGTTGATGAATAGCATGGTTCTCATTTATTGAGTCAAGCTGCATTTAGATGAAGGCATGTATCTAATGCACAAAATCTTCACTTGGTTTTGGTGTTGCAGTGTACTGGAGAAAGGGAGACTATGAAAACTTCTGCACTTAAAACGAGGAAAAAGTACTGCTTTTTTAAAAGTAGCAAAAATAGCTGATTTTATTCTTCAGTATTTTGGAATTAGTAGGGGTTTGTAGTCTTAGAGATGGTAGATAAACTTCTTATCCTTGAGTATCATGAGTACCTACAAGGCAGTGAAGTTAGTTGAATGCCAACTAGTGGGTTATTAAAATTAATTTCATTGTAAAAGCTGACCACCTAACATTTTTAAAACATGCTCTTTGTGAACACTCTGTCCATGATTTCCAGCAGTTCCATCGGGGATTTAGCTTTCTTCAAAATTTAATGTATTGCTTGGAGATTTCATTTATCTGAAATGGTTCTAATGGTTTAAGTCAGATTTTGGTATAGCTTGGCAAGATTTTAAATGGAATTTGAAGTAAAAATTTAAATTCCATCTTGCCCCAAGGAGTACGTGTGGTAAACCCCCAGGCTCTGAGGTGCTGTTCCTGCTGCTGGGGCTCAGCTGTGCCCAGCTTGAGGTCCAGGCAGTGCCAGCCCAGGCAGTGCTGAGCACAGGGAGCAGTGTTTTCCTGGGTGATCTGTCTCTGCGTGGGTTTGGTTGGTTTGAAACACCAGGTCTGACTTCTGAACCTGTAGGTGGTTGGAGGCTGGGCTGTACTCGTGCTTTTTGGAGATGCAAGAGAGAAGGTTGTGAATTAGTTTTGCTGCCTGTCTCTGGCAATCCACACTGTGGAGAGTGGAAATAGTCACATGTGATTTCCTGTAACTTGGTGTTGCACCCCTGAGTTTTGAAGGCTTTCCTATGCTTGAGGGGTCTGCTGTGTGGCTAGTGCAGCCTTTCCCTTACAGAAATGGGTAGCAGAGCACACCTCTCCTTCTGACTCAGCTGTTTTGGGGAATCAGACTCCTGCATTTCTCTTTCTCATATCTCAGTGATATCACCCAATGTCTTTTTATCTCAACCTTAAAATTATATGATCCAAGACAAACTGTATAATTGCAAAATCTTTGTTTTTATTTAGAGATTAATAGTGCACATACCAAAGATGCTGCAATGGGTTCTGTTGCCAGAACACTGAAGAATTTCAGTCAAAGAGTAACAAAAGAATTTATTTTTTTTAATAGAAATTTTTTGCAAAGATAAAACAACCAAACCCTTTTTAAAGAGAACAAGCAGAAATGCTTCTGTGGTATTCCCTCTTCTTTCCTGCTTCCCTCCTGCTGTGGCTCATGGTGAGGCAGCAGCACTGGGCAGGAGATGCAGCTGGTGCTGGAACTGGAGATCCTGCCTCCAGTTCTATTTAGGCACAGTCATTAAGTTTTGTTTTATTCTAGTTGGTTATAAGAATAAGCAGTGCCGTTTAAAATTTACTGTGTGGTATCTCTAGGGGTTTGTATTTGAATCTTTTATAATTCTAAACATATTTAATATCAACATCAGCAAAGTGTCTGTGTTCTTTACCAGAATTTTTAAGTTTGCCATTCCTCAGGTCTGGCTTTGTGGGTCTTGCTGGCCATGGGTAACTCAGCTACTCATCCTGGGCAGTGCCCAAAGTTTTTCTTTGCATGAGAGTGTTGGAGATGCTCCCATGCAGGTCCAGGCTGTGACAGGCACAGCGAAGTCCATCTGAATCCTGGTGATTTTACTCAGCTGATGGGCAATAGCAAGGGCAGTGCTGCAGCTGTTGGGAGACTTAGGAAGGGCCTGTCCTTTAAACTTGCTTTATATCATCGTTAATTCATGGTTACCAGTGAGAAATGGTTAATTTAAAAGAGAAAAATAAAACCCTCAGAAGGGTTTGGGTGGAGTGCTCAGATAGGATGGCTGAAATGACCTCACCAGGTCAAGTCTTCTGGTGACTAAGGATGAGCAGGCTGTTTGGATCCTCAGTAGTGTTTTTCTGGTTTGTTAATCAAAAGAAATGCAAATATTGGCTTTAATGTTTTTGCAAGTATGCCTCTCTTTCTAAAATGTGTTGGGTGAGGGGTTTTTACCTGGAGAGTTAAATGTGAAGTCACATTGCCCCCTTGGCAGTGTGCTAGCAAAGCACAAAGCTGTGTTTCATTGCACCACACTGCTGGAATCCAGGGCTGTTTCCTTACCTTACCCTTTATGGTCTATAGCATGTGCTGGGACACAGGAATGTCACACACTGGTGGGAGGCTGCGTAGATCACTTTCATTTGTGTGTTACTAACACTTTACACTATTGTTGCTTCTCTGGCATGACATATTTGCACTTCCCTGTAGCTGAATGCCTTCATCCACACTCATCTTACCCTGTGAGCCCATGGGTGGGCTCTGGCTGGTCCATGGAGCCAGCAAGGCTCCATCTTTATCTTGAAAATTTGGTAAGTGTTTGGCAGGTGTTGTTTTGAGGACTGGCAATTGTCCAGGACACTTAAGAATTTTGTAGTAAAGTCATTACACACTGAAGTAATAAAAATTAACTTCATGTGCAGGCTAAAATTAATGAATGTAGTTTCAAATCCATTTTTACTGCTTTACAGGATGGTATTATTAGGAGCAACAAGATAAAACCAGTAAAGTTTTCTGAATCATTGCATTAACAAATTATTTAGTTAAAAATGCCCCAAGGAAATTATCTTAACTTGACAAAAGAACAAATAGTGCTAATTGCTCTTAAACTTAGCTTGTTTAGTCTGCTAATGTTGCTAGCAAAACTGCATCCTTTTTGTTTTTGTGGGAGACAGAAAGTCAGTGTGTCTGTGGTGAGCACATTCAGCCTGCTACAACAGTCCAAAAGGGTCAAATGAGACTTCTCTGAAAGGGTGTCAAAACCAGTGAAGTAGCAGTATTCCTAGGAGAATATGGCAAGTGGATTTATTTCTGGGTAAAGCTGGTGTAAAAAAAAAAGGAAAAAGAAAAAAAGAAAAGGTGATACGTTAAATGGGTCAGAAATGCTGGTGTTTGAGACATTTTTGTAATTCCAAGATTTTGCTTGTTCCTTAGGCAGTGATAAGAATGATAAGGCACAAGAAAAAGTCTGATAAATGATTGCAACTGTACAGTGTCATACAACAAAATATATATATATTGAACCTTGTTTTTATCTGATCTGGTAAACAGTCTCTTCTGAAGTGCAGCAGCTTGTAAACCTGGGTTGTTATTACCTGTGGCTGATGGAAGATGCATCATTATCTGCCTGCCAAGTTCTGTGCATTTATTACACCGTGCTCTGTAGGTTCTGTGTATCTATTAGTGCTAAATACATCTTATATTTCCATTTTAACATTCTGCCACTGACTTGGAAAAGCATGGTAAAAAAGCATCTCCAAAAAACAGGGAATAAAAGTCCTTGACTAGGTGTGGCTAAGATAATACCTACAGTGTTCTCTTTGGAGATGAACCAGACCCCAATATTTGACATGTCTGACACTGAGGGGAGATATTTTTGCCAGATGGAGTATTCTTGACAAATGTTTGATACTCATCTGAGCATTTACCACTTGTTTTCTTGGTGGTGTGTGTTAGCATGATTGTGAAAGAAAATAGCAAAGTGTACAGGCCTTCATTTTGTTCTCCATCAGTAAAAAGAACTAAATATCTGTAAATTCAAACTGAAAGCAGACATAGATTCTTTTTTTTAATTCATAGACATTGATCACTTTTGATTTTTAAAAGTGAAAGCTGGGCTAATTTGTGGATGCTTACTGAATCTGTATCAAAGCAGCAAAAACCATTCAAGAAGCAAGTAATTTCAGTGATGGCAGTTATCTGGAACATCTTAAAATTAAGCTGTGGATAAATTTTCTATCTATCACAAGTTGAAAAAGTAAGGACGTTTTATTTCCCAAAGACCAAGACTAGAGGACTTGAGTTTGTTACTTTCTCTGATCAGTCTAGTAGGTCACACTGACCCATGTGAGTTGACTTAGAAAGCCCCAAACCCACTGGTTTCATGAAGCCCTGACAGCAGTTACAGAGAATGCTGCAGAGTTCTGTAAATGAAATTCCCAAATGGTGAAATCCTATCCCCAGCCTATTCTAGTTTGAAGGAGATTTGCAGGATGCGTAGCTCAGCCAGTTTCAGATTCCTGGTGGGAAACAATCAAGATAAGAATCAAAAAGTAAAGATAGGGAAAAGCCCTGTTAGATCAAAAGCTATACACTAATCTTTCTCCTTAGGCAGAATTACGTCTTCCAGAGTCCTTACTACTCTTGCTTAAAATAACAGAAGCCCCATGGCACAGGCTGTTTCTCATGATCAGTCTTCAGATGCATGGTTTTGTTTTGGGCAAGTTTTTCCTGGTTATTTAAAACGTGTTTCCAGCTACCCAGTCTTCTCTGAATAGACCTAAATCGTTTCTTGCCCTTGACATTTGCTCCTGTGGAATTGCTGTGCCTCTTTGTCCTGGTGGGAGATGTTACATACCTGTACCTGAGAGTGATCCCTTAACTAACACCAACAAATTTTCCCCACCTTTTTAACTGTTTGCAAAGCAGTGTAGGTTATCTAATTGCACTTCCACTTGTTTGTAGGGTAAACACCTGCTGTGTGTTGCTCCCTACGTGTAATACATTAATTCAGAGGGGCTATAAATTGAGCTATACAGCTGCAATGACCACAGGAAATTCAGCAGAAAATATTTCCAGTGAAACAAAAATACTGACTTCACTCATTTTGGCAACAAATTCAGTTTGCTTAGGGTTTTTTACACTCATTTTCAATAGGGAGGAACCTTTTCCTATGGTAGAAAAACCCAGCACAATTCAAGTGGTAATTAACATAATGAGAACAGTATTTTTAGGAAAACTTTTTTTAAATTGTATTTCAGGATAGACCACTTAGGTCTGTCAGGGAGGTACATAGTTTATTAGTTCAACTGTATACATATAGCTAAGGCCTCTTTACTGCTTAGGATAGACTTGAATAAGGGTACTGTTATGTTTTTACCAATTAATCATAGTCTAGTGATGATCTCTGTGAGACCTCTCTACTGTGGTTTCATTTCCTGATGCTCATCAGATCTTTTGAATATGCTGTCATTGATGAATCAAATATATGTTTTCCTTGGTCATGCTTAAGTAAGTCCTGCTGTTTAAAAAAAAAAAAAAAACAACAACAAAGAACAAGCAGCATTATTATATTAGTTTAATGCTGCTGTTGATTAATGACTTTAGTCCACCTATTTAATAAATGTTTTTCTCCTTGACCATAGTGCTAAAGTAAATCTTTTGCTGTGTTTCTCTGTACTGTAGGCTCCTTATTCTTTGGAACAGGTGTCCTACTCCATGTACAAGTCTAATATTGATGCAATTATTTTGCTATTCAGTCAGCGTGACATAAAAACAGCTCTAGTATATAAATGATTTGAAAAGACAACAGAATGATATCTATTTTATACAGTAATGTCTCTTTTTGTTTGTGGTGTGACTCATACCTAGTACATCAGTCCATGTTTGCTGTGAGCTTTTTGTGCAGGGATGCCCATCACCATCCAAGGCACCAGGCATTCCTTGGAAACAGATGTATTCTGGTGACGGAGCTATGGGGCAGTGCTCTTCCCGCATTTCTTGCCTTTCAGGGCTGTGTTCCCTTTTCCACTCTTGAGCCAGTTCTGTCCTCTTCTGACCCTGCAGTAGGATGCTTCAGGAGCTGAGTAGTAGAGAACCACTGATTTTATTTTTTTTTTTTTTTTTTTTTGAGGAAAGGAAGAGTTCAGAGCACCCAACTGGCAGAGGGTAGATGGGGAGTACCGAAGTCTCCCCATGCAATAGCAATTAGGTCTTGTCTAGGATGTGACTTGAGCATAAAATTAAACCAAAGCCTTGAGGTGAGCCACACACTGAGCTCTTGGGGACGTGATCCGGCTGGTTTGGGAACAAATGTGCTGTCCCTCTGCTCTCCATGTTCTCAGCCCCTTCTGCAGGGGTGTCTTACCTGCTTGTGAGGCAGGAAAGTTTTTCATGTAATGGGAGGCACAGGCTTTTTTCCCACATCCTCATCTGCAGTTTGTCACAGCTCGGTAGCTGCTGTGTAAGAGTAGGTTGTCCTTTTAGCAGGGATGACTGGATAACCAGTGCATGAACAAGGGCAGCCCTCACCATGGGTTTTAACTCCTTGTGAGTCAGA
The DNA here is from genome assembly GCA_035221455.1 of Xenops minutus. NCBI lineage: Eukaryota > Metazoa > Chordata > Aves > Passeriformes > Furnariidae > Xenops > Xenops minutus. Next base: position 6,126,760 of record JAWWEE010000010.1, on the reverse strand, counting down.
GGCCTCGCATAAGGATGCAAATTACCCTGCTAGAGAAATGATGGGGGTGTGGGAAGGGCAGAGCAAGAGGTTTGTAGGAATGGGCATATTGTCTGCTGGTGGTTGCTGGTAGAGATTTGGAAAAAGGGAAAAAAAATCCTTGTGTTGCCTGGTCTTGGACAACTTGTCTGCTGCTTAGTCACGGGGTTTACGTGTACAGAAGTAACTTAATCTGAAGGCTGTATGTGTGAAAATACAACCAAGACACAGTATTTCTATAGAAAGGTGGTGCTACCAGAAATATGTTTTGCTTCAGGTGTCAGTCAGTTTTGAAAAGCTCCAGGGGAAATGAGAGGGGACTGTAAGCAGAAGTGCAGCAGCTTTTGATAGCCAGTATTTTTGGAAAAAAACCCAAACTATTTCTTGATGCATTTAATGTATGATTTCAGGGCAATCAGTGTTACCTTTTTTGGCAGCGTGAGAGGCTTATGTTTTTCTCTGGCTTTGCACAAAGTAATAATAGTAATAATAATTTTAGGAAGAATCTGGAATGCATTATAAACACCTTATTTTAGTGGAGCTGCATCCCAGGAACATCTGGAGTATATGAGCTCAAGCTCCACCACAAACTTTACTTCTGACCTCTGGTATGACTTAAAAGTTTTCAGAAAAATGTTTTCATACCTGTGGATTTTTAAGTGCTTTTGAATATTAAAAGTAACTCATAATTTTGAGGCCTGTTTTAAAAGAATTCTTGGATCCTGACTCTTCAGCCTGTGCTATTACTTTAACATGCCCAATATCACAAGTAAGGTGGATTTTTGAGAACATCTTGGAGTACATTTTGTTTTTTAAAGCTGATACTTTGCTGCGAGGACAAATACCCTGCGTGGCGCTCCTGCAGCGGGCAGAGGGAAGGCAACCAGCTTTCCTATGGTGTTCCCAGATAGGGGGAGAGCCACAACTGCAACAGCACTGGGTGTATACGATGTTCAGGGTCAGTGGCCACAGCGGGATGACTTGAGCCTGTTGACGTCAAATGCTCTGCAAACACTGAGTCTTGCAGCAGAACCAAGTTGTGTTGTTTAAATGTCCTCAGCAGCTCATTAGCTTGGCTTGACACAAATGTAGATGGAGCTTTTGCTCTAAAAAAAAAATGCCCCGTTTGGCTTCTGGGTGCCCAAAAAAGTAACGGTGGTAGTGGCACCGATACTGAGAGAAACACAGCCATGGCTTGAATGATGGTTACACTAATTGGGGTTGAAAATAACACAGTATTGTCACATCCTCTTGTTATTTTGAGAGATTTCTTTATTTGAACATTTTGAGCCTAGTTCCAAATGTGATGTCTGCGTAAAACATGTATCCCACCTCCCCAAAGCGTGGCATGTTTGAGACAGAATTTTAATGAGTTTAATATCAGGCTCTTGTTGTGCTTTTGCCCCATTGTAGAGAATTCTGCTGCTTGCCATAATCTACCCAGGTTCCTCTGCAAGGCCACCATAAATCCGAGAGCAGAGGAATATATTATTCTGAAGACCCAGTATCTGTTTAAAGACACAGATGGGGCAGGCACCTATAGCAGAAGCAGGGAAAGGGAAGAAGGTGATTTTCCCAGGGAACCTGTTTGAGCTTTGTTCCACCTTCCCCACGCTGGAGATCAGTTTAAAAGTCCTGGTAACCTTGCAACTATCAGTTCCCTACAAACACATTTCCATGCTGACAAAAGCAGGTGCTGCCTCTGTTCAGCTGTGAAGGCTCATCTGAGCTCCAGGCTCAGTGTGGGGCAGGGAAGTGTTGTCACCCAACAGCACCACTGAGTCCATTTAGCAAGCTGGAACAGGCTGGGTTAGTATCCTGGGAAATATGGCTCTTCCTACCTTGAGGAAAGGGAATGGGGAAAAAATAGGTAATATTTTTTTCTCTCTTAAGTGGTATATTTTGTTTGTGGCTTGGTTCGGTTTTTAGGTCTGTATTTGAAATCTGTAATAAACATACTGAGAGTGAAAGAGTGGCCTCTAAATGCTACACGCCAGTTTTATATTTTCTGTTTGTTAGAAGAGGAAAATTCTTTTTCTCTCTTTCCAATTTGAGGTGCGTCTGCTGAGAGCACTCAGGTTGACAGGCTGTTTGCTCTGATTAATCTTGCAGTGGTGAATTTAAATTTAAAACTCACTTCTAGAATAAAATCACAAAAAATTATTTGTCAGTGTGCTGCTATTATCAATCTGTCACTAGTCAATAATCATGTCCACTGTTCCCAGGAAAAAAAAAAAAAGCCAAAAATTGAAAACTCCGTGGAACTTTGACAGGGGGGCTGTGATCCTGCAGGTAGCAGCAGCCTGTGCAGGGGGGGTTGTGACTTCTCCAGAGGCCACAGTCCCTTCACTAACACTCAGTGCTTTGAGGAATAACTGTTTATACTCCTTCCCAGCCTGGGCTGGGTTTAACTTCATTCTCTAGGATCTTTTAACTTCCAGTTTATGTGAATTGGATTACTTACTAATGAATTTCATTTAAATGCCTTGCAAGTGAAATGTGCTGCAGCACAGCTCGCCCTCCTCCCGGTGGTACCAGCTGATTGGTATTGACAAGATTACTGGGGTGCCTTATGGGTTTTTAATGGAGCTGGCTAAGTTGGTTTCCTCTCCAGCAATTCAGCTTCCTTCCCTTTCAGTGGCCTGTGAGCTATGTGGATTGCCTTCATTTTTTTGGCTGTTGTAGAAATTGGTGGTTTAACTTGTATATAGCTGATACAGTGTTCTTTTTCTCTGGTCTGATCTGTGTTTCTCATTGCACAGTGAATCTTGTTTCTGTGCACTTCTGAAAGGTGATTCCTGTGTCTGGGTGATCTTTTCTCCAGAATAGTGTTGTCTGCTTACCCAGTTCTTGTTCTTTAACCCCCTCAGATACCTTGCTTTGTGTTGATTGTTGGCTCACGTGCATCCATAGACATCCAGGTGCTTGTTCTGTGAAAGAATATTTCTGCTGTGTGGAAAGCTGTGCAACTTTTATGTGATTCAAATGTACAAGTTAAGTATTTCTCCTTTGAAGCACCCAGAAAGTCAGCTTACGTCAGGTTTTTCTGTATTTCTGATGTAATAAAGGTAAAAGTCAGAATAAAAATCAGGAAATAAAAGTTTCTCAATTGACAGAGAAAAGCTGTTTGAGTTCCTCCCTCCAAAATGTATTTGTTTCTTTGTTTCTCCTGATTTTTCTGAGTTGATATTTGTCTCAGTTCAGCTTTTCTGTTAGATCTGAAAAGCAGATGTTATTGTAGAAGTGCTGAATTGCTTGAAAAAATTGCCATACATCACTCTGGAGCTGTGATTAAAAGAAATAACTTTGGTTTTCTCTGTTTGTGTTCCAAGCACGGCTGTGGTAGAATCACCGCTAGTTTTGTATGTGCCTATTAACCAAATGAAAGGAAGGATTCAATGGAGTGATTAGTTTTCAATTTAGGCTTTTAAAATTATTGTCTGATCCTTTTTGCAGCCTAGTTACTGAGGGAAATATCCAGGATTTAGTTATTTTTAATTCTGTTTTGATTGGGACACTTTTTCCAGATCCTGAATCCAGATAAAAGCAGAATACTTGAGGACAATTTAGAAGAAAAGATACTGTGTCCTTAGAAGGCTTTTGTAATTCACAAAGCACGACATCTAATGACTAAATTTGTTGTTAGAGCTCAAATAGCACCAAAATCTCAGAAAAGAGTATAAACAGTGTGATCCTAAGAGGATTAGAAGAGAAACACAAGTGCACAAGTTCACATGGGGAACAGGAGCAACTCAGAGCTCGTGCAGAAAACACCAGTTTAGCCATAGCACAAACCCAGTGTAATGGCTGGGGAGGAGAAAGTAGCTTGAATGGTGGCCTTTTTGGAAGAAAATGGCTAAAGATTTTTGCAAATAGCTTTTAGAGAAATTCTTGCTTTGGACTGATTATGTTTGGAAACAGGTAGGGAAAAACACCAGTGTACACCTGAGCTATGTGTTTATAAATGGTTTTGTCACTGTGTGGTTCCAGGGTTGTTTTTATCTGTGGTTTCCTTTGTACCACATGGTTATTGCTTGGTTGATAGCAGCAGCCCAGTCTGTGCTATCAGCATGCATTGGTATTTGCCTCTTTGGTAGTTGTTTGGCATGTTGGTTTTGGCCCTGCAGGTGGGAACTGCAACCTGTTTGCTTCGACCTTGGTGTGCAAGCTCTGGCCTTGAGTTTATGGCCTCAGGATGCTCTTTGTGAGTGATGTTGGGTGTTGTACTGAGTGTTTGGGCACAGTGTCAGAGAGGGACATGGGCATCAGGAGGGTCATTCTGTGCAGAAAGAACTGGCGTTCAGTGCACACGTGGCAAAATCTTTCTAAGTTGAGAAGTCTTCAGTCATTGTTGAGCGTGCTAGTTATCAGGGAGAGATGAACTGTTTCCAGCCCCTCCAAGATGAGGCATCCAAACTCTGCTACTGTGCGTTCCCCAGATATGCTTTATCAACCTCAAGGGCATCTGGTGGATTATTTTTAAGTGTCACATATTGTAGCAGTTACTGCACCTGGGTACCTGCTTAAATCACCGTAACAGGTCGGAATAGAAAGGCGAGAGATAGTCTAAAATCAATAAATTATAACTGTCGCCTGCACTGTTTCAAGGTACATGCCAAAATCCAATAGGATAAATTTGGAAAGAAAAAAGCTGCTGATGAGATGTTTGTACTTGGCACTTGATTCTGAAGAAGGACATCGCAGAGTTTTTTAAATGTTTACACGTCATTTCAAGCGCCCTTATTTAAAACTGGAGCCTACAACCAATTAACATTGAGTGAGGAAGGAAGCAAAGTCAGTGAACCCTTTCTTTTCTCATTCTCTGCTCTCTTGAGTCTTTGCTTCCAGCTTCTTTCCGTGTCACTGCCCTGTTGAGATATAAAGTGAAGGACAAGAAGCCTCTTCCACGGATCAGGCAGAAAGGTTTCCCTCTCTGGCTTCGACGATAAGTACTGCACTCAAGATTGCACAAGGGCAAAGAGGTGTTGGAAGGAGACAGTGTGGGCAGTGTGTACTGAAGAAGGCCTGTTTTCATTGAAGAAAATGGTTTATGTTTGTGCAGTCATCCTTTATGTTTGCCTTGTTCCTTCCCAAATGAAATAACCCAAACCAAGCATCACACTTGGAACTGGGCAGCAGGACCCTCCTCTGCCTTTCTCTGCACACAGCTTTGGTAATGATTGAGACTGATTTCAAAAGAATATTGGTTGGTTGGTGTTTTGTTCTGGTTTTAAGGAAAACTCTTCGTTTATAAGCAAGTAATGTTTCTATGGGGTCTGCAGAACGAGGTGCTAAGGCTTTCTCTTTGCTGGTCTGCAGCTCTGGCTATGGAAAAAGCGAACTTTCTGAGTAGCCTCACAAAGGCTACTGTGCCACTTGGGGAATGGAGTTTTCCTCAGCCTATTTACATAATTTTTTCAGCACCAGTACAACTAAGCAAAGAAATAAGAGCATGTTTGCAAATTCTTTCAATTCCCAGCATTCCTCAGCATCCTCTGCAGTGCCTCTTGCTTGCACTGTGAAGGTGATGTTTCTGCCTGCTGTGTGGGATCTTCTAAGAATAAAATAAGCCCAAATGCTGCAGCTTTTTTGTTTGTTTGTTTGTTTGGCTGGGTCCAAAAATGGCTTTATAATAAATTGTTTTCTACTTGTTGAGCTTGAAAATTGTACCTGAGAGCCTTATGTTTATCGTGAGTCCCAAACCCCATAGTTGTTCTTTAGTCACAGTAAAAGTTTTTTAGCACAGGTTACAGACGCTTTGTAAAGAGTTTAATCTAAAAATAGTCTGATAATACTTTATTAGTCACCCGTGTCCATCTGTCACCCTTCCTGCTCTTTGAGTGGGCGATTAGATTATGTCCTAAAGAAAAGTCGTCTGGCAAGTATTTGTATGGAGAGCATCCACTCAGGAATATTAGAGTGAATAGAAATCATTTGTCATTGCTGAATAAAAATGGATGTTACAGTGGATGGACATCAAACTCTTTTTGCTTATGCTCATTGTTAGATGCATAAAATTATTATTGACATGCTGAAATGTAGGAGAGTGTGAATTTGTTTGGATTATGTTTTTGTTGGGGTTATGAAGTTGAGCAAGATTTCTCTTGAATATTGCACTAGGAAGGTTTCTGTTATGTATGTGTTGTCAAATGTTGCCAGCAATTATGAGCAGGTTTTTTTAATTACTGAGATCACTGCTGGTAACTGGGCACACAGGCACACCTGTGTACATAAACAGAGTCATTTGGTGCAAGATGTGTTTGAAAAACAGATATATTTTTCTTTTACTGCTTCATAGTGGATGTAACCATTTTGGAAGTCAAACCACTGGAATGTTGATTTTTGTTTGGGGCTTTTTGGAGCGTTTAGACGTTGGTAGCTGAGGTTTATTTCTGGAAGAAATTTGGCATGGGCAGAAGATACTCTAAGTTGCGTAGTTGCCTTCTAGAACCTTTGTTTCCAGAGAGTTAAGGCAAAACTTTCCAGACATCAGGATTTTCTACCCATGCTGTCTTGTTTGTGTGTGCCCCTCCTGAATGGGTGCGACCGTCTAGAGGTCTGATGATGCAAGTGTTCATTCAGCAGGGCTGTTTGTTCAAAGGCTGTGTCTCAGGCTCCCCGCAGGAGCCCGTGTGTGATGTGGGGAGCGACAGGATATGTGCAAAACCCCAGCCCTGTGTGCTCTGCTGTGCCCAAAGCTCTGCTCCAGGCTGTGCAGGCTCGGTGGTAACAGCTCAGCTCCCTCAGCAGAGCAGGCTGCAAGGCCCATATTTGATAATATTTTTTATTGTGTGTTAACACCACTGTTTTCAAAATAATAAATATTAATGTTTCCTATTTTCGTCTTCTTATTTCCTTGTCAGCATCACCCTTCTGTGGCAAGAGGCGCCCGAAAGGAAAACTTCTGCATATCAATGCACTGCCAATGGTAAGTACCTTTTTAACTAACTGAAGGTGGTGTCCCTTCCTGCACACGTGCCATTAGCAGACTTGCATTGCAAGTAGTATTTTTAGATTAATTACTTTTTAGCACACAAGCGGAATATTGTAATTTTTTAAAGGACGTCTAGACCAATATGTTGTTTGACAAAAATATTACCATTACACCTGGTTTTTAGCCTGTGGAAAGTAGGGCAGCGTGTTAATTTTGAAGCGAGAAGTGTGACTTGACAATAACATGGCTCATCCTGTTGGTAACTGGTGTTGCTTCCTCTTTTGGCCACGAGCCTGTTCGGGGCGAGCTGTAGCCAAGCCAAGTTGTTCTATTGCCCCCACTTGGGTGCTCTCTGCAGTTTGTTTCAGTATTAAACAGCTTCTCCTAGAAAAAAACCCAACAACGCTGCAGTGTGTGTTGCTTCAGCCCATTTGTCAGCATAAGATTAGTGAAATTAAAATCTTAGCTTCTCTAGAGAGGGTCTTGGTTGATGCAATCTTCTTACTCCATCTCTGCAGTGTTACTGCTCAGTGTTATAGACTATTGGAAGTTTGTGTTTTCAGATTGTCTTTATGGTTTGCTGGTGCTTTCTGATAGTTGTGTGCATGGACCACAGAGGTGAGGCCTGAAGGGAAGGACTGGAACTTGCTGCTTTAGCTTTGATCAAGTAATTTTTTCAATTTTTTTTCTGCAGTTTTGGTACCTTGTGTTGTCACAGTTGATGTGTACAAGAGTGGTAACTGCAGCATTAGCCTTAAGAAATAAAAGGATAAAATGCCAGCCTGAATTTTGTCTTTGAAGAACCTCCAGATCATTGTGCTGGGTACAGAAGTTAAAGGGATCTTATTTTGAACCACTTGCTTTGAAACCTGAGTTTTGGATCCGAGAGCAGACCTGGGTTCCTTTTGGTTTGTGTGTGGGCATGGATCTAAGGGATATGTAAATATCCACTGTCTTTGCCCCGTGAGGAAAATGACGCTCCAAGAGAGTTTGCTTGGATGTACCTGCTTTCCTTTGAAATGCAGTAAGCAATCCTGTTCACTCCCAAAGATGACAGGGAGTAAATGTAACATATGTGACACTAAGTAAAGCAAATACACCTCTGAAATCAGCAGTTTTGAACCAAGTTTGTATGTCATTTGATAGTCTGTTTTTTTAGGCTCAGAGTTGGAATGTGTAGAGTTTGTATTGATTTGGAATGAATTTCAGCTGGTGGGAATGGATTTGTTGAGTGAGAAAGCATATTGTTTACCAGGTCACTTAACCTGGTATTTCAGCTTCTCAAACCTGAAATGAGCAGTGCTCTTAGCCTTTTCTAGTATTGCTAAATCTTCATTGTTGTTGTTGTTGACCTTTTTCCAGCGAAAAGCTACTCTGATTTCTTTCTATTTTGTAGTAGTTGAATGTTATTTTAGTTATGATTTAAGATACCATACTGTATTACTGCTTCTCTTAAAAGCATGACTCATTTCATATTAACCTAGTCCTTATACTTCATAAAATTTTAAAATACTGAGAGACTGTACTTGAAATGTTACTGCATTTTGTCCTAATTTTCCCCCTACAAATTATATTAGGAATTCAGAATTGCACCGTCTCAAGGGCATGGTAGTTGTTACAGTTATAAAATACACTCCACTGTTACTTGTAGTGAAGTACTCCCCACTCTTTTCTTTAAGGGCTGTTCTTGTGCTTTAAGTTGTTATATTTTATTATTCGAGAGATTTCTAAACAGTTACTCACCTCTAATTAACTTTGAAATAGTTTGAATGTAGATTTAAGAGGCAAGCTAGACACGTTCTTCATCACTCCAGAAGTAACCATAACTTCATCTGTATAATAAAAAAGACATTTATAGGCGTTTATCATGATGGTTTTCTTCTCTGATGTGTGTAAACAAAGGGTGGGCCAGAGGTGCTGAAAAAAGCAGTTTGTGTATGTCTCCCAAAGAGGACTTGGTTTAACTTGGCTGCTCATGTTCAACACATTTATTTGAATAAGAAATTAATTTCTGATTCCCTTGAGAAATGATAGTAGCATTTTTGATCATTTTTTAATCCTGATTGTCAGTTCCATTTCTCAGTAGTGAAAAAAAAGGAAAACAATGGACACATCCTGTTTGTTTTTTTCCTTAGATTTTCTATTTTAGAGGTGATTAAAAGAAGCTTATTTTTTGCATCATATGTGATATGTAACTGATAACCAAACAGAGTAAAATACCACTTACTCCTTCAATATATATTGTAGTTGTTGGCAATTTGTTTAAAAATAAAACATTTATATTGTGATACAGCCTGCTAAAAGAGGGTATGGCTGTGTCCAGTGGATGCAAGTTCTCTTTCCCATTCTTCCAGTCTACTTTAATGTTCCTCACAGCCTTAAAGGAAAGATGTAAAGGCTTGATTAAAAACACCTGTTAAGTGGGAAATAAATGTATAATGCTACTTTTTTCCAGGATTTTGAATGTTCATTTAGAGGCTGATAACTGGGTTCTTAATCCACAGTCACAAGGATTAATGAACATGTTGGAAATAAAAATTTAAAGCCTTGGTCTAAGCAAAATATGGTGTCAGGATTTCAGCAAAGGCTTTAGCAAATAAATTTTCTTATGTGAGGGATCAGGTAGCTTACCCAAGAGAGGTTTTCCATCATACCTTGCAAGGCTTCTCTTGTGAGTTTTGGAAGCAAAACAGTTTGTCTTTCTGTCTGCTACAAGTCATTGAAGAGGGTCTGTGTGTGTGCATAAATTTGTGTGGCAATATATCAGTGTGCCTATCTGTTCATGTATCTATACAGGCATATATATGCATATCTCAATGTATATAAAGGACTGCACAAACCCCAGGAACTCAGGGAAAGGTGGGAGGTACAGTTTGAGACTCTCATATGACAGGTTGCTGTGATGGGTTTAATATTGCACCCAAAAAGGGCTGTGGAGGAATCAATCAATCAAGGCAACATGGTGGCCTTCTAACAGGCCTCCTGGAAAACCCTATACCCAGGTTCTTAGCTCCATCTTTTACTACATGGATAGTTTGACAAATATCAGCACGCTCAGTTAAAAAGGCCTCATGCAGAAGAGGATGGAGGATGTTATTGTTTATTACAAGCTGGCACAGGCAGAGTCTGGCAGTAGGCAAGGAGCACATTACTAATTCTCCAGGATATCGGTGTCATCAACAGCTAAGGATGTCCCCACAGTCTTTGGGGGAATACAGACTAGGTGATTTAAATCCATTCTTTTCGATGCTGTCTACTTCTAGGTGAACTCACCATGCTGTGTTTTGAAGATGTAACACACCTATTATATGTTACATCAGCTGTTCCTACATATAAGAGATGATATAGAACAACTCTGCTGGTGCTAAATCTCTTGGGCTGGGAAATTCCATGGGTGCAACAGTTCAGTGTAATTATCTACCCAGCACATTTAGCCAGAAACAGCAGGAGTGCTTGGAGGAGCTGGGAGGGAGGAATAAGGCACTCCAAAGAAAAAGGCATTCAGTGAAAAGGCCTCCAAAAGTTTCCCCAAGACTGCATCAAGAGTTTTTGCTTTGAACCACTCCAGGGTGCCTTCAGGTTGTCCTGTGACCTTACCAGTCCTTAGAAGACTGCTGAAGGAATAAATGAATGTAACTTGTGGTTCTGCAGCAGGTAACCTATCTAAATGCTGATCTATCTGCCAGGTTAACCTTCTGCCAGGCCATTTTGTTAAAATGGTTTCATGCAGAGGAAGACAAACAAGGGAGAGAGCAGCAGCCTGCGCCCAGAACTGGAGGAGTTTGGTTTGGTGTGGAAGCTTTGCCTCTGCTGGCACCTGCCAAGGACATCTGGAGGTCTGTGCCATCAGCTCCAAGGTTTTTGCACTGGAATTGCAAAATTGGCTTTGATTCAAGAGGAGCTGAATGACATCCCTCCAGTATAAGTGTATATGAGTGAATGTCTGCAGATGGGGCAGCGCTTTGTAACGTGGTAGAGCTGAAGGTCAGTTGTGATTATCCTGAGAACAGGGACCCCTGCTTTCAAGAGTTATGAAACTTGACAGTGCTAAAGATGTTGGCCTCAAGAACCTTGAATAATGGCTTCAAAATAAATAATGCTGCAAGACAAAGGCCCTTACTCTATGAAATACAAATGCATGTGCATACATGTAACTTTGAGTGTGGGAGCAGTTCTTTTGAGATCTAAATAAGGAGCACTCACATGCATAAAGGTAACCAGGCTTGAGAGCACTTTGAACAGTAGGGCCTAAAAGTGCCCATGGACTTTACTGTTGAGGCTGTTGGTTGTAGAGTTTATAGAGTGCAGCTTTAAAAGGAAAAAAATATTTCTAGCAGTTTCTAAAATAGTCTAAAATAAGTGACAATGTGAAACTTTGGACTATTCTGCCCCTTCTGAAATCAGTGGATGCTCTTATCAATGAAGGAAGGTGAAGTGCAATGTATTTTGTCTGATAATTTGTTACAGCTGAAAAATTATGTTTCAGAATGTTCATATATCAGTTCTATTTATTGTTTCAGCATGAATTAGTTGATCTAGTGGTTTATGTGTGGAAGAGGAAATGCTAATAATGTGATACAAAAGAGAAATTGTCGTATGGTAGGGTGCATACTGTGATAAGCATTAAAAATTGTATGTACATTGTATTCTGAACCATTTTTGGAAGGGTTTTTGAATTTTCTGTTTCTTTACAGAAGGCAAGTTAAACACACTAGCAAGATCCCTTTCTGATTCAGTGTGAAAACACCACTTTTTCTCCTTTTTCTGCCATTAAAATTCACCAGTGAATGAATCAACTAAATGCTAAATGAACGTCCTTAAAAAGTTAAGAAGTGGTGGTTCCATTTTGAAGTAATGTTGGTCAGAGAACTTTCTCTGCTGGTTCTCTAAGCATCTTACCGTTCAGAAATAAGCTTTGCCTAAGAATTCTCGGCAGAATCATAAATATATAATGACCTAAGCAGCCGGGATTATTTAGCCCCTGGCAGGTGCCCAGTGCCGTTCAAGAGCAAAGGGAACTGGGCCAGTATCTCAAGCTCTAGGGGAACATCCTCTGAAACAGGATAAGGGCAGTTGCTGTTCCTTGTCCACTGCCATTCATATGTTTTAAATCTTAAATGTACCTGAAAAAGAGGCAATTTTGGTTGCCTTCTCTTACAGCTGGTTTGCTCTGGTTTTTTCCTTGTTGTCTTCCTCTTTCTTTACCTTCCCCACCTTGGTTTTTTTCTGTCTTTACTGCTTTTTACTGGCTTTGTTCAATAGATAATGGCAGCAATAGTAGTGCAGTTAGCATGAGATTATATCTTACTTGATCAGCGTGCCATCTGCTTTAGAGGAAAGGGAGATTTTATGTTTCTGCTCTGGGTTCACTGCCATATGCCCATGGTGAAGCTGTGTAACCTCAAATGACCCTTTTCCTGCTTTATTATATGAAAAAAATAGAAATACAGCGTAAAATCTTCTTGACATTGACTAAGTTTGTTGTGTAGTTAAAAAATCAGACTGTGTTAGGTGTACATGAAGTAGGATGTTGTAGAGAAAACCCAAGGACAGGCTCTTTTGTGTCCCAGCGCATGAGTGTTGCCATCTGGAGAAGAGCAAGGCTTGTTTCACAGAGGACGGTGTTAATGTGTCACTTGTACCATCAGGCCTTGATCCTGGTTTCCTTCTTGTCAACAGCAAGTTGATGTTAGTTCAAGTTAACAAAAATAAAAGCTGCCCTTAGTCCCAGCAGTGCTGATGCTGGGAGATAATGGATATCGCTGCAGAACAGCAGGAAGTGTGTAGGCTGCAGGGAATGACACCGATGGTACTGACTTGAGACCTGTTGGCCTCCAAAGACCAGGGACCTGTGTCTGTCTGCGTGGCCACCAATGTGGATGGCAGGTGTAGAAGCTGTTATTTGCATGCCAAGTCTCTAGTTCACTAAATGAGTGGAAACAGCAATTGGAGTCAGTGGTTAGTACGCCCGTATTTGTGAATAAAGGTCATGTGCGGTGTTCTTGCTGTAATTTAGTGAACACATGTGAGAAACCATTCAAGACAAGGGATCTGAATAATCATGGGGCTGATACTGAGTATGTAGGATCAGCATCCATGAATTTAATATTCATAGAGATGGAGGGTATTGATGTCAATGTATGTGAGCCATACTTGGAATCTTTGTCCTCATTAATGAGGTCAATGATATTCATGGAATCTTCCCTTTTCACTTAATTTCTTTTGGCTGTCAATGGACCATATTTTAGTAAGGTCTATGTGTGTTTTAATAATGTTTTATCATGTGTTTATGTGTTTGACAGCTGTTTTAAAAAAAAAAAAGATAAGCCCATTAGACTAAGTTAAGTTAAAGTTCATCTTAACAATATGAAAAGGAGAGGATTTCAATAAAGTAATAAACTGGCAAATGAGCTTTTACAAAATCAGCCATTTCACCCTCTTGTAATTTTTCTCTATTAGCTTTGTTGACATGGTTTGTGAAAACAGCCATGCACTTCTGGTAAAGAGCATACAGTAAGTCAAATAACATATATATATGATGGACTGTGAAGAAGTGATTTTAAGTGTGTGCTTGTTAATGAGAATCCAGAATGAAGTCAGTAGTGGTTAAAATGAACAGAGGGCAGACAAATAATCAGAGCAGATTCTTTTTTCATGAATAAAAGAAACAAATTTAAAACTATCAGGTACATAACACACAAATTAAGGGAAAAATAGATGGTCAAAGGTTAAAGAGAGAATGAAAACACAAGTTTTATGGTCACAAGATCAAATGAGGCATTAGTTAATTTTCCTTTTTTTGGTGCAGTTCAGCAGAAGTTCAAGTAATTCAACTGAGTGATTGAACTGGAACAGAAAAGAGTGCCAGAAAAACTGGTTGCTAATAACATAAACAGAAAAAATAATCAAATGAACTTAAGACTTGATGTCAGCATTTCACATTAAAATGCATTTGAAAAGGCTAGAATTCCATCCTAGTTCATGGAACCTGATTTACATAGAAAACAAATTTGTAACAGCTATTCTTGCAACAGCTGATAAATTATTCTACTAATGAGCCATTGAATGGATTTAACCACAAAGTGTCCGAGGCTCAGGAGTTGTTTTCTGGAGACTGACCATCTGGGAAATGGGAAGTAACCTGAGGAGTAGGTGAGGGTATTTGAGCCCTTACCTTTGAACTGTGAGGAGGTGACTTAATTATGTAAAGTGCAAATGGAAACTACATTAGGTTTTGCTCTAAATAAAAGATAAAATACTGAGGTGATGTGCTGCACTTTAGGCAAGATCCTTGCTGCCTTTTGTTGTACACATTTCATTCTTTTTATGATAAGCAAGTAGGATGTTTTTGAGTTCGTGAATGTGAATGCAGCTTAGAAGAGATTGTTGGCGTACCTTTCTGCTGGCCTAATTCCAAGCTTCTTTTATATTTAACTTTTTCTGAAAACAAAATCCTTTTGTGCTGAACCATTCAATTTTGGTTATCACTAAGATATTCTCTAACTGCTTGCAGTTTATGAGGTTGCTGGTTGAAAGTCCACCCCAGTAGGTGGGCAGATTCTTGGCTCGGGCTGGGAGCCGTGGTGAATAGGCTGTTGTGGAGCAAAGTTGCTTTCACTGACCCATCGTTTTGTTTTACCATTCTCTTTGCTGATGCTGACTGAAGTTTCTCAGCATATTGGCCTCCTCATAGCCTACAGGAGCAAACGTTATCTCTTTTTTTGTTTTTTTTGTGGCTTTTTGGAGGTTTATTTTTTTTATTTTTTTTGTTACTCACATGTGCTGTGGTTGTCTCCATGGTGGTTCATGTATTTCAGTTGAATTTCCTTTTCATTGTAATGCAAACTAAATAATATCCCAATTTTTGTCTTGCAATAAACTCACGTTGAATCAGTTGCAGGGATTACCCTGCTGAGGTTGACTTGGACTCAGACTGCCCCTTTTAAAGCCTCTAATTTTCATTGGGCTGCTCTTAAGTCATCTGCAGTCAGATGTGAATTGTAGCATATTTGGAAGAAGATAAAGTGTTACATGGCATAGCATAACTGTGATCCTCTGAAATATCTCAGTCTTAATGTCTCAGTGTTTGGAGTTCATGGAAGCTCTGGCATTGGGTCATGAGGGAATTGGGAACATGGGACAAAAACTGTCACACAGTATAATTAATGTGAACATTTTAGTTCAGCAAATTCAGAAGCACGTGTCTTGGACTCATTTTTTGTCTGATTTGGAAAGCAGTTTAATCTCTTATGTAAATCTTTAAATTTATGCTTTGAAAAGGAGTGTTACATGTGTAAATTCTAAAGCATTCCAAAGAGAACTCATGGCATCTATACATAGCAGACCTGTGGAAAAAATAATCATTTTGGGGGTTCCTAAGGTTCTGTTGTTACCCCAAGATAGATGTGGGACTTTTTTCATAATGCATGAGTGGAGAAACACGGGGAAAGGCAAAGCTTGAGCAGAGTTTTACAAGAAGTGCCAAGTTACAGCTGTGGTGGGTGACATCAACTGAAAAAGATGTCAGCTATGCAGGACTCAGAAGTTAGGAACCTCTGTGCTTGCTTTTGAAGAAAAGGCATTGCAGCTTTAAGCAAAGTCAATTGTTCCACATAGTTTTGTGACTTGTAACTCATCTGGTGGAAAATGCACAGTGGTTTGTAGGCACAGTGTTCTGAGTAAGGAGAGGAGCTTGGGGATCCCAGGAGGAGATCTAGGTCACAGAGTAGTGCATTTGCTTCCTTACTCTCTTGCCTGGCAGCATGTCATTTGTGTTCTAAATAGTGCTATATTCACAGGGATCTTCCACTGGAAATATAATGCGTGTCAGGGAAGTCAGATATATTTAAAAATAAAATAAATCTAGCCTTACCTCACACATCTCTTCTGGCTGCACTCATGAAAATTGCCTAGAGGTCAACTGAAAGGGCTTGTTTGGGAAGTGGGTGAGTTCACAGCCCTTCCTTGGATGGTTTATGGGAGCTGAGTATAACTTAGGACAATTGGGACAACTTGCTGCACACTATGTCGGGGTTGAGACATGACACTGTGATCTTACCACAAGCATGGTTTTAGAGGGTTTGAAGAGAAGTTTTGTGGCCATCTCAACTTCAAAGTCAGTGTGCTATACAGCCCCTCTGCCAGCATATGTTGAAATCCTGTGATAAGAGTGCTATAATTAGGAAGCTCAGTTGGAGAACTGGGTGAAGGAAACACTTGCATTCCTTAAGTGTAGGGGATTTGTCAAAAGGAAAAGCATTCCGTGACTTGCTGTGTATTCCAGAGAAGAATTTCATGACACACGCCTGGAGTTAAATGAAAAGAGCAGGAATATATACTGAAAGGGGGAGGAGGAGGACAAATTTTTCCCTTGTATGAGGTGAATGCCAAAAAATCCTCCAAGGAGCAGCTTTTTGAGGAAGGGTTTTTGCTTCTCTTTGTCTTTCTGTCATTGCATCTTAGTGCAGGAGACTGTGGGATTTGTAAAGCATGGCCTTCACTGTAGGAAATGCATTTATTTATCACTTCTCACCAACTCTAAGTGAGCTGTATGGATTTTATTTTTAGTAACACCTAGAAAAAAGTAATTTGTTTGGGGAATCTTAAATCTACCAAATATTTGCTGAGTGAAGAAAGAATCCTAGCCAGGCAGAAGCGCATGTGTAACGCTTTGCCTCACACCAGGATAATGGCTGTGAATTTCTGGAGCTTCAGCTCTTTAATAAGGCATTCTTTAACTCTGCACAACAGCCAGAGCCAAGAACAGAAAAAGTGCCTGTTCCCGTGATGGTTTTTCCTTTCCTCTCTCAGCCTCTTCCCACCAAACACTTCCCTGCTTGCTCGGCTCTGGTCTTGCCTGGTGTTTCACTGGTGTTTTGTGTGTTTGCTGGGGCTGAGCAAGACCTGGCTGTAGGAGGCTGTTTGCTGCATGGTTAGAAAATAAGAGGAGTCACATTCTCTCACTGTGAGCTCTGTATAAATTGTTTTTGCAAAACACAAAATAGGCTCGTTACATAGCTGTTTGTCTGAATAGTTTTTTCCCCACATAAACCAAGGGTTTAGTCCTCATTCAGTACTACAAATATTTCGTTCCACCGGCCAGAGAAAAAGTTACTGAATTTAGATAAAGACAACAACATTCAACATTGTATTTATCCTGAGAAACAACTGGCACTTTCAGGAATGTCTGGAAAAGTTGTGTTACATCTCAACACTTCCATTATCTTTGAAGGCTCTTCAGTGTATTTTGTCTCCCACAGAAAAGGAATCTCTTTTCTCTCTTTTTATTTTTTGAATGGGTGTTCTGGGAGGGCAGACAGCAGTGATACTGACTCTCTGGAGAACCTTGGTCCATAACAGAGAGGAGCAGATGGTCTAAGGGAATATATATTAAAACAAAACAAGAAAAGTTCTCCAAAGGAGACTTTGTTGTTGACTTTTCATGTTGTTTATCGACCTTGTCTGGTTAAATTACGATCTCTTCAGCCCAGGAATGAAGTTTTACATGTTTATGCAATGTTAGCATAATGGGGCCCCCATCTTTAAAAAGGGTCTTTTGGATGATGCTGTTATTCAAATAAATGGTGGTCGTAATAATGTGCATTATGTCTGGTTTTTGTTGTAGTGAAGGTTCCTTGAAGAAAAAGAGATGTGCCTGAAATAGAACAACAGCGTTTTTAAGTGAAATGAGTAAAGTCCCCATGATCTGTTGCATGTGTTGCTTTTTAATTGTCTGTGTGTTTTGTAGATATTTTTTGTATGGCTCCGTTTTATCAAAGTGTGTATAAAAACCACATCAGAGTTTTTACAAGGGTTTGTATCAGTGGATGTTGTGATTTATACTCAATAGTAAAAATGATGACTACCAGAGGTTTTTTGGTTTTATATAATCCTGGCTTTGCAGCCTTGTAATTCACTTGCTGTCTGTTTTGCAGTGCAAAGCAGAGATATAAATTTTGCCCATAGACTTGTTTGACTTTTCCTTCTCTACAAGTCATAGAAGCACAGCTGTGGGGGTGGCAACCCCTCCCCTGCGCCTGGACCTGCTTCTTTTCCTCCCAGGCACTGATTTCTGGTAGCCTTGGGGTTTTTCCCCCTCAGGTTTCAGTCTTACAGATGGAATTGAGGGACAGGGTAAACAGAGATAAATTTGGTTGCATATGGCTGTGCTGTAAAAAATGCAGGTCGTTTGTGTCTAGAAATTGGGTCAGGTTTTAATTGCATTGTCAAGGGTAGTTAATGCTTAAATAGTTTGCTTCTCAGTATAAAAGGGAATAAAAATGGATCTGCTGTTAACTTTTTGTAGCACTTCTAGAATTATAGTATGTACATATAGATCGAAAGGACAACAGGTGTAGGAAGCCCTTTAACTGCTTGCAAGTGCTCTCAGTTTGCTTCCTGACAAAATGAGCTACTTTTGTTTTTCAGTAGTGCATCTTGTGGCATATCTACAATGAGCCTCTTCTCATCCAAATGTTGCTATTCTGAGCAGACAGACCAGTTTGCTTCACCTGAGGCAGGAAATGACATCTTCAGTACATTTTGAGTAACATTTCCAGCAGATTTAGGAGCTGAAGTCCATGATCACTTGACAGTGCTGCCTCATCCCTCTGCCTCTGCCTGCCTCCCATAGCCTGAATCCCAGGTTTGCCCTCGGCGTTGTCCACAGAGGTTGTGCAAGTGAATAACTCTGTCTGCTGTTCTTGCTGTGCTGCACAGGGTCATTGGATCTCACTCTCTTCAAAACTGCAGCTCAGGTGAAGAGTATGATGGCAAAGGATTTCTTGTTTCTGTGGTTATAGAACAGCATATTCAGTTGCAATAATTTCAGTTAATTAGGTTAAATTCAGTGGAAAGGCAGCTTCCCTGGCATCTTTGAGGGGGAATCCTCTTACCAGCAGATCCACGTGGACTGACCTCTGTGGTTTGTCTGGTGGAAACTGGTCCCCTCAGCAGTGGCAGGGGACCTGTGGGATATGTAATAGGAATCTGAAAACACAGCACTTACAGAAGGGTGTTCATCTGTCCGTGGCAGGGGTTAATTGTCCATTATTTGCTTGGGTTTTTTCCATGATTTGAAGAAGTTTTTGGTGTGGGTTTTTTTGAGTGGTCTGTATGAGGCAGGACTTCTCAGAAAACCACTTTTCTTCATCTCCATAGCATACCCAAACCTCTAAATTCTATCCCTGTTTCTATTAAAATTAATTAAACCATAATAAACCATGTCAAATGTCCTTCCCTCTGTAAAGCCAGCTTTGTCGGGGTAAGTGTAACCGAAATAAAAAAATTAAAATACTATTTTCCTTCTGCTGATAGTGTTTGCATGTTTTAAGATAAGTGTTGCAGCAAACTGCTTTGGAATAGGAGAAAAATCAGAAGATATGAACTAGGCCTTTAGCTGGTGTGAGGTTGATTGTGGTGTTACAGCTACAGAGGCAAAATTGCCTATCGATAGGTGGGCTCCAGTTTTTAGTCATAGCTATAAGACATGTGGATTCTACAGCAATTGCTTGAGTGAAATTTGCTGATAGTGAAGGCTTTCACTTAGCTGGTCAAGCCCACCCTAATCCTGAAATTTTTTAAAATTATTTTGTTACGGTTTAAGTGTTTTCAGTGCATATAAAGGAATAGCCTATCAAGAGATGGGTGGAACTGCATTCATCTTGTCTTTATTGCCTCCTTTTCAGGTACCTTGCATCTTTTCTGCTTACGAGTGTGACAGTTATTAGAAAAAATAAGTTTTACAATGGATATAAAAATATCCCATGTGATGCAAGTGGCTTTGGATCCCAGCTAGCTTTGTGTTTTGTTTCTTCTTGCAGCTCGTTTCCTTTTCTCAATTTTGACTCCTTTCAGTTTTTTAATGGTTGGGGTGTTAAAGTGAATTTTAAAATAAAAGGAAAACTTAGGAAATTGAAAAACATAGACAATCCTGTTCCCAGAAAGCAATTGGTGATCTTAATAATTCAGGATTCTCTTCACTCCCCTTGGATTTAAAGGTGAATTGGCAACGTACAAAATTAGTTACAGCTACAATTGATTTCTTTGTGCAAGTACTTTGGTATGCATAAATACATGAGAAATTAAACAGCTGGCACAGGGCCCTTGGTTTTTTATAAATCTCAAGTTTAGGAGGATGATTTTTTTATTTTTTACAAGATTGAAAGAGCTAGCTGTAGAAGGAAGCAAAAGGCATTATTAGGAGGAATGTGCTCCTGCAAGCTGATGGAAAGTGATGTGATTTTGTACCAAAAGGAAAGCTGAGCAGCAGTGATTACTGTGTTTCTCTTCAAGTCTATTTCTCAAACATTTCTGAGCATTCCGAATTAATCTGCTATAAAACTGTAAAAATAGATTATTATCCACTGAAACATGAGCACAGGTCGCCTCTTGTTCAGGAGATGGTTTTCCTTAGTCTTAAGTTTGTTTAGAGAACTGTTTCTATGTGATTCTGTCTCCATTTCTGGTTCCTCTCTGTGACAGACATACCTGAAACAATTGAGTCCTGCTTCTCTCTCAGCAGAAGGCTTGAGGCAATTTGGTGTGTGTTGGCAGGGTTTCTCCTGCCAGCTCTCCATCTTCAGTGCGCCTCTTCAGGATGCTCTTTTTTCTGCTTTCCTGCAGATAGTGTCAGGCATCTGGAAAGAGAAAGGGAGAACTGTTTGCAGGGCAAATCACAAAACAGGAGAAAACAGTGGATTAGGCCATATTCTTTAAAAATATAATTCACCTCCTCTGAAGTCTATGGTCTGGCTTTGCCAGAGAAGTCCTCATCACATCATTTACAAAAGCTGCAGAGAAGGGATGTTCCATGTTGATTTTTCTATGATAGAATAGAAGAAACAGAAGAGGCCACAGCAGGACCTCAATGTGTCAGCAGCCATGTTTGGAGTGTTTTCCCTCTTGGTGAGCTGGGAATTGCTGTGGGGCTTGTCTGGACCCAGTGTGGTTTTGTCCAGCGTTTCCTATGCAGGTGCAGACCCTTCCTCCCCAATGATTGATAAGATGTGTTATTAGAGGTGGTTTCTGCTTTGTTGGCTGCTCTTCCATTTAAATACAGTCTAAAGATGGAGTGGTGCATTGTATTGCATCTCACCCTAGCAGTCAAAGGTAGTCTGTGGACTGGAATAATAAACCCAGGTCCAAAAATTTCTTCCTACAACGTCCTGGACACTCACTCCTCCCAGCATCACCATGTCCAGTATTTAATCCTTTTTCTTGTTCTTTGTGTAGACTTCTGGATGGAAAAATGTTTGCACCAGCTTATGTGGTGTAATAAAGACTATTAAAATGTAACATGGCTTTTGGTATAGTTGCCAATAATGAAGGTTAGATGTTAATTTGGGAAGGCACACAATAGGGGTATTGTAATTGAGCAGTGGCTGACATGTCGCTCAAAACTCAAAGTAGGTTGTACTATAAATATAGTCTCTTGTTTTGCAATTGACATTTTGCTAGTGGGTGGCTAATTTGAAGGGAAATAGACCAGTGATCTAATATTAATAACTAATTAATAGTTATGTGGATATTTTAAGTCTATTTTTCTGCTTATTTATAGGCATGTATTATTCATCTGTGCTGTGTATCCTTCTTTGCATATGTGTTTAATTCTGAAACTTTTTGCTTCAGTAATATTCAGGCTTATGTGCCTTTGCAATCAAAACCTTGAAAGCAATGTTGGTGTATTCTTCAAAACCACTTCTGGAGGATGACAATTTCAAAGTAATGGCATTTAACTACTGGGGAAAGTCTCCCTCTTGAAGCAAGGCCTAATGGGAAAGCCAATGATACCTTGTCTACATTTCACCTTAATTTGTCAGTCCTAAATCAGCATCAGTACTGTGTGTTTTCCTGGGTATAAAGTAGAACATAGGGGCAGTTTTTAGGCCTCCATTGACAGTGTTTAGCTGATAGACAAACTGAAGAAGAATAAAATAAGAAGGTGTTTCTGACAGGAAGCTTTATCTTTTGGGATCAGAGTAAAACGTATTCAAACACACATCACTCCTCACAGCATACATGTTACTGTACCACAGAGGTGTCATGTTCTTGTTTGCTCTGATAGGACAAATTTCTGTGTAGGTTTGTATCTTTTCTACCTATTTCCCTTGCCTCCTGCCTTCTCTCACACTTACAATAAATTGTAAATTAGTAAGAGTGTGATACTTGCCCTTTTAATGAATTCTTAGTTGAATTATTAAGAAAGGTTGTGAGATGCATTATACTTTGTATATGCTTGATATTTTTAGATCTGTTTTGTCACGTATCCAAACATTTTTAAATACATTTCACTGAACTCTAGTTCTGTGATACCCCGGGCTGTGACTGCTGGCTGTGGAATTTGTGCATGTTGCCTTTGTATCTTGTCCCTCTTGTGTGCTTAAGTTGCTGTGAGCATTCAACTCACAGGAACAAAAATTGTTTCCCCGCTATCTATAGAATTTACATCACTCATTTAGCTGCTGTCCTACGAGGTTTAAGCTGTGTCCTAGAAAGCATTTGCTCTTGTTGGATTAAAACCCTGCTGCTGTTACCTGTGGAACTCACCTAATTGGGAAAGCACCCGTGGTCCCTTCCACCACACGCTGCATCTTCTGCACGAAGGTCTTCTCAGCATTTGTTGGAAGTGTGAGAAAATGCCCGTATTAGTACCAAATGTCTAACAACAAGCAGATGCAATGTTCTGCCTTTTCATACCCTGCCCTTTGGAGGGTGGGCTGTGCAGCTGTTTGCTTGCTGGAGGGCACAGTTATCGATGACAGAGGAAGTGTGATGTGGGGCTTTTAGCTTTCACAGCCAAAGTGCCAGCTGCCAGCACCCTTCCAAAGGTGATGAGCTCTTCTTTATTTGGTCTCCACAAAGCTGTGTCTCTGCATGTTTCAGTGTAGTTTGTGGCATCATCATTGTGAAACAAACAATTCCAGATAGACAGACTCCTTGAAGAAAGCTTCTTGCTTCTCATTTCCTTACAGATATCCGAAGATTTCAACTTCAAAGCAATTTGGTTTGTTTGTTTGGGATTTGCTTGGATTCTTTTTCCTGGCTCTTATGTACTGTACTGTGCACTGGACGGCTCTGGGCAGAGAACCAAGCCAAAACAACTTGTGTCACTGGTGCAGGGAGCTTCAGCTGGAGAGGCTGGGGGTTTGGGCAGCACTTGGGATCCCTGGGCATTTCAAGAAGTGCTTGATGTTCAGTTATCCATTGATAAAATGCAGCTGGTAGTGTTGGTCCAGTTCACAGTGGTCTGGGGAAGAGCTGACACTGCTGACACACCAGTGCTGGTGGTGAGAGTTGTGTACAAAGGCAGAGAATGAGGCCAGTGTTTAAACTCTGCAGGACACATGAAATATGATTTCTCTGATTTCTCCTGTTTCATGGTCAGTTTGAGTCATGTTGGAAGTGACTGTCAGAGGGTCGTTTTGAAGCTTTTGTCCCTGTGTATTTTTCTGACTCTTTTTGCGTGACAGTTCTTGTTTTTATTTTCAGTTCCCTGTGACTCAGGGAATCTTTTGTCTATGCATGTGCTTATTGTAGGCAGTCCTGTATTTAACATAGTCCTTGATTCTCATGTAATAATGAGAACCAATCACAAGGTGCATTCTTAATCTGCCAAGATGTTTAGACAGATTCTAACATTCTCTAGTTATAAAAAAAAAAACATTGAAATTTTACATAAATTCATTTGTATTTCAAGTGTTGACATGGTGTTGTTGTGTCATAGATTGGACTCTGATCTCAGGTCTTTTCCAACATAAGTGATTCTGTGATTCGGTGGCAACTTCAGTGTTTTCTCCTATGCTAAGAACCATATCTGCATGGGCAATCCTGCTTGCCCTTATAATATTTGTTTGCTAATTTTTTTGTGTCAAAATTAATAAACCGTATTTGTCAAAGTACTAATACAGCAGGTCACAACATATTAAGCATCTTAAAAATTACCTGTATATCAATACATAGGCAATGTCTGTCAAACACTGTGAATCTGAGACAATGATTGCTGTTCTCGTGTCTTGAGCTGCTGCTGATGTACCAATAAATTCAAGGAACTTCAGCTGCCCTGCAAAGGGGTTGAGGGCAAGGGCAATAGACAGTTCATGTGTTGGAAGTAAACAAGTTCATGGGTGACTCTCACACCTATGTGAGTTTTTGAAATTCGGAACTTTTTTAATGTCTGGGACTCTTGTTTGTTTCAGATGTATAGACTATATTCTTCCAGCTGAATGGATTTTTGACCTTTTTTGTTTGAGTTTGTCTTGTGTTCCATGTGAGCTGCTCTGGTATTTACTCTTGAGAGAGTGTTTTCTTATACAAACATGTAACTTTCTGTGTAGCACCACAAATTAGTGTCCTCTTGCAAATATTTTTTTTTCCTCTCATATTATTAAAGGCCCATTGAGTCTGAAAATTAAGTAACGTAACTTTCTGCAAACGTGTATTTTTCAGCATAATTGGAAGATGTTTTGGATTACTGTCTTTAGGCCTGGGCAGCCAAGAACCCAATTACAGGCATGGTTAGAAGGTGATAGCGTGCGTTAGTCAGATTATAACAAGATTCCAATAATGTAAAATTGCTGCACGACAAATTAGTTTTGTATAGATTTCGACAGTTGTTGCCTTTAATAAACTAAATTATTAAGCAATACACAGCTGCAAGGCTTCTAAAATTGAAGAAAAATAGACTCTTATTTCCTTGTCAGAATCCTTCTGTAGAGCAGGACCATGGGCATGAGTGAGTCTGGTTTGAGTTGTTCAGTTGACTTTGTGACTCCATCTGTTCCAAGATGATTCTGTCTCTGTAAGCAGATGATAGACAGATTACAAGAGCTACGTTAAGGACTTTGTCAGGCACCTTCTTTTTGGTGTTAGTCCTGACAGATGCACTCACAGTCTTCTGAGCTGCCACTTAGTACACTAAGGTTTGGAGGGGTTTATTGTACTTTATGAATAAATGGTGGCCAGATTAATGCTGCCTTCTTATTTTCACTACAAACCTGAGCCAAGAATTTACCTCGAGTCTCCTGGGAGAGTGGAAGAGCTGTCGATGTGGTAACTCCATATACTGATTGAATTGCATCTCTGAAATCCAAGAACCTGTCGTTCCCTCCAGTAAGGTGTTACTACGATGCTATGAAATAAAGCAAAATCCTCTACATTCGAGCAATCAGGTTACTCAGTCAGTAGCATTATTACACGTTCCTGTCCTGAGCTGTGTTCCAGCTGCAGGTTTGAGAACCACCGTGGCTGCCAAGTGACATTTGTATCTACACTGACGAGTCTCTATTTTAGTGATACGGACTTTAATTAGACATGACATAATTATGATACAAACCTGCTTTCAGTCCAGTTTAGGACCAAGCCCTGCAACTTCTACATACGTTTCCAAGCTTTTAAAGCCCAGTTTGGGATATGTGCTCCATCCCAGAAGTGCTGCTGTGACTCTGGCAATACACAGTCACTGCCCAGCAGTTTGGCTCTTTCCTCCTCCCAGTCCCAAAGCAGCAAGGGCAGACCTGATTTCTGAGTGTCCTTGGCTGCTGTCGCTTGCGGTGCTTTAGCTCTTGCACTTTTCTCCTGGGAGAACGTGATGGCACTGACTTAATGGGGGTAAATGGAAAGATGAAGGCTGCTCGTTTTCTGTGCGTGGAGAGGGTGAACCTCTGGTCATGGATTCAAAGGCAGGCACAAAGTATGTAGGAGTCTTCTGCTCTGGGAGTGGTGACAGTGCTGATGGTTGATAGCAGAAAATAGGCTGCCAGAGATTGCGTAGAATGGCAAGGGGGAAAAAAATAGGAAAAATGTATTTATTTACCAAATACCAAAAGGAGGATTTTCAGGAATGAGAAACTGACAGCCAGCTTTACAATGCTTTTGAGTGGCTTGCACTTTGAAGGCTGCTTTTTAAGGAAAAAGAGATGCAAGCTGCAGAGATCATTTTTAATGAGTATGTGAAGTAGTGCCTGTAGCATTTGCAAAACTAGTCATGAAACAGTACTAGAGGAGGCAACCTTTAAAAAATTAAATGCTTCTACCTTCCAGTTTGGTAAAAAATTATTCCCGTGTTTGATTTTTTTTTTTTTTTTCCCCCACTGAGTATATACTTATAAAACTTTTAAATACATTAAGCCAAGTTGTGTGAATTATAATCAGGACAAAGAATGGGAATATCTCTCAAACATAAAGAATGAGAATTTCAGCATCTTGTTTCCAAAATAGTTGTACATACTTCTTGCTTCCTTGATGTGCTCTTGGCAGTCAGTCAGCTATAAGACTTTTTGAGCACCATTGATGTACTCTGAAAATATCCTCTGCACTTAAATCGTTAAGAGGATGAATTATGGAAATGACAGGGGATAAGGAAGAGAAGATGCACATTCACTTGGGGCATTGCCTTGAGGCTGGTGTCATTTGTTGGTTGGATGGTCTTTGAAACAGAAGCATTAGAGGGAATGAGTGGTAGCGAGCAGATCAAATATCTCATATCTAATCATACTCATCATACAGAAGGGAAACAACATCAAATACTATTAACAGGTGGTCTGGTGGGGAAGATAGCAGTAAACAATACTTCCGAAAAGTAGGTAATTTCTTTCTCCCTGATGGGCCATTTCAATTTATAAAATGCCCATCAGTACTTTTTATGACCACATAATTTACTTTTCTGTCCCTTTTTCCCTAACTATACATGCTTTAAGATCCAAACAAGTAAAACCCCCAGACAGTCATTTAAAAAAAGTTATTTGTTTGTTGGTTGAAAGCCAGTTTTGGGTGGTAGTGGTAGGTTGTGTTGTTTTTTCCTGATGTTGTTTTTTGTTTGGTTGGTTTTGTTTCTTTTGCTTTGGATTTTAATTTAAAGATTTGGACTTAAGAAGCCCCAATCTAAGAGCAATAGGGATTTCAGTTACAAGAAGTGGAAGAGAAGAATTTCTGATAGAAGCTGCTGCCCAAAGCTTGGGAGGGTTACAAATAAAGGTGTAATTGTAGGAGATTAAGTCAGTCTCGTTTGGATAGCTATATTCCTTTAATTTAGAGAAGTGCTGGGCACACTTTCCCCCGTATTTCTTTCTGTCAGCAGAATGGAAAAGGCTGTGGAAAAAACCCCACCCATGACATGGGTGAATGGGCTCCGTGCTGATCACGGAGCACGCTCTAGTGGCAGGTTAATCCAGCCTGGCCATCCAGGTGCCCATCCTCCACCTCTACTGGTATTAACCAACTCCTTCAAGACAGAGAGTGACATTTTCACTGGGTCTTTTTAGTTTTTACCATTTCTGTTGCTGTCCTGTGCCAGAGCAAGGGCAGTGTGTTTACATGCGGCATCATCACGTGTAGGGGGGGTAGTGAGATAAAATTCCTGCTCTCTAATTAATTTTGCAGTGGGGAAGTAATGTCTATTTTTGCATATGGTTTTTAAATGCATCAATATTTTAGGCTGCAGAGGGAAAGATTTCATGCTCACGATGCACAAATTCTTATGGAGTGTGAGCATTTTAGTAACAGATACAGTTGTTAAGCTTGCCTGTTAGCATCATGTAAAATGTTGGGTTCTCAAAATCATGCACATTTTTGCAGTGTTTTCTGTTCTTGTCCTCCCCCTGGGGCTGATAAATCTCTTAGGCCTTCCCCTCCTGCTCAACTTTTTTTTTTCCTATGAGACTGTAGATTTGCAGTTTGATTCTTGTCAGATACTCTGAAATATGTATAGGTAGGCATTTTGGAAGAAAAATATAAAAGACTAAGAATGTAGCTATGAAGCAATTCACAGCTGAGGAGTGGATATAGTAAGGGAAATATGCCCTGTGATCATAAGTGAGCACCCTGGAATGTGCTTCATTTCATCACATCACTTGGTAGGAATATCATTAAACGTGACATTTTTATCCTACATCCTTCACTAGATGTGTGAAGCTGTTTTGCTACAAATTCTGCTCATGTCACTGACATAGATTACAAAAATAAAGCAACATCCTCTCCTTATGCAATGTACCTCTGCCACACATGCAGTGATTTATTTATTTATATTAACTTGAAGCAGGTTAGAACTGTTTCCAGGATATTTATAATTTAGGTGATTCTCCTATAGTCACATTATGTGCTGCAAGTTCCTGCAGAAGTAGCTGACTGTTCGGATCCATGTGAAAAATTACTTTTGTCGCTTAATCATTCTTAAAAGCCCTGTCAAGTCGGGCCATGCATTTAATTCTTGCTGTGCACCTCAGCCCTCTCCATCTCATGGCAAATGAGTTACCTGTGAGCAAGTTTCCTGCTGTTGTTGGGAGATTAATGCAGTGCTGAATTTCTGGTGTTCTGTCTATGTTCGTTTTTTTTGTGTGTGCTCTGTGGGGAATTGTGGAGAGGAAAGGAATTCCTCTTCAAGCAGCTTCTGTTGAGGGTGTGGTGGTACCCTGCCCTCCTTTAGGGCCTCCGGGTTCTTTCTCCTGTTTGGTATAATTTCGGGGGTAATTTTAGTTATTTACTTGAAACAGAGTTTGTTCCAAATGACTGAAAAATTAATGTCAACACGAAGTGCACAAAGTTCAAAACATGGAAGTGTTGAAACTTATTGCTTTGTCTTGTTTATTCAAACAGCAGGATCAACATCCCCTTTTAATGACCTTTTGCACTTAGAGTTAAAATTTTATAAGTGTTTTAAACTTGGCTTCTGATTATTTTTTCCAAATTAAATTTCAGCACTGTAGTTAGTATCTACAGTTAGGTTCATAGAAATGATCAAAGCAGTACATGATAGCCTAGCAGAGAATTAAAATTGCATTAATACAGGGTCAGGACCTTTTCACTTATCTTGTGACCTGCTGTCAGTACGTGTTACAGAGAGGACCGGGGCACTTCTCCAGCCCAGGGTGGTGGTACTGGAATGTTTTCCTCAGAAATGTAGTGATGAATAAACTGACTGTATTATGTGCACACTGATGATCTCACAGTGATGCTTTGTAGCATTTACTTCTCACTCCTCTGCAACGTGGTATTTCTGTCTCCTTGCTCCAATAAGCACAACTGTTAATATGCAGATATTAATTACATATTAATTAAAAAACTGCTGCAGTCCCCTCTACATGAGGAGTGTAGTGCCATCAGTGTGTGTGGCATTCTCCCATCTCTCACCCAGGGCTCTTTCCATGGTTTTGGTGACAAATGTCCATTTGGCTATTGGAGGTTTTGCAGGAGGGAGGGAAGAGAAGTTTACTTGAACCTCTTGGGAATATAAACATGGAAAATGAGTGCTGACCAAAATACCCTGTGGTTCCTCAATCAAAAAAGGAAAAACATTATTCAGCTTAGCAACAGACTAAATAGCAAAGGGTTTCTCAGAGGTCAATGGTTGCTTTTAGGATGATGGAAAGTCTGAAATGCTATGTCCTGTTTAAGGCATGTGCTGCCTGCCTTGGTTTTAATCCCTGTTTTAAGGAGGTGTTTGGGAAGTTTCAGTGTTATTTGTAATGCTTTTCATGAGCCTTTGTAGCTGGAGTTTAGTATTTAGAAAATTGTTTGATGCTTTTCAGATCTTCTTCCATTAGGGGCAGGATTATCTGTTTTGATATTGAATATGTCCTGCTTTCAGACAGCATTTTTTATATGTGGATTCTTTTCTTGTGTTGCCCAGTGTTCCTTTGTTTCTGCCTTTGAACCTTTCTTGTTAATCCCTTAGTTTACATAAGATCACTCTCTAATGATTTAATCTGTAATGAGTATTGGTGCTAGGAATCACTATATTACACAAATACAGGATCAGTGATTATTCTGATCACAGGCACTTTTGGGGAGTGTTTAAGTTTTGAGGTTGCCAGTAGAAAATAACTTCATGGGAGTATTTTAAGGATTGTTTCGTATACTGTGCTCTTTTTATTGTTTTTGTGTTAAATTCAGCTCAAAAATGCTCACTTTTGAAAACAAATGGGTATTTTTTTGTTTGATCATGGCCTTGTGTTTCCTAATTTTTATCTTGCTGTTGAATTACTGTAGTTGTATACACTGGCTAACACTGCAATTAGCTACTCCATCAATACTTTCCCATTTGTAAACTCTAATCTGGATTCTCATAAAGTCCTCTTTTGTCAATGTGGACAGACAAAAAGAACAGAAGTTCCTTTCAAGCTAATGCTCTCTTCTGAGGTGGGGTTTTGCTTTGAACTAAAACAGTGCGAGGAGGATAGAGTTGAAACTGTGCCTGTAATTTGTTTTTAAAATAAATTCCATGTAAATAATCAAAAGAAGTCTTTAATTTTTGTTTGTTTATTTTCTTAACTAAGCATATATTGTTATCAGTAGGAAACTGAATGTTGTTCTAATTCTTTCAGTAAAAAGACTGGTAGAAAAATAGCTTTTATCCTTTTTTCATCCTTTAAAATAAATATTGATAGAAACTATCATAATATGGTTTGTGTTACAGGTGGTGTAATACCAAGGGCTGTACTGCTGCCACATCACAATTTTGTGGGGTTTCAGAGAGTAGTTCTGGTAAGGACACTCAATGATTTATCTACTTATTTGTCATAAAAGTAGACTGATAGTTTGGTACAATTTAGTATTACATGCATTTACAGTATTTGTTAGGTATTGGTTTCTGCAGTTCACTAAATCCTTATATTAAGTGTTATTTTATTCAATGGTCTTTAACAGCTCCTTTTGGAGCTGTTAGCGTCTCATGTGTAAATCCATATTCATTTTGTTGAGAGTTGTGATGGTATAACACATCAATTCACAGCATGGAGATATTAATAAATAGACCTTTTGTCAAAACACATAGTAAAAACTGTATTGTATCCTGAAAGAGTGGAGTCACTATTGCTTTGGTGCGTATCAGTTTTTTAAAAAGGGTGGAAAGTTACTGTATTTTGGTTATAGTATGGTTTTTTCCCAAGTCTTGTCTTCCTAAAGGAAAATACAAGTATGTGATTCAGAGGGCAAAAATTCTGACTATGTACTGTTAACTTGTCTCTTCTTAAATGTAATGCACAGTCACGATTTTGCAATCATTTTCTTTTAAATGTATGTAACTGCAATCCCTGCATAATTTCTTTTGATTTTTGGATGCTTTCTTTAAACATATTTTCTCTCTCCTCCCTGGCTGGAGTTACAAGGGAGATGGGATTACCTTTACTTTTTCTTAGAAAGGGAAAATGCATCCTGTGCCAGTCCACAAGCAGCCATGCTCAAGTATTGTGCAAGAGCACAACTGAGCATTTGTTCTTTCAGCAGGAGATAACTGATAC
Organism: Xenops minutus; assembly: GCA_035221455.1. Classification (NCBI taxonomy): domain Eukaryota; kingdom Metazoa; phylum Chordata; class Aves; order Passeriformes; family Furnariidae; genus Xenops; species Xenops minutus. Next base: position 6,095,578 of record JAWWEE010000010.1, on the reverse strand, counting down.
CACAGTTGTATCTGTAGAATTTTTAATATATACTGTAGTTTAACAAATGTCTTGTGGGTGTAGCAGATGTCTTTTCTCCCCCCTCCCCCCTTCCCTTTTTTTTGTTTTAATTCACGTTCCCTTAAAATTTTTGGCAAGCTCTCTTTGTGTGCTGTCTTAGGTCTATAGAGGGCACTCATAGACAGAGGGAATTTGTTTTAAAACCCAATATCTTGCAAGTAGACCCCCACAAGGTAGAGAAAAGGATAGTGCTGGTGTTCTCTGTGGCCTTGCAGGGTATTATGCTGGCTCTGCTCCAACACATCACTTAAGCCATTGCAGTCAATGGGACCAGAATGTGCTGAAATATTTTTCTGGATTGATCTGTATCTGTGTACACTTTGTAAAAACAAGGTGGGATATGTAAGAACTTCTCAGTAGGATTCTCTGGTCAAGCTAAGAAACAAGTAGCAGGTCTTTCTGTGTTGGAGGTACTGGGGTGGAGGGAGGTGTTCTTTCTTGGGAAGTCTCTAGAGGCTGATGAATTAAGGAAGCAAAAGGGTACTGGAAGCTGTGAGTGAATAGGTGTGAAGACCGAAGCCATTTCCCCTTCTGTCACTGCATTAGATTGGTTTAGCTAAAATAATTGGGCATAGTACACTGTGTGATTTCCAGCTCCATAAGTACATAATGCCTTGAGCGTGCACTGATCATGCATGTAGGCTTACATCAGTTTCTCAGTCTTGGAGTGGAAGAAAATGGGCTTTCAGATTTATATTGGAGAGATGGCATTGTGAAGTTTTGAGTAGCATCACTCAAGAATGTTAAATGGCAATTCTGCAAAGTAAAAACATCACAGCTTTATAAATATTTTAAGTAAAGAAAGATGATGGGAGCTCCTTAGACTCTGAGAAATACTGAAAATTTTTCAAAATGTTGTGAGCAATTTGTGCAGTACTTATTAAAGTATAATGTCATCTAGAGAACTCATGGACTTCTTTCTCTCTATCATCTCTATTTTCGAATAATGCTCCCATTACTGGAAATGGGTGAGCAGAACTTTTCATGCATAGAATCTGTTATTCCAGTGTTTGAGGTAAGGTAGAGATAACCAAAGACAGTGGGTTTCTTTTTTTGAAAGGCTGTCCTATCTAATTTAACTCTGACCTGGCAGAAGTAGTTACTGTGATTGCTTAATTCTGCACAAGGCAGAGTAAGAGGTCACTTGTGGGACAAGCTGAAGATATTTCAGTGCAGCTGCCTGTGTAATAGTGGCCTGCAGTTATAAGATGTGTTGTACTTCCATCTCTGCTGATGTTTTAGCTTGACTAAGCAAAACTGTTCTCTCTACACAAAGGTATGATTGTGTTTCCAACTGCATCAGTAGGAGATGGTTTAATTCAAAATAGCACCTTCTAATAGAGGGGGGTCCTTATTTGGGCAGATGATGGATTGTCAGGTTGTGAATAGTTTGCTTCAGAGGGCAGTAATTAAAAAATTAGTGAGAACAGATGTCTAATGTTGGCCTAAGCAGGCAGAAAGAAGAGGAAATGTCCTGGGTTTGAACTTTTTATCTTAATTGGATCCTTTGTGACTTTCCACTGATTTGATAAGAGTTTCTTCGGTAGACTCTCCTGCTTCTACTGTGCAAAGTCAACAGCTTGAAATTTTAAGGTTTTTGTGTGTGGGTATAGGCACTCACACAAGTCTGTACATCCAGTTTGGAAGGATGATTCCTTCACAAAACAAAAACTTTATGTACCACAGACTGCTTTGTTGTAGCTTGTTTATCTGTCACATGCTATACAGAAAAGCAGAATACTGTTCTTTTAAACTACATTTTAGTATATTTTTTTAATCTTGTTGCATTTTCTTGTACAGGTGTGTTCAGGCTCCTCTTATTAGTCAGATCCTCTGTGTGCCAAATTATCAAAAGGAACATTTGGTGTGCTGCTTTAATCTTAAATGCAGTTGCTTCTAGAGATGCAGGTGACTTTGAATGTGGAGGAGCTGTCTGGGGCTGTGTTATGGCAGGCATGTTCATGGAATCTCTGGGAATTTTTCCTTTACAGTAATATAAATATGCCTCTAGACTTCAGCATTGATGAAGTACCAAAACTTGGCATTCATTCAAAGTTGTCCTTCGTCTGGGATAATTTGAGTTAGGTAAAATATTCCACTTTCTACAGGCAAGGGAAGAAGCTTGTTTTTATTTTTCAGGGCATACTGTAAAAGAAAAAACTGTTCTTGATGATTCAGATATTGGAAAAGTTCCCAGTTAAAAGAGGAAAAAAAAGAAAAAGGATATACTGCAGGGTATGAAAAATCTGGTCAAGGATTATGACAGTATTGCATGTCTTTTCCATGTATTCTAGGCATATCACCTCAGCATATATGCTATTCTCAACATTCTGCCAAAAGACCCTTGACACAGCTTCATTTAGAGAAAAAGATAAGCAGATGTTGAAGGCAGAAGGGGAACCAGCTTAATGTCTAGACAACCTATGGAGGCATGAGTGAGTTATTCATCAAATATATATGCTTGAAGGGAGAAATCAATACTATTTCTCATTGAACTTTGGGTATAGTTAATATAGATGGAGACGTTCTCTGCCAAAATACATAGCACTAACGCCTAGACATTCAGTTTTTGCTCATGACAACTTCCACAGTCAGATTTGAGGTGTGGTACAGAGTAGGACGTAGAAATGCAGAGATTGAATGTCTGCATTGAAGGTGGTTGCTGTAGGAGAAACCGAAAATTGTATGCATCAAGGAAAGAGAGATTTGCAGGCTTGGAAAACAATCTGGTCCTTGTTACCGAGTTACGGGGGGCAAGATGGTTTTTTTTGGAGCTCCCCGTTTCCCAGCGAGGGTCTTGTGGCTGCAGCTCAGTGGGATGTGCAGCTGAGTGTCCAACCTCAGAGCGGGGACTGCGCTGGGCAAGTCACTGCAGTGCCCCTCTCCTTCTGGCTGTCACCTCACTGCCTCCTGCCACTGCACTGCCCCTCTCCATCGCTGATGGTCACCTCGCTGTCTCCCAGGCCAGGTGTGGGAGGCAGTGACAGCCCTGAGAGACCAACAATGGTGGGATGGTGGCCCAGGAATGCCCAGTCTCTTGTTTCATAACAGTAAAGCCCTCTGGAGCTGCCCCAACCACCCCTGTAACCCAGCTCGGGCACACTCCTCCTGCCTCTGCTGGTGCTGCAGCTCCAAGATGGTGCTTTATTTCTCTGTTACCTCATGATAGATCCCACCTGTATTGCAGGTCAGTGTGTAGTGCAGTGAAAAGAAATGGGAATTCTCCCCTGGGCTCGCATTTCTGTTTAGGTTGTGAGTAGAGAGCAGGATGAGCACGATGATCGTGCTGTGTCACCACCCAAGTGAATCATTGCGCGCCATCTGCGCTGCATCGGTCCCAGTGTCCACAGCAGGGCTGAGATCAGGGCTGTTCAACTCCGACTGGAATATTTGATTTAAGCGTCACAGATGAGAAGAGCTTGGCTTCTTTGAATACCAAAAAGAATGATTGTCAGACAGTGTTTGCTTCTTAATTTATTTAGTGTTTTTTAAGACATGTGTCTTGGTGTTAGGAAGCCAGAAAAGGCAAGTACTTCACATCCTGTTCTTCATTAGAAATAATTCTGATAAGACTTCTAAGTGATCTAAGTGCTTCTGGAAAATTTAGCTACCTAATTTCAGAGTTCACCTGGAATTAAATCTTGAGGTGCCAAAGTAAATACAGTTGGTTTCTGATTCACTTTAGTGTTCCTTTTTCTAAAATAAATTTGCAAGTGTTAAATTCACTTTTATTAGTGTGTATATATATTTTTTTTGGTGAGGAATCTCTGATTTAATAATTTTTCCCTGCTAATTATTCTTTAATTAAAAAGGTAAAGCCTAGGTGAAGATAGTTTCATACTGCCCTTTCGTACTTGATATTGTTTACATTGGTGACTGATTTCTGTCATTTGTCCTCAGACACTGCAATTTGATTATTCTTGAACAAAAATGTGCTGTATTTCTAGAAAGGCTTTTTAAAGACCCAAGAGCTGTGGTTTGTACTTTTTAATACTGATGTTCCAGTTGGTTTTATTTAGGAATAGGATAAAGTGATGTTGTAGGTGGCATTGGTGTGGCATGAGGAAAGGAGGCTTTTTGTGCAGAGGGCAGGGGTAGTGGGGGAGTGTGGGAGTAAACATTCCTAATGTAGATTCACATGTTCTGTTTTTACACTCCTATGACCAATTGCAGAAGCATGATTTTTATAATTTTTGGTTTTTTGAAAAGGGGGGAATTTTTTTTCCTTTTTTTTTTTTTTTTGGTGATCCTCATCTCATAATGGTTATTTACCTGCAGATTCTCACAGGCTCATTTCAGGCTGCTTTAGTGAACAGAGCTGGATGTGAAAATGCTTGGGTAAAGCAAAGAGTTGAGTTTTTAATCTGAGGGTAAACTTTCTTAAGCTTCCTTTAAAACTCCATTCATGCATAATGCTGCAGTCAGTCGTGAGTTACATGTCTTTAAATCTTTTGAGGTGAACATCTTGGAGCTAGAAAGAACTTGTCAGTTTACATTTAATTTATTCCAGGCTTTAGGACATGTTTCATGGCTGTAGAGAACTTTGAACATTAAATATGATGAATGTTAGTGTGTATTTTCAATACCGAATTTTGCAGCCCAACTGCAGTTAGATTCTCAACATGTTTAATATCTGGATTAATGGAGAAAAACCTATCTAAAGCACAGTGTGCTTCTACTAATGCTCATAAATACCATCTACCACTTTGCCATCAATCCATAGCTCATGAGTAATGTTGGCCTTGTCCCAAGTAGTCAGAAGCATTCAAGGTTTCTTATTTAAAAAAACCCTCAAACAAACAAAAACACAACAAACCCCTGCACTCCTAATATAATTAATTCATTGTTTTCCCTATCCAAAGGGCTCTCTTTGCTTTTTCTTCATCCTAAATCTAAAACTAAATGAATTTGGCCTCCTCTTCAGTAAGTAGCAGTTTTTGGTACAGTTGCTTGTGATTAATAGCCACTAAATCTGGAAATTTTATCTTTGCTTGTTAACACTTTGTAGGTTCCTGACTTGAAATTTTAAGAATAAATTGTAACTGAAGGATCTTTTTTGTGTCCTGTGAGGTTGTTAGGTTGCGTATTTTTCCCTTTTTTTCACTCCTTAGAGGGGTTTTGCATTTCATCCATCATTTTTCAGAAACACAGGTCTCAGAACTGTTACTATTCAACAAGATATCTGCCTCAGGAAAAGAATTGGCAGCTTTCATGCACTCACAAAGGAATTTCAGAAAAATTATTTGTTATTCCCAAACTAGATGCTGCCAGAGTACATAATTCCAAAACTTCTTTTCTCATGGGAAAAGCATAAAAGACCAGGCCTAACAATGGGGAAATAAGGTGGGTTTATTTGCATTTAGAATAGATCAAAGTCCCTTCACCTGTTCTGTGAAATGAGCACCTCGTTACTGTCTCTCTTTTTTTCATATGTTTATATCCCCAGCACTGCAGAAGTTATTTGCTGTGCCTGATAATTCCTGATCTTTTCTAAAATACTGTAGGAGTCAGGGAGGGTGCTCACACACACACAGAGCATCTTTCTCTGGGTCTTCCACTGCAGGAAATGCTTCTCTTGATCCATTTGTGTGGTCAGGATTTATAGAGTAGTTCTATCAAATTCTGTGCTGAAAATAACACCTGCACTTGAAAATAGCTTTGTAGGTACTGAAAAAGCTGGGGTGAGAGTGTCCAGGCTCATCCACAAAGGGCAGGGCAAATGAGTGAGTGGATCCTTTGTTGGAAAAGGTCATGTTCATGGAGCTGTCTGTGCCCAGAACGATGTAAGTGTGTTTAGTTTTTAGTTTTCCTTCGATTGTTCCCCAAAGACTGGTATTTCTACTGCATACAGAAATTTAGGGTACTTACCCCAAGTAATGATATTAAACCTTAATGGAACCTAAAAATCTAGTGTTTCACAAAAAAATCTTTTGTAGAACCATGCAGCAATGGTGGCCTGTGGTTCAAAACTTGAACTGAACCAAACTTCATTGATGTACACTGGATGCTCTCGGAAGATCCAGGCAAAGGAACATCCTGGGTCCCTGCAGGCTCAGCTTCCAAGTACCAAGTCACACCACAGAGTGAGATTTTGGAGTCTTTTTCATCTACTTTTGGTTATGCAGAAATTCTAGATGTGCATTATGGAATGGGCTTGAGCAAGGAGGTGCCCACCCTCATGACTGTGTAGGTGTTGACCAGGTGCAGAGGGGTCCAGGAGAAGATGCTGGGGGGCTCTGGCAGATGTGCTCTGGTCCCAGTTTCTGCACTGGTTTGGGTACTGCTAATTCTGGCCAGTTCTGTGCTTAGTTACTGTGTGCAGGGGTAACTCTGAATCACCTTGATTTGTTGTTGTTATGGCAGCATTAAAAACACTTCCTTATCAAGAATGAGGGAACACACTGTGGTAAATACACTGACATGAGTCAGACAAAGGCTTTTCTCCTGCAGGCACTTCAGGGCATGACTCAGGGCACAAGGCTAAACAAACAAGGACAAGTAAAATGAACAGGGACTAGAAAACACTGTTGTTGAAGATGAACTGAAATTTTTTTTCAACCAGCAGAATTTTGTTTGTGAGAAATGCTAGCAACTCATGTGTTGTAATTGAAAAATAGTGAAAGAAGAAGGCAGAAAAAGAAATTACTGAAGGAGGTACAGATAAAGGCAGCTCTCTTGATGGAGAGATGGATTCAGGAGTGCAGAGTACGTGTATGCAGTGCATGGTGAGGAGGTGAAAACCAGGGCAAATGCGTGACCACAGGCTCGAGATTGTGTGTCAGATCAAGAGATGAAAGCTGGAAGATGGATCACCAGCTTGGGGAAGATAGCAAGTGCAGTGGATGGAAACTGCACGGGGGTGACAGTACAGGAAAAGGGAATTAGGAGTCCATGCAGCTGTATGAAAAAATCTCTAGAGAAGAAAGGGCTGCTGTTGCCCGAGTGCAAAAATACCTTTCCACAGATGGCTCTGAGAACTACATCTGCTGTTTTATTGCCATCAGGTAGCAATGTAAATATTTTAATCATGAAAAATAAAGTCCATGCCAAGCTACATGGTCGCTAATTACTCCTCCTCAGTTAGATTTACAAAACACACAAAAAACTCAAAACCACAGGCAGTTGAAAACTGACTGATTATGCAAGAATGCCCAAATTTCAGTAGCTTTCCATGGACAAATAAGTAGCATTAGTTTGAGCTCAGAACGAATCTTACCTTCTAAGCCATCAGCATCCAGGGCAGCAGTGTAGTGAAAAACTGTGTCACTGTTAGTGCACCAGTATCCATCAGCTCAAGCGATTGATGTAGATGTAATCACTGTCTCTAATAGAAATAAAGTCGGGGTAATGGAACATTGTCACAGGATCAATGTCTCCTGTTTTGAAAATAAACCCCCTCAGCTTTGCTTTTGCATTTATGTACCAGCAGGCGACCACATCATTCAGTTCAATTGACACAGTCCCTTAGAGCCCTGAGTGATCTATTGTGGGAACATCAGGAACAACGTATTGGAAAAAATGGAATGTTCCTGATCAGACTTGCAGGCCACATTATTCACTGGGTTTTCCAGCGGTGAAAATGAGAATAAATCAGCTGAGAGCAGAAACTTAGCGTGGTATGGAGATCTTTAACCCTCTTTAACTGTTTAATTTTTACAGGTTCTTGATCCATCAGCTTGAACCACAGTGCTTGAGTTTATTTTCAGTGGTGCATGTTCACAAATAGAAGAACATTTTTAAATCTTGCCTCTCCCCACCTTAGTTTGAGTAGAAGCTCTTGATAGGGTTCGTTTTGACTGTCTTGAGGGCTCTTCTCAATCCCTAATTTTCTCAGAATTTTTTATACAGTTTGATCCAAGTGAGGATTAATGGGTGTGCTCCCACATTCATCCATAATTAATTTTTTGCAAGGGCTTTAATGAAGCACAGGAGATGAGCAGTTTTGTAGCTGCATGCTTAAAACTGGGTGCATGCTGAAGAGGCGTGTATGGGATTTTAAACAACATTGCAGATAAGGCTTCTTCCAGTTTTCACCTTTGTTGCACTTGATTCCAGCAGCTGTTCTGTGTCTAGATCCAGGGAGTATTAACAGGCTGCTATTTTAGTGCTTAGTAAAGCCATTGGACAATTTCACAAAGCCTTCTTGAGACAGGGTCTAAAAGTTTGATTGCAGAAGTCTTTATTTATTGAAATTAGGTATTGCTGAAGGCCTGTAACTCTGTCTAAACAGACATGTTCTAATGGGCTAAGAAGAGAAGCTCCACAGCTTGCTTGACGCTACCTCTGTTCCTTGAGAGGGCCCCTGCAATAAGAAAATTTGCCCTTTTGAGGGATAGATGGACAGGTGTCTTTGCCTGGGAGTATTGCCAAGTACTTGTCAGGTGGTTCCCTCTCTGATACAGGGATAGATATATTTAACATGCAGAACCTGGAATTTGGACTTTGCAGGTCAGCTTGAAGGGATCCATACTGGCCAGACCTACCCTGCTGTTTCTCCTGGTGACTGTGCTAATTCTGGCCATCAGTCAGGAGCTATCACTCCCTCTCTAATCAGCTTTAGAAATGCTGCATTTCCAGTTTTGCTGCCACAAGCATGTGTCCACCCTGAAGGTCATCCCATCAAGCCACAGGTTCTTCCTTTCTAAAAAAAAAATCCCTCTGGTCTGATTAGATGTTTGATCAAGGAGAATTCCATAATGTTTAGTTATATTTCCTGGTGTGTTCTGAAAATCATTGAAGTACTGGAAGGGGATGGTGGTTCCACTTTTGAACTACTACATCTGGACAGTTCTCATTTAAGCCTAGTTTGTCTGCATCAGTGGGCTTGAGCTCTGTGGTTAAAAGCCTTCACCAAATGAGATGTGTGATGAAATAATCAAAATTGAGGCAGGACTTGCTTCTGGTGGTTTTACTGCATATTTGGTGCATGTTCCAGGCAGCTGAGTTTGGCTTTTAAGTTTCATAGGAATAACATAATTGCATCTGCAGAAAGATGTATCAGAACTGTCTGCATTTCAACAGGGTTGTAATTGTCATGCAGGAGAGTTGTGCCTGGAAAGAAATGTTGTAGAATCACAGGATGGTTGGGGTTGGAAGGGACCTCTGGAGATCATGTAGTCAATCTATGTTTATTTTCATTGTTACCCAAAGAGTTGAAAAGTCTTTAAAATACTAATATGCAATACCTCTTTGCTATTCCATTACAGGAAATAAGGAGAAAAGTCTCCCCCAAACACACAATTTCTTCTGTTGTTGCACTGTAATAATGTTAAAAAAAAAAAGGTTTTAGAACCTAAAGAGTGTTGAATAAAGTGTCAGCACCAAAATAACCCAGTTTCTTTAGTGAGCCTAGGGATTTACAAAATATGGCTGCCAAGAATCACTTCAAGATGCCCTATAGCTGTCCAGGAAGATATATTTTTAACTCTAGAAAATATAGAAATTGGCAGTTTTTTAGCCATGGCCCTGGAAATAGAATAATGAATATATTGTCACTTGTGCCTCTGCTGTAACATCCGGAATCCCGGCCTCCTGGGTCACCCAGCAGATGACTTTGGGGAGGAGATGTGGAGTTCAGTAATTAAATACTACTTTGCTCTAGGCAAAACCAACAAATAGGCTTCATCTGCAGCATATTTTGTAACAGTACTCAGGACTGAATACTCAGATAAGTAGACAGTAACTTATTTTTAGCCAAGGTTTTGGGTGGTTTTTTGTTTTGTTGTGGGTTTTGGTTTTTTTCTTCTCTTCCCTTTCAGGGTTGTAATTCTTTTTCTTCAGAAAATTTCAGACTGGCTTTGTCATCTTGTGTGCTTCATACTCTCAAATTGGCATGAAAAGACAGAGAGCGTTTACCATAAATTAGGTCACTAAAGCTGAAGTACAGAATACAAATATTTATTGCCTGAGCTAAGGGAGACAATTCAGATGAGGAAAGGAAAAGTAATTTTTTTGGATTTGGAAAAGAAGCTGTATTCTTGGTTTAGAGCAAAGCAGTAGAATTAAAAGATGAACATGAGAAGCATCTCTTGATTTAAATTCTAGAAGGAGAACCAGCAAAGTGGAACATATGAGAAATCAGTAAGTTGGTTCATAAGATAGAATTACAGATAATTTTTTTATGCAGGTTTCACATTCGACATGTATTATGGAATCTTTAAAAAAGGGCACATTTAAATAACAGCAATTTAGAGACACATGCAAAAATGCAGAAAATGAGATCATTTTATTTTGAAATACTACAAAAAAACCAAAAACCCTTCTGCATCTGTCTTAAAACTTTTTTTCATTACATTCAGAAGGTTGGAAAGAATTCCCACCTGCACATCATCAGGTAGTAGGAGAACTTTACTAATGGATCATTTGTATTATGCCCAACACAGTATTGGCCCCCATCTCTCAAGTGATGATGTGAAAGCGAAAATAGAAGTGTTTAAAGCAAGTAGTTGATACAGTTAAAAAACCTCAACTTTTTCCTTCATTTTAAAGAGTGAGAAAACATTCATTTGGATTGAAAGTGGTATCTTATAAATTCTTACACAGAAGGGCATGGGTCATACACTGCATGCTTGAACCGCTAAGTTTATATTACGAGTTTTCCTTTATGAAGTGTTTCTAAAGGGCTATACAGAACTCTTCTTGGGATGTAGTCTTAGGAGGTTCAGCAGCCATCTGAGGCAGATCCACCATGTCTCAGGGAAGAGCCTTTGGACAGCGCTTTAGTAGAACAGCAGCCACCAGGAAGAGAATTTTGTGGAGTCCTGGATTAAAACTCAGTTTCTGCAAGCTACCTCCGTGATGGCTTTCATATCTGAACGAAGTCCTGCTGAAACCTCGCGCAGCCAGGATTCTATCTGGTCAGAGTGGTTGGATTGAAATAACACCCTTTGCACTTTATTCAGCATGTCCACGTTGATCAGTCATAGCAGACTTGGGGCATTGGTGCTTCACTGTCCTAATCAGCCTGGATGCAGCAGGGGAAGTGGTGGAGTTCAGTGTATCAACACTTTCCTGGGCCACAGGGATGGTCTGTCACCTCAGTCACCGTGACAGTGATCACAGAGCTGTCGAGGGCAGCAGGTCTGCCTGGCTGAGGACTTGGTGTTTGTTGCAAAGCATGATAATTGTGTGCAGTGCTGAAGTATTATTTTTAAGAGAACTGATGAAAATTTAAAGTGGAATGGTAATAGAACTTTCCAAAGGATTTGTAGGCATACTTATTTTTCTGGGAATGGAATTAAAAACTGCTCGTTCCCCAGACTGGATCACATAATTTGCTTTTTATTTTTTTTAATCGTCATGGTCATTAAAACAAGGAAGATTCTTAAGCAGCAATTAATAAAATGGTGTCACTGTCTATGTGCACACATGCTAGCAAAATATTTGTCTGGATGCCTTGCAAAAGAGGAAAAAATAAAAGCTGTAGTGGCAGCATTTCTGTTGTAGGGGATTTATTGTTTCTGTAGCCAGATTTCTGTTTTCCATGGATAAGTGTAGCAGCCTGTCTATATCTGAACATTAAGGATTTTTCAGAGCTACCCAGAGCATTAGCTGTGCTCCCTTTAACATCTCATATTTGGTATCAAACTAATGATTGGTATGTTTGGGGGAATTACTATTCACAGCAGCCTGCCAGCTTTTCCTGTTATCCTACCTAATGAGGATGTGCTAGAGCCCACCTACAGCTGCAGAAATATCACTTTTTTAGGCTGTTATTTGATGATACAATAACTCTAATTGTAGTGTAAATCTAGTATATGTTATCAAGTTGTGATTAAGAGATACACAGTGCTAATCTCGTGTATAAACTTTCTCTGCCAGTTCAGGTTTGTCTGAAAAAAAACCCAAACAAGAGAAAAACCTATTAGGCCAGGAGCCATATCGGGCAGCATCTGTTCTCCAGCATTTGGCATGAACCTGGAAGAGGAGTACAAAGCTATAATAAACATGCAGAGTGGAATAATGATTTGTCAGAAATACAATCAGATTTGCATCATTGGGCACCCATTAGCCTGCAGATCTGGTGTTGGTGAGAGTAGAATTTGATCTCCTTATTAACAGATTTCACTTGTAAATTTTACCCAAAGTATGAAGCGTGTGAGTTGTTCTCAAGGGATGGAGGTGCTGGGGGGAGACCTGTCCTGTCTGAGTTGGGCTAGACAGGTACTGAAACACAGGCACAGTTTTGCTGTGTGGGAGCAAAGTCAAGAAGTTGTCTCTGGGAAAATAAACCTCATTTTCTTTTAAAAAAGTAGCTTCCAGATGAGGTTTCATGTGATTCCTGACATGGAATGAGTGGGTCAGTTTGTCTAAAGAGCAGAAATGTGTCTTGTCTGTTCCTGACATGGTTTTGAGTAAATCTCAAGGCCAGCATCTGTATAGACTGACAGATGTAAAATTTTGGGAGTTCTGGAACTTTCTGTAGCAACATCAAAAATATCTGGGATATCTGGTACTATCTGGATACTATGCTGATTCTAATTGAACAACAGTGTTATAAACCACAGGCTCGTTCTTCAGGAAGGGGATCCTGCAGATAACCAGTGCCTGTGGCTTGGTGTTTTTGGATGATCCAGGGAGATGAGGGTGATGGGTCACTCCTGCTGTAATCCAGTTTCCTTGGCACTGTGTCACTGCTGAGCAGTGCAGGGACGTGTGGGCTGGGAGCCTGAGAAGACGTGCTGAAGTGGACTTGGATTTGGGTAGTGAGTATCGACCCTGGTGTGGTCACAGGGATCGGAAGCCCATGAGCTATTTGGGCATGGTTTGTAAGCCTCTGTTCACATCGGGTTTTTGACCTGTTTTGGGGTATTTTATTTATTTAAACCAAGAAGGAATCTACCTCGCATGCGCCACACCTGCTCCAAGGTGCAAAACAAATGTAGAGGCAAGTTGGAGAGATTTCCTTTAAAAGCAAACTTGGATCTAAAACAGCAGTGTGGGTGCATCGTGCTCTGCCATGTATTTCCACAGAATGTGTTGAGGAAGTCTTGGAATTTTTTTAAGGGCCTGGGGGGAAAAAAAAAAGGCATCACGGATCTCATTACTTTTTTGGAATGGGTTTGGGACGTACAGCTGCAAATATTTTAACATATTTTTAATCGTCACTTTGCAAATTAGGCTAAGACTGGTGGGAGTTATGTGTAACTTCTACTTATTTTTGCCTTATTTTTTTCTGTCTTTTTGGTGATTTGATTACTATATCTAAAATAAAGAGCAATATTAATATCTATTAAGTCTCCAAAATAAGTTGTTGTTTTCATGTGGAAATAGTGGATTTTGGGGGAAATAAGGCAGCATTAATGAATTAGATTTCTTAGGATGTGGGGTACATGTGTACAGGCGTGGGTGGATACACAGAGAAATTTATTTTTCCTCCTGTAATTTTCTTGCTTTCAGCCTTTCCTCCTGTATTTGTGTTTCCATTTACATGACACTGCTTCTAAGAAATCTCTCTGTGTCACCTCCCAGACAAGCCCTGGGGCCATGTTAGGGCTCATGGGAAAATGCTGTTCACGTGATCCATAGGTTAGCAGGTCTGTTTTCTCTCCCATTCCTGTTTTCCCTTGGCAGACACCCTTGTCAAGGTGTAACTTCAGCATGAAGGGAGGGGATGGTTGTGCGTGTTGGGCACTTGACACAAGCAGTGGGGCTCCTCTCCATCCCACCTCTGGCTCCTTTTCACCATCATCCTGGGGTCATTCCCACTGGGTGCTTCCCAGGAACCTGCGAGCGAGGAGAAGAGGCAGCAGAGTTCCTTGGGCTGGGAACAACATCAGCTTTGCACGTCAGTAGAATAAGCCCAGCAACCAGAATCTGTCCCGCTTATCTGCACTTCTCTTATCTGCACTCCTGCTGTATTTCCTCTTCCGTGTGACACTTTGCTCTGGGATGGCAGGGAAGGTGGTTTGGTGGTGCTTGTTCTTCTCGCATCCCTCGCCTGCGGACACACCTGGCCTGGGATGGGGGAAAGGGCAGTGAGCTTTGGGAAGATGCAAACGAGCACCGAGGAAGGGGATGAAGCTGTATCTTGGTAAAACACTGGACCCTTGGGCACCCTTTTCAGTTTCACATTCTCATCAGGAAGGCTGAGTGTTTATTGGAGGCATTTCTGTGTTTTTGTAGTTGTCAGGGTCCAGCAGCCAGTGCTGCACTGCCACCTCCCGATGGCCAGGCAGCGGCTCCCTGCCCTGCCAGAGCCTGCCGGAAAACTCTTGGAACCAGCCTGGAGAAAATAAGGCTTGTTTGGTTTGGGCATGGTGAAGAACACTTCTGGCAGACAAGCAAAACATTATTTTTTATTGTTTTTCTTCAGGTGAATTTGTGTGGCATCTCCACAGTTCCTGCTTTCAGTGGGGAGCCTTCTTTATATTAATAATTCAGGATTTGTCAGTGTGGCAAATACTACTTTCATCTGACTTCTGCATTTTGATTTATCTTTTCTGGTGGTACAGCAAGGTTTTAAAAATCAGTGACAGACTCGTGAAACTAATACTGCCATTTGTGTGTGTATGTAATGTAAAAAGGCTTCTTTATGAGTCTCTTAAAAGTTAATTACCTTTTCCTCCTCTGAAGAATATTATTCCTCTTCCTACAGATTTTCTCTGTAACAAACAGTCTTAAATTAAGATAATTTGCACTACGTATGGCAACAAAACATAACTGAATAAGTTAGTGTTTGGTCCTGCACGTGGTGGAATTAGTTGCTAATGCATGGAGTGGCTAAAAATGCCATTAAATTTCACGTGCTGCTCAGTAAATGAGGCCTCAAGTTATAGTGGAATTTGGCAGCTGTGCCTTGTACCCCAGGCAGGGCTGGGGGCTGTACAGAGGTGGGGTAGGGTGGGGATCAGTGTACCCTCCTTTATCTGTCATGTTGGACCCACTGGAGGTTACTGTACTGGAGCAATTACAGTGCTGGGTGGCTGGGGAAAAACGTGGGGAGGTTTGCTGATGAAAAGTGCTGGGCGGATAGTAGGAACAGGAGATGGACATTATTTCATAATGTGTTCTGGAAGCTGATGTTTTTAGTTGTTTACTTGGAAAGGTCAGGGTTTTCAAACATTCAGAAGTCACGAGAATGTTCTCAAAAATGAGACTAGGAGTTAGGAAAAAAAACCCCTGTATTCTGTCTCTTCGTGTTTTAAAGACTCTTCGTTGCTTCAATTTTTCAAAATTTGTCATCAAAAGTATGTACAGTCAGATGCATTATTTGTCTTGCTAAATATTTGCCATTAAAAAGATCAAGGGAAAATTCTACATATGTGTATCCATCAATATTTTTGAAGCATTGAATGAAAAGCTAGAGAAATGTTACTAAAAATGATCTGTTTAAAGCTTGTCTCTAATGTCAGGAATTCCTTTTGCAAAGCTGAAGTTTAGGGCTGAGATGTTTTCTAGTTTTTAGGGGAAATAACTGGACTTACTTCGAACAGACACTGTGTTATAGCCCCTATTGCACTGTTTTACTAGAGGAGGAATACCTGAAAATCAGAGTAGATTGCAAAGTAGGAGTGAGACCTTGCCTGGACACCAATATGAAACCCAAGATTGTGGTCTTTTGTTAGCCAGGTAGAAAAAAAATCCACATTTTAAAACCAGTATTCCATAGCAATAATGCTGAATAGATGAAGCTCACTTGATTATTTTTTAAAACCTGTGAAATGAGGCCTTTTTAGTGCTGGTATTAAACAGCATAGTTCTCCAGTCCATACCAATTTGTACTCCTTGAGAATCTAGCCCTTCAGTATTTAATTTACTGACCTTTATGTTGTGGTGAGACAAATACCTTTTTAATGACTCCAGTAGACTTATTTGCGTTATAAAATAAAACCATTGTCTATGCTGCCAGGGAGGTACTTAGTTTATAAATACAGCTTTTTTTTTTTCTTTTGGGGGGGGGGGGGGAATACCGATTAGGTACTAAAAATATTTAATTGACCTACTTTTTTTTTATTTGCAGGGTTGTGTCCTTTGTTGTGACCTCATGGTTTAACTGGGAATAAAGATGAGTATAAGCAGTGATGAGGTTAACTTCCTGGTATATAGATACTTGCAAGAGTCAGGTGAGTTTTTACAATTCTGGTTATTAAACAATGCATAATGTATTTGGTCTTCATCTGCACCTGGCTTTAGCAAACACGGGCTCATTTAATTATTTTGCCAGTAGGCATGTGCTTCTGTCTGAACTGTTTCTTGGTATTTCTTCTCAACAAGAGAATGAATTCCTGCCAAGTTACCTTCTGTAACTTAATCAGATTTAGTCATTTGGAGTCTTCAGATGGCAGTCAACCAGCCAAGGACTCACTCGATTGCTAGAAATGCATTTTCCTGGAGATCTCTTCTCTGCAGGGTGATGATGGCACTTTGCACCATTTTCTTCAGGCCTTCTTGAAGAAGAAAATAGAATGATCAGCAAAATACTGTTTATTCCTGTGTTCTTAGAGTGGTGATGCTCCTGCGAGCTGGTCTTGTGTCGCTGAATTCCTTGCCTGAATGTGACTGTGGGAGGGCAGATGTTGCTCTGCTTCAAAGGAAGAAGTGGCATCTGCGACTGTATGACTTGTATCACTTGAATCTAAATAGAGATGAACAGATTTTTTACAGGAATAAGTCTTGGGTTCCCAAAATCCTCCCTCCCTGCAGGACACTTTCTTGGAGGATCTTGCCCTTTGGCATCAGGCTAGCCAAAACCTCCTGCCTCTTGGGAGTAAAAGACAATTGAGTACTGTCAGACTTGATAAGAAACCTTTTTGCTGTCATATTCATCCAAACTGTGTCTGTAAAACACAAGCAAGAATGCAGCAGCGTTCCCTTATTTTTAAAGCTTCCCAAACCCAGTCAGATCAGCAGTTTGAGTGTGTGTTGCATCTTTGGGTTTCTAGATGTGGCCATATGGCTGCAGGGAGTTTTGTGGTGGTGGTTATTCTTGAAGCTTTGTAAGAGGCAACATCATCTTTTTCTCACAGCTGTGATATTGACTGCTTAACGCAGCCTACATTTAGAAGGGGTAGATCTGACTGGAAGTCAGGGCATGCCCTGGTAAATGAACAAGTGATGATTGTCAGCTGGCAGGGGGGGAATATGATCTCAGCAATACATAAAAAGTCTGCATGTTCAAGCAAAAATAAACTCTAGCCTTAAGATAACGCTGTGAGAGATCAGCTTTAATGTGTGTATATATATCTAAAAATACATATATAATTTATATTTTACCCTGCTGTTTCAACATTTACTGATTCTTAGTTCTGTTTCGTGATTGCTGATGGGTGGCTTCAGGCTTCTTGAAAATGCATTTGACTGATACAACGTATGTCCACTTCTCATAGACTTGCCAATTTGAGACAGAGAAGCACCAGAAGCAGTGGTGGATGGCAGAGTTTTTCAGTCTCTGCTTGTCAAAAGAAAGCAGAAACTCTTTGTTCCGCCTGAATTTACTGAAAACTATTACACATTCTCATTCCAGTTGCAGATTGCTTTTCTCACAGAAGCCAAACTTACAAAATTGCTTCATCTTCATTTGAAAGTTTGCAGCCAGCTTCTTACTTACCTGACAGGGGAAAAATGAGGGGAAAAAAAAAAGTGGCTTAAGAAAAAAATTCCAGGACAGAAAAGTTAATTTGCTGAAACAACTATTTTTCTCTAGGTTAAATTCAGTTTTTCAGGGTGATCAAATAAGTAGCAAGCAGCTGCCAGTGCTGCACAGTAACTTGTTTGCCACTTCTTAATCAGTGCACAGTGCTGATGTAGCTCTAAGTGCCAAAGCATACACAATTATGACAGCGCTGTGCCGTGAGCTGAATTCTGTTCTACCTACAGACCCATTTCACTTTCATGGGTATCAAATCACTGAGTAAAAATAGCGAGTGAGTCTTGGTGCCTTGGATTTTTTTTTTTTTATTAAACACTATGTGTGATACAATACATATGTGTTGTTTATGAACATATAAATATGTTTAAATGCTGTTCTGAATTGTATATTTTGTATTTTTGTATTGACTCATGTTCTGCCAGTGATACTGTAATTAATAATTGTGTTTATATTTGAACTTCCCTTTTTGTATGTTTAAATTAGAGACATACGAGGGAAATCAGGTGTTTTTATGAGGGTTTTTTGTAGCTCATAAGTGTGCTATAACTTTGTATAATTTGCTCAGGTTTGTAAACAGAAGATCCTACCATGGTACAGCAAGTAGCGTTGTTTGTCTGTAAATCAATTCTGATGTCTTTGCCTTGTCTTTAGGGTTTTCCCATTCAGCATTTACCTTTGGTATAGAGAGCCATATCAGCCAGTCTAATATAAATGGTGCTCTGGTGCCACCAGCTGCTTTGATTTCCATCATCCAGAAAGGTCTGCAGTATGTAGAGGCAGAAGTCAGTATTAATGAGGTAAGGAGGCTTTGCCTGCAGGAACATTGTGTCCTTGCTTGCAGTAAGTTTGAATGTTAGTATTTTTTCTTAACTTTCTTGTATCCTATTTATTTACTTTTACTTCAGATTCCTTACTGCTGGTGTTCACCATGACTCCAGTGGTGGAACCAGAATGGAGTGACATAACTGGGTAGGGGTTCTGCCCAGTGCAGCCACACAACACCAGGCATGGTGTTCTGGCTCATTGCTTAAAGGTCCGTTGTCTGTAGAGCTTTTACCCTAATGTAATGTTGTAGTACATCCAGACAAGTGACATAAGATAATAATTGAGACAAGTAATCCCTTAGATTTTTATCTTCCTAGGCTGGCACTAGGGAGGTGGGGAGAGCACTGTGCAGCTCTCGTTTGGGTGATGTGTCGTTATAATGAAGCAATGGGAGCCCAAAGGCAAGGTTTCCAGTTAGACAGAGGGTTTGACTTTGTGGCAGGAAGGATGGAGGTATATGCCAGTTTGCCTTTTGCCTCTGCTGGCTAATTCATCTTGAGCAGGATCTATTAAATTTGATGTTTAAATGGTTATTCCAGTGGTACAGAAAGCTATGTATCTTCCTGCCTGGTGCTGCAGACACTCGCCCTCAATTTCCATTCTTATTTATGCCTGGGAGGTTAGCAGCCTTTCTCTGTGTCACTTAGATTATAGAAGGAAACTATTTTAAATTTTTTTCACTAATTCTGCTCTGTTTCCAGTCTCCCTTATGTCTTCTGTTTATGTATAGTTTTCATAGTTCCAAGCAAATCCTTTCCCTTAGGAAGCCTCAAAAAAATAAAGCAAGTCATAGGAATAGAAGAAAGAGACCCTATATTTACTGCAAGGAATCCTTCTAGCTCCTAAAAATAGATCCTTACAAAGGCCTAGCATATGTATAAAGGTATTTTTAACTGGGTCTTGTCCATTTCAGGATAAAATTCTGCCTTGTTGTTTGAAAGCATGCCAGCACTGTTTAAAAAAAGGAAGAAAACTAGTCAACTCTCCAGATAATATGTTTATGGAAAGTATTAGTCTAATAAGATAGAATAACTTCACAAGTCAGTGACCCGAGTTGCAATGTTTGCAGCTCGCTCTTCAAACAAACCATTAGATTTTGCTGCAGCCACTCATGTTTGAAATCATATTCATAGATAGCTTACAGAATTTTTTGCTTTAGCACATGAATTAGCAAACTCGAAGTAAATAACTTTTGATTCCACAGGCTCTCCCAGAGGCCTGCAGTGGTTTTTTTTGCTTATTTGTAGTGGCCACTTAGATTTAGATCAAAATTCCAATCCTGACCACAGCAATGATGAGATATCACTTCCAGCACCATTTGTTATGCTTATTATAGTAAATAAAAACTTTTGCTATAGTTTTTCTTGGAATTTTTGCCCATAATGTTAATTTGTACTTGGTGTTGTCTTTTTTTTTTGTTTGTTTTCTCCCTCTGCTGTAATTTAGGATGGTACCTTGTTTGATGGTAGGCCGATAGAGTCTCTCTCACTGATAGATGCAGTGATGCCTGATGTGGTACAGACAAGACAACAGGCCTACAGAGACAAACTTGCACAACAGCAGGCAGCAGCTGCTGCAGCTGCAGCCACCACCAACCAACAGGGATCAGCGAAAAATGGAGAAAACACTGCAAATGGGGAAGAGAACGGAGCACACACTATAGCAAGTAAGTTGAGATAGAAGTGACCTTAGCCTGGGTTACCATTTTCTTGTTGTTTCTCATAGTACCAGATAGTAGACAAGGAGGTAAAAGTGTAGAGGTAACCCTTCAGCTTGCAGAGAATACCTTCATCATAGGTGGTACTTTAACAGATGGTGTCTCACTTTTGGCTGTCCCCAGTTTGGTAATTGGAATTGCAGGAGGTGCAGACTTCTGAAATTCATTAATTCACTGTATTCCCTTGACCCATTCTCACTTCAATTACTGCTCCTTTCCCATCATGTGAAGGTTTGTTGCAGGACCCTCTGAAGGGTCTTGCATGAAAAGGAGAAAAAAGAAAAATCAGAGGCAACTCTTCAAAGGTTGCATCTGCTCAGATTTGGCCCCTGCACAAGGAATGAGGAGAGGACTCTTCCAATCCCCAGCTGGTTAAAACAGCATTGAAGCTCCACAAGCTCCTTCCAACAGGTTCTGTTAATCCCAGGGATCGGAGGGCTGTCCTTGGCTCCCCCTGGACAGGCCTCCTTGTTGTGCTGAGGTCGTGGCTGCTGGGACAAGTCCTGTGTCACTTGTCTCTTCTGTCAGTATCAGTTTGCATGATTTGCTATTCAGAAATACTCAGTACAACTGCTCTCAGGTTTGCTTTATTCATTAATTCCATTTCAGCTTTGATTGGTGAAATTTGTTCTGTTTGTCATGACTGGTCAAAGGAACATACCTTGCAGTAAGGGTCAGTATGGAAAAGTTTGGGTCGGGCATTAAAAAGCGATACTGAAAATATTATTCTGGAAGTTGGAATTTCACATTTCAGAGCAGGAGTTACAGCCCTTGGTGTAAAAACACCTGAAGAAATTACATTTTTGAGACAATATTGGTTTCAAGCCACATACAATTCTACATTTTACAGCTGGATTTCACTAGGGTTTTTTATTAGTATATATGATAAAAAGCTGGAAATATAATCTTTGGCAAAAACAAATAAGATCTCCACTGTGATACATTCGTTTAAAAATGTCAAAAGAATATTTACTTGTTAACTGAACTGGATAAAGCAAGAGTGAACCTCGGATCTCAGCACTGTTAAATGTGATCTACCAGCAGCCCCTGCTGGCTGGTACAGCACTTCATATTGGCATCGATTCTCTGACTGAAGCAATGCTTTATATGGTGTTTTTCTGAAAACTATGCACGTTCTAATAGCCTTTTGTGTTTTCTCACATGTACAAACAGTGACAGAAACCCTTAATGCTAAATTAAGCAATAGATATGGAATGATTTAACTGCAGTGAATAAATATGGATCAGGTGAACTGTGCAGCATTTCTTACATTCTGCATTGACACTCAGCGTGAATTTATTTTTAATAATAGAAAGTGATGGATGGTAGATGCCAAGAGAACTGTTGAATAACCCCCAGTGTGTTTTACAGAACAATATGGATTCAGCCTCACTTCCACGCAGGAAGTTCTGTGTTGCCACAATTCCATGGTAATTGCTGATGAAGTTTGAAAAGCTCTGTTATCAGTTTACTGTATCACCAAATGTGATTATATTAATTAAAGCCATTTGTAAATGAAGTGTCTGAGATGTAGATGTAAAACCTGTTTCAAAGCAATTGATGAAAAGAGATTTTTGAAAAATGAATGTGTCAGAAGTGTCTTTTTAAAGCACAAGCCAGACTAGTAGCATATTGTACTATGCAGCACTGGGCCTGAAAAACTCAGTACTTGCAACAGCATTTGTTTGTTAACATAACAAAAAAAATAACTTTTGGCCTCAATTTTGAAGCCTCAAAATCAAATCCATTTGGATATGAAGGTTTAGAAGGGCAAAGAGCTTTCTCACGTTTTTGAAACTCCCTGTCTGTTTATAGTACTTCATAAACTGGAAATGGAAAAATAAGGGAACATGACAGCTTTGTCAAATTCTAGAGTCACATGAATTGTGAATTGTTGCACTCATCCCAGAAGACTCTGAACCATACAGTAGTCACAGTGTATTGTCCCAAAATATTAAAATCCACCTCTCTCTACTGTTTCCCACAATGCAGATAATCACACAGACATGATGGAAGTGGACGGAGATGTTGAAATCCCTCCCAATAAGGCAGTGGTGCTGCGTGGCCATGAATCTGAAGTATTCATCTGTGCCTGGAATCCCGTTAGTGACCTTTTGGCCTCAGGGTATGTGCACTAAGCAGGAATGTGGGGAATATCCGTGCTCCTTGGCACATTGCTGAGTGTTGATGGCAACAAGTCAAAATAGCACCCACCCCAACGCCCTCTGCGCCAAGTGCCACGCTTGCAGTTTAGAAAAAGAGTCCTTTTAAATGGAGTTATTTTGTTTAATAGCAATAATAATTATTATATAGTTATATATAATGCTATATAATAATGTTTTGTAGATCTGGCGATTCGACAGCGCGGATATGGAACCTCAGTGAGAACAGCACGAGCGGCTCGACGCAGCTGGTCCTTCGGCACTGCATACGGGAAGGAGGGCAGGACGTACCCAGCAACAAAGACGTGACATCGCTGGACTGGAACGTAAGTGCCAAAGGCAGCACTCACAACACCCAGAAAGAAAGGGTTCCTACGGTTTGGCATAGTCAGATTTTAAGTGATGGCAGCGGTGACAGCTGGAATATTTCTGTTTTGAATGGTAATGTAATTTTTTCTGTTGTACTACAGGAACTCCTTTTTTATAATTTGTAGTCATTGGAATAAATGCCATGAATCTTATACAGGTGTATTCTACCTGAAATTTGTGCTCGTTAGCTTTGAGTGATGCAGGAAAAATAAATAAATAACCTTTCTGCTGGCAGAGTGAAGGTACACTTCTAGCAACTGGGTCTTACGATGGCTTTGCGAGGATATGGACTAAAGATGGTAAGTGAAATACTTTTCATTTCCAGTATATTTTCCTGTATTGTGGCTCACAGCATAGTTTTTTATTTTTTTAATGTATTCATATCAATATAAATTTTCAGGTAATCTTGCCAGCACCTTAGGGCAACATAAAGGTCCTATATTTGCGTTAAAATGGAACAAGAAAGGAAACTTCATTTTAAGTGCAGGAGTGGACAAGGTGAGATAATCTTTGGTAAAATTAAAATTCTTTCCTTCCCCATTATAATCTAATTGTAAGCAAAATAACAAAGCTATGAAAAGTAAGTAAATTAAACTAAAGGCATGGGATGTAAATATGTACTTACAACGAACTTGTTATCCTAACTGTGTTTCTTTGGGTTTCATAGTAGTTTATTGGGATAGTTTAATTTCTTAGATTTCCGAGGCCTTGGATCTCTTCACAGTTAGGTTAGCCTGAGTTGCAAAGTAAGTGCATTGAAAGCAGAAACATTAAACCTGTGTAAAACCAAATAATCTAAAATTTAGTGAAGCACTTTATGCAAAGCCTTGGGGGAAGAAAAAGTCATACTAGGCACTGAGTTGGATATCAGTCAAGCCTGAGAATGGTTGAAAAGTTTAGAGCTGGAACATAAGGCAAGTGGATACATGTGACTGGGGAAGTGCCAGTAGTGTAATGCCACGGAGCCCATTGTTTTAACTGGGTTTTATTTCAAATGTCTAAACAAACTTAAAGACTCACAAGGTCTTTAAATTCAGAGCTGTTGTTAGCGTGAGAGATTCTGTGAATGGTAGGAATGGCACATAGTGATGAAGAATAGACTTTAGATGAATTCAAAGAATCAAGTAGAGTATTTAAACAGTAAGAAGAGCTGAGTTTTTCCTCTGCAGCTGATTCAAGGTGCAGAAATCAGCACAGGCTTTCTCTTAGCAGAGTAGCGAACTGCAAGCTCAGTACAACCACTTAAAACTGGCAGTGTCACTGTAAAATTCTAAATTCTGTCCTTTTTTTGTTATGTTTTTCATGCACACATTTAACCTGGTTTCCTTTAGTGTCCAGCTTTATAAATGCTTGTGCTGGCACAAAGGAAGGAAAATTGAATGTCTCAAAGCATGGAAAAGGGTGTGTTTCCTCTTTTGGCAGCTGTCATGGTTATGCCAGTTTTGAAATCTTTGTAGAGGTACAGCTTTAATTTGTAGAAAAATATTCCAGAGGAAATACAAGCCTCGTTTCAGTCCATAAAACTTCTTAGACAAAGCAACTGAGTTTATGCTTTGAAAAATATTCTGCATTAGCAGAAAGATTGTCCTCACCTTTATGCTGTTTTTCCATAAATAATTTGTGTGCTCAGTTCATGCTTCCATTGAATTTGGTGTCAAAATTTTCATTAATGGTTGAGGTAGATCAAGGTTATTGACATATAATGTAGTGATCATACAATACTAATTTTGTCATGTGAGATTTCTGTAGCCAGAAGGAGATCAAAGTGTTGGCAGAGAATAACTCAGAACAAAAGTACACCCTGAAATCTTTCAGAATGTGACCAGTTTTTTGTAAGATCTCCTTAGGGACAAGTGAGTAGTTGGTATTACAATTTGAAATTCAAGTATTTGAAACTAAAGTAGATGTGTGGAATGTATTACAAGACTATAAATAGGACTAAGGAGATAAATCTACTTTTTGTTAAAAAAAAAGGCCCACAACCCCCTTCTCCCCTCCAGACCCCAAAATGTTGTGATTAAACACCTTTCTAATATTATAACATATTAAGGTTTTCTACAGTTTTCTGTACACCTACTACCATTTCCTTTAGTACTGGGTAAAACACTAGAAATGTATAATCAGGAGCAGGTTTGGGTGATGGGGAGCAGGGTAGGTACTCTGGTACTTGTGAGTGCTGGTAGTTGTGGGGAAATCAGCAATTTGTACTAGGTGGTTTATTGTTTATGTATCTGTTTAATACAGACCACAATTATTTGGGATGCCCACACTGGCGAAGCCAAGCAGCAGTTTCCTTTTCATTCTGGTAAGTCTTGATTTCAATCATTCAGGATTGTCATCCAACAAGGTGAAAAATGTGTTATTTGTTAAAATAAATTTAAAAAGTCTAGTGTTTATGGTGCTTATTTACACCCTCTTAAGATGTGACAGGCAGTCTTTGGTTACTGACTCCCGTATTTGTAATGAGAATGTAAACCAAGATAGATTTGTTCTGATTTCGTAACTCACAGTATTATTGCAGTTCTATGAAAGTCATAAGAGATAAATAATCCAAATATTCCTGACTTTGTGTTGTGCAGTGGCAGACAAATCAAGTGGGTGGGCCACAAGGGGTTGGTGTTTATTACCTAAGGACTGCATTTGTCATGTTCCTGCTCCAGTAATGCCAGCCCCACATCCCATTGTTCCCTGCTTCCCGCTGGGCTGTCCCCAATTTGTTTGGGCTGAAATTCAGGCTGTTTCGTGGCCAGCTGGGCTGAGAGTGCAGCCTCACAGGAGGTCAGACAAATTGCTCTGTGGGCTGCGTGCTGAGCAAGCCTGCCAGAATCAGCTGGGAAGTAGAACAGGGAGGATGACAGACATGTCACTGAAGGGCCTTTAAGAATTGTGTCTTGTTTCCACGCTTTATTCTGCTCGCACTGCATTTCCAGTGGCATGGCAACAATCAGAAACTTCAATTCGTGATTTACTCCAGGCAATTCGGAGTGCTGACCACCATAAATATCTGGCTTGATCAAATGGAATATGCTGCCCATGATTAAGCTTCAAGTTACCACACCTTATAATGCTGAATTAAGGAAGGAAATAAATCATTACCCTTTCCTGGCTGCGATCTATCAGCACAGGCAGGGGCTGGTAGTGGGGATGAGCTCATGTGTGACGGTGTGTGAAGTTGTGGGAACCTGTTCTTTGTGCTGACTCCTGGCATTTATTTACAGATGACTTAACTACAGCCTCTTGTCCTGCTGCACTGTCTTGTGTATAACTTTCCTTTCAGATTGGTTCCCTATTTTAATGACTTACATTAAATTTTGTTTCATTTTGTGTAAGGCTTGTTTTTGGCTGCATTTTTTACTGTTTGTAGTGTTTGATTATCTTCAGAACTGCTGTATAATTAATGGTTGCTTCCTGTTAGCATTGGTTCTGAGTTGGTGCATGCCAAACTTGCACATCAAATTCCTGCAGAATACAGGAAAAGCTTTAAATGTCTTTCTTTTTCTTTTAGCACCAGCATTAGATGTTGATTGGCAGAGTAACAACACATTTGCCTCTTGCAGTACAGACATGTGTATTCACGTTTGTAAACTAGGACAAGATAGGCCCATCAAAACCTTCCAGGGTCACACAGTAAGTACTGGAGGATTGGGGATTGCTCTGGTATTTTTATTAATGAGGAGCTGGGGGCCAGGGGAACTTGCCAGTACACAACACTTGTAGAAGCAATAGATAGACATACAGGTAGTTGTGTTTAAGGGCATATGGTAACTGTAGTCTCTGTGATTATCAGAACAATTCTCACTCCCATGTGCAGCTTCTTCTACCAGTGCCAGGATGCAAAAGTGAGCTTTAGAAGAAGAAACATGGTAACTTTAAGACTTTGTTATGTGGTGTACAAGCATGCATGGGAAAACATGCTGAACAGGTAGCAAAAAGCTGTTGTTATTGAAGACAAATCTGTGGATGAAAATTGAATGTTAAAATCCTGACAATTATGCCAATACTCATAACTGCTGTCCAACCGTATCTTTTGTAAGCTGTCATTTGTAATGGAAGTGAGGACTCCAACTTACTCTCATTGTTCAATTTTAGAATGAAGTAAATGCAATCAAATGGGATCCCACTGGTAATCTCCTGGCATCCTGCTCTGATGACATGACTCTAAAGGTAATGAGAATTCTGCTTCTGGCCTTTTGTCTTTGTGGGACTCTGGAATGCACACCGTTAGTGTGGATAATCCAGCAGTATCATTGTACTTCCCAATGTATTGTCCAATATTTGTTCTTTTTTAATATGACAAGGTTAGCCAATCCTAGAAATCTGTTAATCAGAGCCAAGCTTTGGTCGAGAGAACTTGTTACAGGCTGCCACCCTGAGACTCTGAGCATGATTTATAAGGTGCTTTTAGCTGTTTACAGAATCAGGTCATTAATCATTAAGCTGTCACGCTTGATGGTTGCTTTTGGTTAAAAGAAAAAGCTGGAATACATGTCATGTAACACGTACAAGAATGGGTGACTGGCTCCTTTCCTGGTTTTCTTCTGTTTTCCCCTTCTTTCTAGTTAAAATCTTTGGCTTATTCTTCTTCAGAGCCTGTGTGCACTCCTTGGTTTTTCCAGTTCCTCGGGAATCGTGCTACAGTTCTCAATTGCACCTATGCTTTTCCCCCAAATAATTCATAGCAACGTGCTTTCTTGTAGAACTGGGACAAACCTGTGAATGCAGAGGACAAACACTGTCACTTACACATATCACTACAGGGCACCCTAGACATCTCTGCAAAAGTGCCACCCTGTTACATGCACTAGAAATGAGACTGCTCGTGCCTGACAGGCCTGTGCTGCTTCCATGGTAGAGATGCTTTCCATTACTCCCACACTGCTTTATGTTTAGTGGGTGCTTTAGCACTGTGTTTGGTAGAGTTTCAGGATACATTTTTTGCACTCACAGTGCTGTCCTGCTACAGCCCTTGGGACAGTTAATTCCATCCAGCTCACTGTTGTTTCATCAGTGGCAGGGAATGGAGTAGCCACATATCCCTCCTGCTGGCACACAGTCAGGCTCTGGCAATGGAGATCACCTTATCTAAATATAAACATCTAAGCATTAAGCCTCCTGTCTAAAGATGTCTAGCACTGCTGAAGAGCAATTTATCCTTTCCTAAGTTAAGTGTCTTAAGTCAAGTGTGATGAGTAAACCCCTGAGAGCATCAGTTGTTCTCCATTGGAATGGATGGAGTCAAAATAGCCAGTTTAAGCTAGGTATTTAATACTTAAACAGCTGAAACTCCAGTGTGATGAATTCCAAGCTAGAGCTCGAGCTGTTGCTGTTGCCTCAGTGAGTAGAGGTGACAACTGGGAACCTGTCAGCGTTTGTGGGCTCAGGCAATTCAGGCAATTAACTTTTTGGTTGCTGTTTTGAATTCAGCCCAGACTGGAATGAAATGTTATCATTTTGTTCAGAATTAGCTCAAAACCCAAGTGCTTGAGGAGAAGTATGCACATCACTAATCACTTGTGGATCACTTACTTTTGAATGGCAGAAGGAATAAATGTCAGGTTTTGAAGCTCATGGAAGGTGCCTTGTGATTTATTTACTTAGTTTTCTCTCTTGTGTTGACAGCTTGATGTTGTCTAGGGCAGCTGATTTGGAGTCTTTTGATCTATACTAGTTTTAGGAAGAGAGGCTAGATTTTGATCCCATCAACTTAAACTGGAAATACAATTTCAATTCTGTCTGCACATTGAAAATCAATTTCCTCTTCAGTGAAGCAGCTGTTCTGAAAAGCATCATTTATTTAAACATACGCCTCTATTGCGTCTTAAATACAGTTGGGCTTAAGCATGTTCCTTTAGCTTTTCCTAACAAAGGGTGAGCTAAAAGCACTACTAAAGCAGGTATCATTAAGAAAAGTGTTCAGATAGTTAACTGCTACATCAAGTTTCACATTTTGGAAAAGGTACAAAAATCCTTCCAAAATCCCATCTGTAGTGGCAGTGTAAGCTCGTAATGGAATAAAGTTATTTTGTTTGTTGAGCGTGATCATACAGGAGTTGGAGTCCTAATGACCTGTATGAAGTACTGAACACACACCTGGCAATGCAAATCCTAATAAGGCAGGAAAATGCCATAATGGTTTTTGCAGTATGTATCTATGGAGTTGTATGAAAGCAGATAATTTCTCTACTCTCCCTTTATTGCACTCAGTCTGTGTAGCAAGAAGTTCATTTAAAAATAGGACTGTGATATTTTGTCAACTGAGACATGAATATATACATATTGCTCTTCTCATTTCAGCATCTGTTCTCCCTGCACTTTTCAAGGGATTTGCAGTTAACTCAGGCAGATTGGTTTCTATAGACAGCACCTTTATTACTCATTAAACTCATTGGGGGACTTCTAACCTAAAGAATGCAAGGCCCTGGAATAATACTTGGCATAATCACTCTAGGAACCCAGCAGGCATAGCGAATGTTTTGAGTGGCTTGAAAGATAGCAGTCTTGCAAATGATAAGGAAGAAAGATAGAAAATGTGTTTTAGTACAATACTGTGCTAAATGTCTTGGTGTTTTCTTCCCTTTTTATCGTAGATCTGGAGTATGAAACAAGACAGTTGTGTCCATGATTTACAAGCACACAACAAAGAAATTTATACTATCAAGTGGAGTCCTACAGGACCAGGAACAAATAATCCAAATGCCAATCTTATGTTAGCAAGGTACTATTTAATCTTTGCTTTAAAAGCTTGTTAAACTTCATTTTTTACTTTGCTCTCTATAAATGTAGGTTCACAGGATGTTTTGAAGCATGTGGGATACTTTGTCATAATGTTTGTATTAGTGACAAAAATATGTTGAATTGAGATATAATTCATTTCTTGTCTTTTTCCTTGACAGTGCATCCTTTGATTCTACTGTTAGGTTATGGGATGTAGACAGAGGAATTTGTATTCATACTCTGACAAAACATCAAGAACCTGTGTACAGTGTAGCTTTCAGTCCTGATGGCAGGTACCTGGCCAGTGGCTCCTTTGATAAATGTGTACACATCTGGAATACACAGGTATAGCTCTTCTGTCTGTTGAGAAGTTTGTGTTTTGCTCTTTACCATTAGCACCCTTCCAAATTTTGTTGCTCCATCACATTTCAGCCACAAAGAGCTTTGCTGTTCCTACCACACTGATTCACCTTCTCTTTGTTCTAAGGTTGCTACTATTAATGGATGTACATTTAATTTCTCACTTTGAGTGCATGCTTATGATGAAGGAACAAGTGTCTTTACTTTGTCTTTACTTAGCAAAAAAACCCACAAATAAACCAAAAAGACACAACCAAAAAATCATGGACAAAAAAACATTCAACAAGGTGTCTCCATTAACATGCTGCATTCCAAAATTATCTTTAACTCTGAACTTTTAACTCCTGATAAAACAGGTTTTTTGTGAAAAATGATGACTGGATGTAGACATACTAATCTGATTAGCTGTTTCATTGAATTTCACTGAAAATTAAGGGAATGTAATGTGAGAGAAGATGATGACAAAATGTTTCTACATAACTTCGTAAAATAGGATGCTATTACTTGTTTTGTATTTCTGGCAAAAAAAAAGGGCTTTTTATAAATGAAAGTCTAAGGACATTGTTGTCAGACATAGTGCAATCTCTGACTGCTGGGAATTAAGTATTAATTTTTGAAAGGCTCATTTTAGTAATTGGAGATAGTCATAACCATGCCCAGTTTTGCCTGTCAAACACAAGTGCTGAAGTTGCACTAATTGCATCATATTCTTTAACCAAGTGCTGAGACTGTCCAGCACTGGTCTCACCTGGACCATTTTCCTGTGAGAATTTCAGCTTTTAAAAGCAGTGGGGAATTTTTACACGTACAAATTGTACTTGTTTACTGTGATTTTGTTGTATTAATTACTTGTTTTGTCCCTTTTTAGACAGGTGCCCTAGTTCACAGTTATCGGGGAACAGGAGGGATTTTTGAGGTTTGCTGGAATGCAGCAGGAGACAAAGTTGGAGCAAGTGCTTCAGATGGTTCAGTAAGTGTTGCTTGACTTGGTTGACACCCTAACAACAAACATCTTCTGAAAATCTTTTGACTAACAACAGAAATAAAATTTCCTTCTCTAGCTGAAGGTTGAATATAGGCAGCTCACCTGTAGGTTTTCACCTGTAATGATGCTGTAACATTGTAAGGAGAATGTCTTTATTCCAGGTCAATGCATTGCTGTTCTAAACCCTCCAAAAACCTCAGAAGGTGGAGATACCACCAATTTATATTTCTCATTCATGCTGAGGCTTACTGTGGAATTGTGGCCTGTGTGGAAACAGGTTCATTTTCACCTCTTTGCCCTTTTTGAGTGAAAATGTTCAGTGTAGGTGATACTATTATAATGCATAATAGGAATGAAATGTGTTCTGCATTGCATTCAGCAGCAAAGCAAAGAACAGATTTCTGAATGCTTGTAATTAGAAAGTTCCTAAAAATGTCAGGAGCTGTATGGAAATACTGGTCTGCTTACTGTGCTTCGAAAAAGCAGGGAATAAAATCATGTATTTAACTAGGCATGAATGCCCCCACCATCATCTCCCAGTGGGTTATTGGAGCATCACCTCCTGGCTGCCCTGACAGTGTCCTGCAGAGCACTGCAGAGAAATGTGAACATGCAGGTCTTCAGAATGAGCACAATACTGGAGCTTTTGCTTGCCTCTCTCTTGCCATGGATTTCAAAGAAAGGAAAAGCCTAAGGAAAAGGAAAATTAAAAAAAAATAAGGGTGATAAAAGAATTGTGTTTTGAACTGCTGTAGCTTCCTTTACCAAAGTCAGCAAAAAGCAACCCAGCTTAGTAGTCCAGAGTCTCGAGCGGTATCTTTACACAGGTGCCAAAGTGTTCTCCCTCCTGCATGATCCCTGCTGCTCAGGTCATCTTGTTAGAGTTCAGAACAGAAAACACAAAGTCCTGGATTTTAGAAGCCTAAATTCTAGAGAATTAATTTTGATTGGTCTTTCATATCATTTTAGTCTTGGAAGTACAGGCAATATCATAAAAGAACGAAAGCTCCAGGCATATCCTGAGTAGAAACTAGTTATTATTCCTGCCCAGCTGACCCTTTTTAATACATGCTGTGTAACCTTTACAGTCCTCCAGTTAATTTGGCCCAAGAGGACGATTGTATTTGCAGTGGATTTGTTTTCATTTAGTTTCTGCTTTTTAAAAAATGTTGGGCTTACTTTGTTTTACATTGTTTGCTAATGAAAGCCTTTCCCACCTGCTCTGTACTTATAGCTGAAAGTACCTTGTATATGACTATAATTTACTAACAGATTTCTATATCTGACAGATAGAGAAGCACTGCTTAGTGAAGATTTTCAGAAGACTAAAACTGGAATTTGCATACTGTGACTGTTTTTTCAGAATTATTCTGGTCAATTCTACTGTTTGCCCGGCCCACAAATTTTTGATTTCATTTTACTGTATTTTTACCATGTAGATTACAAGAGAATGTAGAGTGACAAGACATGGGGAAATAGCTTCAAACTAAAAGAGGGCAGGTTTAGATTAGATATTAAGAAAAAACTCTTCACTGTGAGGGTGTTGAGGCCCTGGTACAGGTTTCCCAGGGAAGCTGTGGATGTCCTAACCCTGGAAGTGTTCAAGGCCACACTGGATGGGACTTTCAGCAGCGTGATCTGGTGGAGGGTGGCCCTGCCCATGGCAGGGGGATTGGAACGAGATGAGCTTTAAGGTCTCTTCCAACCCAGGGCGTTTTATGATTCTGTGATTCAAGTAAGTTCTCAGCCTCACAGTATTGAATAACAGGCAAACAGCTTTGCTGTTCCTGCTTTGATAGTAATTCTCTAGGCAGCAGTGCCCTTAGCACCTGGGGCTGACTGGGGGTTCATGAGCAAAGTGCTCACCTGGTCATTCTCCTCCCTAATCTATTTTTAGTCGATTTAAGGTTGTTAAGCTTACACAATCTGTGTCCCGGGTTTTGCTGGGATACTTTACACAGAATTGTAGAAACATGTAATATTGTGTGGTTTCTGTACCTTTTATCTCTTTCTCTTGCAGGTTTGTGTATTAGACCTACGGAAATAGCGCTACTAGTTGGAAGCCATGGACCGACTATGAATGTGTACATAGCCAAAATGACTGTCCCTGACCCATGTACTGCTATAGTCCCAATCGAACCATGGCCAGTCCACTACAGCCAAATGTAAAAGAAATATATACATATACTGTATATAAAAAAAAAAACAGGAAAAAAAAATCAAAAAAAAAAAAAAAAAGGAAAAAAAAAGGAGAAAAAAAAATTACACCCTGAAGAGGATGACAGAGTTTTGTCACAGCTTGTGAATCCTGTTCACCAAGTGCTGGAATCTGCTGTGCCCCAAAATAACATTTAAAGGTTTCGGATATGAAAAACAGAAGAGAGAGCGAGAGAGAGAGAAATATACCATATACAAGAGCAGACCCATATACATACCAAATTCAGAAGATACTAATGGCAGCCTTCATTACCCCTTCCCCCATTAAATCCATTCTCATCCGGATTGTGGGGTATTTTTGTTTTCCTTCTCAGTAGTTGAACAGTTTATATGTACAGAGAAAATGGACTTACAGAGATCTGCAGCAGTAGTTTTTTCTTTGCTTTTAAACATTGGGTTTTCTGTTTTGTTTTGGTTAAGTTTACGGATGCATGAAGTAAGGGAGTGAATTAGTTTCTCGTTTATGTTTTTTTCACCTTGGAAAAAAAAGCATTTCTTTGAAATATGTTTTGATGCATTCTTTGAAGAGGTAGTTTGAACCTGATAATGTTTGGTACATTTTGTGGCTCCCAGAGCACAGTTTTGTGAACAGAGGGAGGGTGGAAAAGGGATTATGGAGAGAGAAGAAAAAATATCCTTCTTTGAGGCATGATATTTCATGTCCTGCTCATCTACGAAGTATGACAGTAATGGGTATAAAGGTTATGTTTGATTTTTCTGGTGACATGGCTGAAATGCAGTAGTTTCTTATTTGGGACATAATTCTGCCAATCTTAAGAACAGAAGGGCACAAAAACACAGGAAAAAAATACAGGGATGCAAAACAAAAGAAACTAACAAACAAAAACATAAAAAAGCCACAAAAAAATAAAAAGGACAAAAAAAGAGGAAAAACCGCATCTTCTGTTGCTTTAAGACCATAGCTAAAGTATGGTTAAATTGTGCACTATTGTGAAAAGGAGCAAAGTATAGCTGGGGGATTTTGTTTAAGAGGTTAAGATCTTTCTGGACAAGGGTTCATGCCACAGCTTCTTTGAGAGTTGCCCATCATTATTTGTAGGAGCTTAGATGTATAACTGTAACCAAACTCCAGTATTAAAAGTATTTCATGTAATTTTTCTTTATTAAAATAAAATCTTTGGCATATATTTGATAACACTGCCATTAAGAGGCAAAATGTTTACTACCTTAGATTTAAAAAAAAATCTGAAACAGAGGACTTGCTTCAAGTTTATTTTAATAGCAGTGATTCAGCTTATTTAAAAGATGAATACTTGCACTAATTGCCCTGCTGCTCCAGTCCTGCAGTTTATTGTATCTTGTGACTACATTTTTTCCAAATATAGGGTAGATGTAAGCTGCTATTTTTTTAATAATCACTACTATATAGTGTCTTTTACTCTGTTTACAATATCAAGTATTTTTCTTACAATGACAGATGTATATGGCAAACCTTTTTCTGCTCCTGTGATTAAAAATATATCGATAGTGATTTTATTTGTAAATGATAGCATGAGGTTGTGTTTACGCATATGTGTAGTCGAAAAGGTTGCATCTTGTCTTGCATAAGATTCCAAGAGTGTAAATTTATAAAAAGAGAGGTTGTCAAATTTATGTCACAGACGTTTTACTTAAGGAATGGTTTGTATTACAGAGCTTTGCAAAGTTACCAGTTTTATAACACTATTTCAATCACAATTAATTTTGTGGCTTATGATTGTTAGTCTCTAACCTATTTTTTTATTTGTTTTGGGTTTTTTTTCCCTCCCTCCAAGTTAGGTATAAATTCATTTAATTGAGATAATGCAGCTTTGACAGTTTAACCATTGTTCTTTAGGCATCGATTTCTGCTATTTCCGTGAAATAAACATGACTTGAAGCAAGTCTGAGTTTGGCTAAGGTAGGGTAGCAATTTGCCAGTGGTAAAGACAAGTCAACAATACATTTTTTTATATATACCCCAGAATTATGCTACTATCATACACAGCATTTAAAACCAACACAAAGTCATATCCATAAGCCAGTTATCCGTGGTGGTTCCGTGCCAGCTATTCTTAGGGTTTTGAAACATATTGCAGATGTTTAGAGCAACTACCCTGTGAGTTACAATATGTAGGAAACCTAATATATTGAGTGTCTGGCACTTGAAATACTGCTTTTATTGCTGGAGGTCCATGACTGTGGCTGACCTCTGTCATTTAATGAAAAAAAAATAAAAATAAAAAAAAAATTCTGTGCAATAATTTTAAACTGTGCTCCCAGGAATAGACACAAATGTTTTGAGTATGTTTAAGCTGCATTTTTCGTTTAGCAATGCATTTGTCAATTGCACTGAATTTAAATCTGAAAGTCAGAAGTGATTCTTGATAGTACTTTTGTATTTTAATATGGACAGTTTATTCATTTTCATAAAAGTTATGGGACGATTCTTTCAGCCAACCTAAACAATTGTGGTGGAATTCTGTGACATAGCTGCAAAATCACACAGCCATGTGTTAAGGTATTGCCATTTCCCTCTTTCTCAGTCATCAGCCGTTTTGGTTGTACTTCTAGTTGCTTAAGCATAGCATCACACACTCAGAACCAGATAAAAGCAGAGCTTCAGTGTCACCAGGCCAGGGCTGCCAGGGGCTCAAAGCAGAGCCCGGCAGGAATGGACCGTCAGATGGGCTGGCTCGGGCTGTGCCCCAGCCTGGCGTGGGTCAGCAGTGCCCCTGGCCCCGCAGTGGGGCCACGTTGAGCAGGGAAGGGAAGGGTCCGGCCGTAGCTGCTCGTTGTTGTTGTCCTGCCATGCCACAGTGCTGCTCCTGCTCTGTCCTCTCGCCTGCGCCCGTCACCGCAGCCGCGCACGGTGTGCTGGGCTCTGTGACCACACAAAAGACCAAAAAAAACCCCGTGAATTATTATCTGTTATAGCACAAAGGCCTGGTATTCAATAGTGAGGTAGAGTATCCAAATTTTTTTCTTTAAATTGAGGATGCCAAGTGGCAGCAAGACCCTGACTTTGTGCAGCATGTGTGCACATGCTGAGTCTCACGTACGAAGTCATTGCTGTTTTTTCCAGTTCAACACGATAATGGGAAAATATCCAAACAGAGGATAGAAGGAAGGGGAAAAACTGGGCTCAGAATTAATGATGGGATAAGAAATGAACTGCTCTTGAGTTTGCTGTCTTTCTCTGCATCCATCTCAGAATCCCGTTTCTCATTTCTGCATGATCAGATCCAGGTTTCTGTAGAGTTCCTCTTTTCCTATTTTTACTTTACCTTTTTCTGCATTTTTAAATTGATGTAAAGTTTCCCAACCAGTGGACTTTTTAGTGTAGTTAAGAGAATATCTAGGTCCTCATAAAAGCTTTTTTAGACTCTTTGTAATGTTGATAAACTGAGTTTATTCTGGGACTACCATTGTGCAGGGTTGTTTAGCATGTCTACTAGATGATTGGAAATCTTATATGAAACACTAAAAGTGCCTCTTTTTCTGGGTTGGGTGGAGGGGAGGTAGTAGTTACCAGAGTCAGAATGACATGGCATTTTGAAGCATGTTTCTTGATTTCGTGACACTTTAATGCATCTTGAGAGAAAGGCCAAAGATTTCTACCAATTTTAATTGATTTTTTTTTTCATTTTAAAAAGCACTCCTTTTTCCTTACACTGCTTACCTCATGCTAGGGGTGTTTAATGGGACATTGTACCTTTGAAATGTTCTTTGTGTTTAGGAAGGATAGTGGGTGGCATAGGGCGGTCGTGCCAGTTTGCCTACGGAGCAACCTCAGCAGCTGATGTCTTTGGTTCTGCTGAAGGAAGGGGCTTCATTACAGTGGCAAACTGGGGGTTTCAGCCTGTAAATAAAAAGGTGGTCTGTTTTTGTCCGTGTAGCGAAGAGGAGCCTTGGGACCCGGTTTTCCCAATCTTTGCTTAACCAGAAATCCCACTGTCTTTCACTTCAGGAGGAACCCTTGGCCAGGGTGAGCACTGGGGGCCGTGTTGAGCCGCCCAGCGTTGCGTGTAGGTGAAATGAGCCACATCCCCCTCGGTCTGTGGGGTTTGGCCAGAGCCAGATCTAGCCCAGTGTGTTCCTTTCTTGGCTGACAAGCCTGGTAGCTTCTCCCTTCGCAAAGCCCTCTAGAGCCATTCCCCAGGGGGATCTCTCCAGACGCCTTGAAGAAAGCAGAAGCAACATTGTGGCATGTTAGAAGCAAATATGGCTTCGGGAGACAGCAGTAAACCTCCATCAAGATCCCTGACATTTTCTGTAGGGAGACAGCCGTGGAGCAGTCCTCACTTCTCCCTCTAGAGAAAGCTCTGAAAAGCACGATCTGTGAAAGTGTGACTGTCTTCACTGTCAGTCTGGTGCGAGGCAGACGAACCAGGAGAATCTGCCGTTCCGAGTGGATCGCAGATTTTGTGTTAATAGTGCTTCAGATCAGTAGTTTTGAGTACATAATTTGCTTTCTCTGCCTTTTGAGTTTGAAGCTTGACAATAACTTGAGGCATGTTTTTGGTTTTCTTTTGTTTTTTTTTGTTTTGTTTTTGTTTTCTTTTTTAAATAATCATTCATTTTTACTTCATACTGTTTTTTGACATTTGTGGGTAAATACAAGAAAACAGTCTGCATGTTGTTGCTAGTCCAGTGTACTTTGCAATCTTGTCCTCAACAGACTGCAGTGTGCAGAACAGTAATTCTAGAATACAGAAGTAATTTTCTCTCTCTCCTGACATTGACATTGTAGTTGTAATGGTTTCATTTGGAGTTACAAATCCTTTGGGTCTAATTCTGTGAGCCTACCTATAGCACTGGATTAAAATGTCTGCATCATTTCTTCAGTTATCCAGTTAAATGACAACTGTTGTAAAAGTGTAAACCAGCCCATGACAGTTTTTTGTACTTGTTTAAAGGACTTTTATTGTTCAGTTTTCATGATTATTGTCTAAAGAAGACTGATATAGATGTTCTATACTGTCCTGGACCATGTTAATTACACTTTATGATGTATTTTGGTTCTACATCACAATGATTTGTCCCCAAGGCCCTTATATCCCTTCTAGGCACATTTTCTGTTGCAGTTTCCCTTTGCATTGTATTGCTTTGACAACTGTAATTTGAATCAGAATTGAAAGAGGTCCAGAATAAAATATATTTTGATATTACCTTGGCTGAATGTTATATACCAGTAATTTTAAATGCTTGGGATGGAAGATGGTAAGGCTGGGGAAGCGGCAGACTGAAACATTATTTTTAGTATTTAGTTTGGCACATTTTCACGTAAGACAAGATGTAAAGAGCAGGAGGAGGCAGTGCATTGAGTGGCTGTGTGATCTGTGTAAACACACACCAGATCCTCTGATGGTGACCCATCCTCTGCCACCATCTCCCTTGCTTTGATTTAGAGGAACTGATTTCTCTCGTGTGTGTTTTACATGCTTCATCCTCTCCTTACCCCTACACTGGTGGAAGAGAAAGTGAGTCCAGTGGTGCTGGCAGCTGCACCCCAGCTGTGTGGGAGACTGGAGGAGCAGCTCTGGTGTGGTAAAGCAGTCTCACTTGGGAAAGATCTGTTGTTATGGAGCAATTCAATTGCATTGTGCAGAGGAACATTGTGTTACTGTATTTCAGATGCGTGAATCCATGTAGATTTACACATGAAGTAACATAGATCCATCTATGGATAATGATAGTTTAATTCTTTAGAATTATGGGTCATGTCATAATCCAAGCAAAGGAACTGGGATGGTTTATTTTCAGTGTCACTAGAACCTTATGGTGAAATTTCTGCTTTTCCATGTAGATTACTGATTTGCTCTGTTCAAAAGCAGTAGCTTTCTCAGTCATGTTATCAAAATCAATTGATTTTACTATTTTGAGACTTGCTATTGAAAAGTGTCTGTAATGGATTGAAAACAGAAGGGGGACTCTGTTTTACGAGTGTAAACCCCGTCTTGGATTCCCTTCACCTGAGTCCGAGAGCACTGTGGGATTCCTCTGTCATCACATGGATTTTGTGAGAGAAACAGTGAAGCAGCTCCATGTTCCTGAGACAGACTGTACTGACTCATGTCACGAGCAGAGGGTTTGTGTGTGTTGAGATTTTATTAGTGCAAATACTCCCTGCAAGAGCGTGGCCACCCCAAGATGCAGGAACCAGGGAGTGGAGTGTCACACAGATGTTGTGCTGGTGTGGTAGTGATGCCCAGATCCGTCCTGTGAGGAGGAGATGGTATTCCAGGTAGGTGCTTTATGCCATTGCTTCCCTGGTCTGCCCTCTGGAGTTGTTACCCTTGTGCTTTAACAGTCTGGTAATTCTGTAGGAGCTCATGATCTCGGGTATTCATAAAGTCCTTGTTCCCTGCCTCGTGGGGAAATGATTTAATGAAAATCCAAGCAATATCTTTGGTTTGCTGATGTCAGCACAGGGCAGCTGTAATGGAATAATAATTTAAGAGGAATTTATCGATGATACTGTAGAGAATGATGATGCTCCAGTTAGCACAGTTTGTCCTTAAGGAAAGCTGACCCAGGAGTTCTGCAGTGCAGAGGCTTTTCTGTTCTCTGACTAGGTGAAAACTGGTGCCATAAAGGACTATTTGAAGAATTAATGAAGACACTGGTTTTCTTAGTAAGTGGAATGCGAAAATGTTTAGCTTCTGGATTAATTCTTCAGATACCAAATCAACATTTTAGGCTCCAAAAGATGTCAAGAAATCTCAAGAGAGGTTGAGTCCTTTCAGCAGATTTTCTTGTTTCCACAGATGTTTTCTGCCACCTTCTAGATGCTGAGAACTCTGATTTTAACCTTGAGAACGCTGTATCTTGAGTTTTCTCAGTTATATGTTCTTGAACACTTCAAGGCTTCACTGGACTTGTGACAGCTTAGGCTGTGTGTTCTGCCTTCCCAATTAGAGAATCAAAGGCCCTGCTCACAGCAATGCTGAGGGGGAATTCCCAATTACTACTGCAGTGCAGGCAGACCTAGGGCAGCACTTCTGAAAAGAAACATTCGTGGATGAAGGATTTTTTTTCCTGACATGTTTCCCATTCTGCTGTCTTGAAGTGCTCATACCACAGATTTAAGGCACCATTTGCTCTTTGCACATTGTCTCATTGTTGATGGAAACCATGACATTTTCAGGCTCCATTTTAATTTCCACCCTTTTCCTTGCTTCAAACATCTGCTGACAAGAACATCTGAAGGTGTAGGGTCTGCCTTTAATAAATGCCAGGCAGAGGGGAATAGATTGGGTTTGAGTCATCCGGATACTGCTCTTGGCTCTCCAAAAATGTGTGGGGTCTCTGCAGGCTCTTTCTTGCTCACAGGGTTGTGCTACTGCATCATTTGCAATTACAGAAGCCACGTGGAGAACAATGCTGGCTGTTGTTTGAGCTGCATTGGGGCTCTATGCTTTATAAATATGGAAAAGAACTGGGTTTTATGGTACAATGACCATGCGTTCCTAATACTTGGGAGCTGCAGTAGATTTTGACGTATATCCCTTATTTTCTTATAAGTGAATAATTTTTAAGGTAGAAAATTCCCACCTCAGGAAAACAGTGAAGAATTGCAATTACTGATGCTTAGTTTACTTCCTGAATAGTTATTTGAAAGTTTTGCAGTTCTTTCCCTTTCTATTGCCTCATCCCATTTGTCTTCAGTTTGCTTGAACACTGCAGCAAAGTCAGGTGCTGATTAGGTGGATGGGAACAAACTGGCTTCTAGCAGTGAGTAATTTGAAGCCAGAAGTCAATTCCCAAGAGAGAGAAATAGGAGTTTGTGTAGTTTGTTGCAATTGTGTTGTTTACCATCTCATGTTCAAACTGGTAAAACTTGCTGTGTGTGCTGAATTAAATATTCTGTTATTTTATTCTATTTATTTCCATTCAGTTCCCGCAGCTAATTCTACAGGAATTCATTCAATATCATTTTCATAGAGAACAAATGATACCTTTGCCCTGCATGATGTTCAAGCAGGGAAATCTCCAGTACCCCTTGGAAATGTCAGCTGTACAGGGCTGTAGTTTGATGCTGTTGCCTGCACAGTGGGTAACCTCCAAATTTAGGCTTTAGGTATATGATTTCTTATCTTGAGCATTCAACTGTGAAATACTTATTGAACCATTTACTTATTTATCTCCTGGCTTATTGCTGTTTGCTTGGCTGGCTGGGTAAATCAACTCAGTGTTTCCATCAAATGCCTTTCTCATTGCAGGTAAGTTGTGCCTCCGAATTAGACAAGAAATAAGAAATAATAAGGATAAGAAATCTGTGTCCACGGTGCTCTGTTAGTTTGAAATCTGTGTATTATGTGATTTTGTGTCATTTGCAGCTGGATAACTTTTTACATGCATGGGTATAGGAATTCCAAGAGTTCTGTCTCTCCAGCCCTTCAGCCATTTTATTCCACTTTCCTCTAGGAGGACTTGTAAATTAGTAGGATTAAATGGAATGCTTTTGCTTTGAAGGTTCTGTTTGAAAATAATGGCATCATCAAGTATTCAGGAAGGTAAGGGGAAATGTTTGCAGCTGTAGGTGTGGAAGAGCCCTCAGCAGTCAGGCAGCTGCACTTGCCTCTTCCTGACAAACAGCTGCCAATACTGCAAAAGCCTTCATGGTAAAGCGCTTCCCTCTCTAATCTGAATCTCCTTTGTTGCAATTAAAAGCTTAGTATTTTGACCACCCTGAATTTGGAGGAAAGAAAAAGCTTGTTTATTGTTCACAGCAGCCTTTTATGTATTTGAAATCTTCTGTTGTGTCTTTTCTTCTTTAAGCTGAACAGTCCTCGGTGAGTCTTAATCAATTCATCAACACCAGCTGCTCTCCTTGACAAACAGTCTAATGAATACTGAAATAAGAATCCTGTTTATAAGAAATATGGTCTCTGAAACGAGGCAGGGAGGAACTGAAAACAAAATAAGGCTTCTGGTTTTGCAGTTCTGCTATAATTAGTATGAACAGTGGCTCAATAATGTGTAGGTTTGTGTTGCTGATGTCCCAGCAAGAATTGGGACCCCCTTGTTCTTGGGAGTTTTACATAAACACCTTTTTTCTCTTTTGCAACCTTTGTTTGTGTAGTTGTCCTTTCCTGGCTTTTAGCCAATGGCAGGTTTTTGTCCAAAGCTGCCCAGCAGGTGTGTGGCAAAGGTAGAAATTAAAATCTCCCTCAAAATAGGATGGAGGACCAGGCTGAGTGTTGTCTCTGTCCTTCGCTTCCACCTGGGACCATATCCCAGACCAACACTGTTCTAGAAATGCTCCAGAAAGAGTGAGAATGGAGAAGGGCCCTTGGGAAGTGGGGACTGCACTGAAACAAGAGAAGAGTGAACTCATAAAATGCTCCAGTGATATGTTAATATATACTTGGTAAGAGTACCAAGGAAGAGAGGAAAAAATCCTTGCTGCTTTATATTAAACATGCTTTCAGGCAGTAAATGTTTCTAATGCGATAAAAATACATTTCAGTCAAGGCTGCTTCTGTCTCATGGAGACCTACATATTGCTGGTTTCTGACCACACAGCTATTTTGTCCTCTGAAGAGCTTCTATTAAACAAAAGTCACAAGGATTCAATAATAACCAAATCTATTGTGAATACAAAGCTTTAAACACATACCACATTTCAGAACTGGAAAGCCCCAAACATCTGCAAACTAACTGCAGGTCATTTCTCAACTGGGATTGCTTGTGCTGTGGGGAGTAAGAAGAAAATGCATCTGCTCCTTCAGCCTCATTTGAGAGAGTTTTAAGGATCCAGCAGTCCCAGTGGTGATAGGGTAGATATGTGCTGTATTCTCAGCTGCTTGCATATCCCCAAGGAGAAGTGGATGCTAGAAGAGGAGTTTTTATTAGCATGGGATCATATATCATGATGCATGTTCATTAATATTAAGAAATTATCACTGCTGCTGAGCAGGAAGGATGTGTTATTTTCCCATTAGATTTATGCATCTTCACTGTTTTCCAAAACATGCTACTCCAGCTGGGATAGCTGCAGCTCTGCTATACTTAGTTCATAATAAGTTGCAAGATTTTGTTTTCATTTCCTTTCCCCAGTGTTAAGGCAGGAGCTGAGCTTTGTATGGGATCCTAAGCAGTCACTGAGAGCAGGAACATCCAGCAGAACAGTGCAGACTCAGGGTGCTGCTGCAGGGTGTCCTAGCAAAACCTGCCTTGTATTGAAGGCCATTTCCAGAAACACAAAATAGAATTTGATTTGGACTAATAGAGCTGGGGTTTAGGTTTCAGGTGTGGGTGAGTGACTCGTTGAGGTATCCTGACACCTCTTCTGACCCAGAGCAATGCTGCTCACACACAACTGCTCAGTCTCCAGTGTGTGTGAACGTGGAGACAGGCTAAAAGAGCAATGTGGTGTTGCAATTGGTTGTGTAGTCTGAAATTAACTGCAAATAGATAACAGAAAACTGTCTTGAAATGGCAGCAACTGTAGTCAGTCAGATTCATAACATAAGTGGTGTTATTTCCCATTTCCTGTAAGCCAATTTACTGTACTTCCAGCCTGCCTTCTCCTCTATGCAAAGCAGCAGCCAGAGGCATCATTAAAACAAAGGTTGGATCCCAAGATTGCCTGTAATTCAGATACTTCAGTGATAGAAAAATGTACAGTTTCAAGAGAAAGCTTGTGTGAGTACCAAATCTCACCAAATTGCAGAGATGTTTGTTCAAACCAACCCCTCTGTGCTTTAGAGGAAACAATTTACTTCTTTAGTAAATAAACACAGCTGTTCAGAAGTTAAGATTAGACTGTCAGATTCATCCTCTGCTGAGGAAATGATAGTGTACAGGCAGAAGGGAAGATATTGGAGCATGCCTCAAGTGCAGGAAAAAAGGAGATTAAAAGGCAGATAGAAGAGCTGATGCATTGGGACCGTGGCCCTTCCAGCTGAAGGGTGGATGGAGTGCTTTTCCAAAGTCTGCTGTTCAAGCAGGCACACGTGTGTCTGTCTGGGTGTACAGGAGGAAGGAAGGAAAACAGGATTTCAGGAACAGTACCAGGCTGTCAGCCTTGCAGAATAACAGGGAAGCTTCCACAGGCACAGTTGCTGGAGGTTGGAGCTGCTGTGCACTTACAGACCTTCCTCTCATTGCCTTGCATTGGTTTGTCTTGCAGGAGTGCTGCCCCTTCCCACTGCTCTGTCTCCCTGTGGCATGGAACATGGCCAGTAGCATTAAATGTAGGATTTGAAGTGTGATTAATGCCAGAGTCGGTCTCCTAACCAACAGCTGGGAGGGGTATCTGGGCAATGCCACATGTTGCCTTTCTCACCCATAAGTGTCATACCTCAGGAGGGTGGAAGGCGTTTTCCCTCTTGGTATTATAGATATTTCTAGGGTGGCTGATTGCTGGCTCCATGAAATTCAGCAGCCAAATCTCTGGAAACTTTAGTACAACAAAAAAGTAGGACCCTGCCTCTGTGAGTTTCATTACTGGCATTCATTGTGAGCTCAGACAGTGGTTCCAACTTGGAATGAAAACCCACTGCTTCCCTGTAATTTTTCAGTGCTGTTCTGCTAAACTGTGCTGCACCTTTTCCTAGAGCAAATGGCATGTCTGAAGTGCATTTTTCAGGTTTTGTTCCATCTATTTTTCATCAGCCCAAGAGACTTTGCAGGTCCCAGGAGCTGCCTGGGAGCCTCACTCCCTGCCTTCCCCTCCAGAGGCTGTGGCAT
Organism: Xenops minutus; assembly: GCA_035221455.1. Classification (NCBI taxonomy): domain Eukaryota; kingdom Metazoa; phylum Chordata; class Aves; order Passeriformes; family Furnariidae; genus Xenops; species Xenops minutus. The sequence continues at coordinate 6,050,900 of JAWWEE010000010.1, read as the reverse complement.
AAGCTCTGTTGATCTTCCTGCTTGTGGCCTCTCCCTCCACCCTTCACCAATACTCTTCTGTTTCTATCCCTGCACCTTCTGCTGGTTTCAGTCAGCTGCTGAGTCAGTGATTCAGTTTTCCAGCTGCCTTGAGGTGACATTTCGGTGCAGCCTTTCCTCTCTAACACCATCTCCTGGTTGTCCAGCAGTGCTGTTTTGGGAACCAGCAGTGGTTCATCCCAGACAACGGGTGGTGCTTCATAATCATTCCTTGCCTTTTTCCCTTGAATGAAGATGTGGGGGAACATTGAGGTTTTGGCAGGTATGACATGCTATCTATTTAATTGTGCCTAGTTGCTAATTTTTTAACAATAAATATCCTCATAAAAGTGCATGGAATTGATGTCCATGGTTAATAGCAATTTAAAAACCTCAGTCACCAGGTGATTTATCCAAGTGATGCACACTGGATGTTTCTGAGATACAAGCTGATTATTTGAGAAAATGAAGTTGTTCTGTCTGACTAGAAAATGTAGTAGTTGCTTATTGGGTTTAATTATTCCATATGTTGATGCCTTGCTGCTCTTGTGGCTGCTGGCAGAGAAGGGCTCCTGTCAGGCAGAGCTGTGCATGCTAATGCATCCCAGTGTTTGTTTTTCTGGCTTTTACACTTGTGCTGCCACTCCAACTGTGCCTGCCCCTGGATAACTACAGCAGACAATCCCATATTTAGTGGAGACAAAATATATTGATGACAAACAAGTTTTCTGTTGAAAGTGGTAAGGACTGATGTGAATTCAGTGTGTGCTGAGAAAGACAACCGTGGGGCTTGTTAGAGAAATCAGACAGGCCTTTAAAAAGCATGGGAGAAACGATCCAGAGAGTTGGTTTCATTTTTTAATCATTGTAATTCAAAATATCTGCAGGAGATAAGGCTCTTTTTTCTTCTTTCATCCAAGAGCATTACAGCTCCAGCAGACTCGGACATGAGTTATCCCTCTGGCATCTCTCATGAGTCCGTGGCTCTTACCTCATAACCCACGTCTGTCTTACTGACACAAGCACAGACTGTAATGTTTTGTTCAGTTCTCAGTTTCTGTTGCATTTATGGCCTCGGAATTGTGACTGATATCTGCTTAAGAGACTATTTCTGCTTTATTTCCATGCTGTGGTGTTACTTAAAGTAGAGCTGCCCATACATTCTTTGCCCTAAATACCAGCAATGTTTAAGAGGTGTTGCCTTCCCAGCACTAAATCCTGTGGCTCTGTGGCTCTGCACATCCACCAGGGGCTGGGGCTGTGCCGTGTCCTTCCAGACACACCAGCTCTTCTCTTCTGGCTGGGCTCTTTGGGCTGTATTGCCTCATTTTCACGGTTGTTGGCCTTTAGAGTGGAAGTACAAAATAAATAAGTTTTAAAAAATATATGAGGGGGAGGGAAAAGAGAGAGGAAACCAGCCAGGCTCTGCTCCTCTGCTTCTTTCCAAGCCCTATTCAGACCTCACGCTTCTTGCACAGCTCTTCAGGGGTATGTAATTATCTGGCACAGCCATGTACTTTGCTCTCCCTTCTCTCTGTTGAGAGAAAGCTGCTGAGCCCATGTTCTTCTCAAAAATAACAGTAATAAAAGAGACATTAAAGGAAAAGGTGCTGTTCCCCTGCAGAGAGTGCTTGTTTGGGCAGTTTGATGTCCTATTTTTATTATAAATATAATTGAATTTCCACTAGTTACACGCAAACAACTGTCGTTTGGGAATAAAAAGAAGTAGACGTATGCTAATCGAAAGCTCCCATAATTACACAATCTTCAAATTAATTAACGAGCCAAAGGCAGCCAAACATTAGCATTTAGAAAGCGCTTTGCTGCATTAACCACTAATGAGTTCATTTAAATCCATCATGCAGCCCATTTTGGAAAGCATGAGCCATATTTAATCATATTCAATCAGTTTTAATAATGGAATCTGTAACACCAGGCATTGTTGATTGTGAAATTACCATGGAATTTTATTTGTTAAATACAGGGGATAAGGCGTTGGTATTTATTGGTGACTTAGTTGTACTTTGAGAGAAATGTGGAAATGGAAGATACACAGGTCCAGGTAAGTATGTTCTTCAATGTAAGTGAGAAGTGGCAAAGGATTTTGGATGTGGGGTTTTGGTTTTCTTTTTCACTTATTGTTTTTGTTAAATGACAATAATTTATGTTACTTTTGAGAAATGAACCCGTAATTTCCCAAATATACTTGTGAATTCTGTGATAAAACGGTTTTGCTTGAACTATTTGCTGGTTTCAGCCTAGGCAATTACGGCACAGCTCTGCTCTCCATTCCATTCCTTTAGAGCTGAAATAACACAAAAGGAGTCACAAGAGCTTCTCTGCATTTAAATCAGAGCAACTGAGGTGAAACCTCCATCCTCTGCCTTTTCACAGACAGTCAAATTTCTGGTCCCGTTGAAAGCAGGCGCTTTGTCATTGGGCTTAATAGAGCAGATAAATCACCATCAGCTCAGGGAGGAGACTTCTTCCACCAAAGTCAGGGGAGTTCCTAAACTCAAGACAATCTTTTGGATAAAGTATCTTTCTCTACGAAGTGGTTTGTTGAACGTTTCAGCCCGATAGAGCTGTTTCAATGGGACATTTCAGCCCAGCAGTATCTTGGATTCAGGGCTACACTGGCATGTGGAACAGCCAAAGGGTGGGCTGCCCACCCATGCCATGACATGTGGCAGACCAGTGAGGACACCAGTAGAGAGCTACCCTAGGAGAGGGGCTGTCCTGACATGGGGTTCTTCCCATTTTTCATGAGAGGCTTTAATGGGGCTCGATTTTATTCCGTATTTTGAATTTTGATAGTGATTGCTTGGTCCCTGGGGCATGTGAAGACACTGGAGATCAGCACTGGCCCTCCAAGACTGTACTGGTCCAATTCAGTCCTGGCACAGTCCCACTGGTGGGGAAGTTCTTGTAAGAGTAACAAGCAAGACTTATAATGCTAAAAAAAACATGGGACTCTCCAGGGTGCTTGTTCACATCCTTGTCCTTGGGGACAAGTTTATTAGAAACAGGAGAAGAACCAGAGGCTGAAATTCGAACAATATCTGGCTGGAGTTACCTGCCTTGATCTCTGTAGATATGGGAAAGGAAACCTGATGCTCCCTCAGAGCATTTGTGACACCTCTGCTCAAGCTGCAGGGTGTTCTTCAGGAGAATGGAGGTCAGATGTTCTGAAGTTTTCAGTCTTTGGGTCTTGGAGTGGTAGTGGTTTCATTTTCTTTCTAAGAAGTTGGATAATTTCAGAAAAAAATTAATCCTCTCCCTGAATAAAAAGGGCTTATTTAAAAACACCTTTAGTAACAACTAAATTCCTCTTTAAGTTCCTTGTAAACTTCCGTTTTGCCTCTTACCCAGTGTTGGTGGTTCAAATTCAGGTTCTCAGCTTTGTGACTTGGGTCAGAGAGAACCACCCCTAAACCCCAATAAAACTACCCTGAGACTCTCTGAGAACCTTACCAGCAGTAAAGCTCCCTGGAGTGAACATGCAGGTTAAAGGATTAAATGCCAAAAACCCCTCACCCTTTTATTGAATATGTTCACAATAATTTCTTGGCAACGTCACTGTGCATTGAGTGGATAAGGAAACCGAAGGGACTCACTTTGGGGGCAGCACGGTATGTCTGCCCCACAGCTCAGAAGAAACCCAGGAATCCCAATTCCCAGTCTCTTGGTGGAATTACAAAACTTCCCTTAGTGAAATGTTAGTTGTAGGAGTCGCTGCTTTGCATCCTAATGCAAAAATACCCACCATTAATAGCAGCATAATGGAATAAATTTGTCAGGACTCATGAAAACACACTGACTGAAACATTTGATTAGGACTAGTTTAAGACTTCAGAGGATGTCTTTAGCTGCTAGTAAAGACAGAAGCAATCGTAAAGACTAAGTGACTCAGTTAGAAGCTGTATTCTTAAGCTTTTAAATGCACATTCTCTCTAATTGTCAAGTACTTCTCGGCACAATGCACTTTACAAGTAACAGGGCAAACTTTCAGAGCGCTGTTTCTGCAAGCTGAAAGCCATTAGCGTTTCAGAACTTCTTCACAAAGGGAAAATTGCGCTGGTAGAAGGAGTGATTTCTGTGAGCATACTTAAACCTGTGCCAGCCAGCCCGTGGGTGTTTTTAGGAACTGTTTATTTTCCCTTAAATCAATCAAGAACGCGTTCAAGTTGAGCTAAATGCAGTCCCTTGAATCCAAAATGCCTAAGCCCCTGTAGCTGTTGTGCTGCGTAAACTTGAGTGTTTCTGAGGCTGAAGTAAACCAGGTTGATGCAGCCAAACTCAGACAAAGCCTTGCTCAAAACCACCATGCTCTTCTCTGACTACCCCAATATTGGTGCCTTTCCCAGGCTGGTCCTGTAACACCCCTGACTGGAAGGGTGAGGGTCCCACTCCAGGCTTTCCCCCACACCCCACTCCAGATGTTGATCTCTGCCAGGGCACGTGCACAGCCTGACAGATGTTCAATCTACACAAAGGAAAAGACACCACATATTTAATTATACGGCACTCCAAGGAATGCTCTCGTATTTTCAAGGTTTATTTTAAGTGATGTGCGAGACAACCTCACAAGATCTCATAGAGCAGGCAGTGCGTGTCAAACTGCTCAGAAAATCTCCTACTCACTTGAAATCGTGTTTAAGGGTACGAATACCAAATTAGGCAAGCCACTAAACACTCATTCCTTTTTCAAGGTTTCTCTCACTTTTTCCTCTGAAAGGATAATGGGAAAATCCCAGGCCTGCTAAACTGAAGCAGGGAGAGCTAACCTTTCTTTTCTAAATCAAGGCATAAGAAATCACCTGATTCTGACATTCCCAGATCCACACATTTTTGCTCTCACTTGGGTGATGTCCTTCAGTTAAGCGTTCAGTTTGGTGCTGAGGGTGGTTCACTGAGGCAGGATGTTCCCATCTGAGATGCTCTTAAGATTCAGGCTGCTTTCATGTACTGAGCAAGGTTTATGGATTGAGTTTAGGATGATCTGCACTCTGTCTATGCCTGTGATGTGTTAGGCCAACCTGGGCAAATGTGGCTGTATCCAGCTGTAAGGGCACAAAATCCAGTGCAGCCCTCCTGGGAGAATCAAGGTGTCAGAGAAGGGGCACTGGGGTGTTGTCATCTTGCAGTAAATGAGGTCTCTTGTGCCCTTGATACAAGGCCACATGTCAAATAAGAGGATTGAAGCCTTTTGCTCTGAGGTGAAAACCCATCTGTCTCCAAATGGCGGAAATTCAGAGGTGTTTGAAATCCAAATCAGGAGTTCAGTAGCTTAAGCCCCATCTCTAAGTGAAATAAGTGAGGGTGCCTATATGCTTTAGCAGTGTTGGTGTCATAAATATCTCCATTAAGTAGCAATTAAGCTGCTGGGATTTGGGCTGTATGCCATTATAAGAGGTAATTATAAAAGAATTGGATTAATTGGTTCCTGAATTATTTATGTAGATATAAATATTGCACATGAGATGAGTCTTAAGCAGGATACTGGCATGAAGAGTGGAAGGGGATGATACATTGATTTATGCTATTGCTTTAGTTCTTCCTCACCAAAATATTGAAAAGGTAGAAGTTTGTTAAAAACTAGCTATTCCCACTGTTAATGCGCATACATCACCTCATCAGCTTTTATAGAAATATACTCCCCAGATAAAGCCATTCTGTGTGCTTTTGTAATCTCTCCAAGTCCCCACAAATAATAAGTGTTGAGAGTTCTCTCTTGTCAATACAATGAAGTCAATCTTCTGTCTGTTGCGGTATAATTTAGAGCTAAGGGAAATGACTGATTTCACAGATATTAACTTTATCAAATATACAAACAACAGATGTATTATAGGGGAAAGAAATTTTGTGTGAGCAGCACAAAGAAATCCTGCAATCAGCAAATTCAATCTGCTTTTGACACTGCAGCATTCTCACAGTCTAGCCGTGCTTGTCAGCTGTAAAAATAATATAATACAAAGAGGTGGCAAAGTGAAAACAAGGCAGGCTATTTAGTATGCAAACAGCCACAAAACTTAAAGAGGAGACATTTATAAAAACAGAAATTATGGTTTGAATTAAAACTGTAATCTCTTATTTTATCTATTTTTTGTGTTTCAAGGCACTGCTTGGTTAGGTCAGGAAGAGATATCCTGAAAAGTAAAACACAGTTTGGAAGTGAGAAGAGCCACGCTGCTCCCCATGGGGCAGAGTGGGCAATGGGGAAAACGTGCCTTGGCCTTTGTGGTCCTTCCTAGGACTGCCTTGGTTTGGCCAGACCAGCTGATGGGAACAGTTACCTGGTGTAAATGTATTAACTGCGTGTTCTATGGATCTCTCCTTTGCCATCCTTTTTTTAAGATAGGTGGAGGATCCTGTTACTGCTGCAGCAGTGTGCTCACCCCAGGGAGGTGATGCATGCAGTGCTTGGCACCCTGGGGAACCCACAGCCAGGGGAGATGGAAAGCAAAGCGTCAGAGAGAGGATCCTGCCCTTGTCAAAATGGTCTGCAGCAGCATTGAGTGATGTGTGCAGGGAGCCAGGCTGCCTGCAGATTGGTTTTCTGGAAATTAACATTTTCTCTCATGTTTTCTGAGCCTTCATTGCATTGTAACTGGTTGGCCTTGCTGCTTTTGGGAGCTATAAACCAGTATTTGAAGTTTTGTGCATTTCTTAAACTGTGGTAGATGGGGAGAGGTTTTTTTGTGTTCTTGTGAGGAAAAGACTTGGGCGGGAAATATTTTGGGTCATAACTTCCAACATCAAAACTCAGATTCTCAGCCCTTTCATGGGAGTTGAAATATGTGAAAGCCACACATGAAAGGAAGGTGAGACCTGGAATAGCACAGTCTGAAGTTTCTTCTGTAGCAGTGAGCATAGAAAGAAATGGAAATGCTACCAGATAGCTTCTGACAGGCCTGGTTTTTCAGCTTGATTTAAAAGGCTCTCCATGTGCAAGAGATTACCCACTCCTAATTACAAATCAGCAAAGCCTGAGTGGCGTGGTACAGCTTCAGAAGTCGTGACTGGTCTGAGCTGTGTGTGCACTGGGTGATTCCACAGAGATGATAAAGATTATTTTCCAGGCTCTTAACTTCTGATGACCACAATTTTTCTTTGAGTTGTCACCTGGGTCCCAGTTTCTTCAGTCCTACCAGCTCAGTCCCAGGGGCCAGTAGAAGACAAAGCAAAGGCAGCCCCAAAGGTACAGCAAGGGTACACACACCATAATTGTGGTCAGCTCTTTACCACAGGTCTCATCTCCCAGGAGCTCCAGAAGAGTGGGATGTGGACCATGCACCAACAAAGCAATGGATATTCTTGGGGCTGAAATCAGTCTGGCTGTTTATGTGAAGAGCTGGTCTAAAATAGCCTGGAAGAGTTACCTTTTAGGAAAGGCATTAGTGTTAGTGTTGAAAACTCAGGGTAATTTGACCATTTTTAAAGAAGGAAGCTCAGATGGGGAAGTGATATTGGCAATTAGTGGTCGAAAATGTTTATACTGCTCAGGGTACTACTGACTGTCTTTAATTGCTGGAAGAGCTTAGTTCCTGCAGAGCAGGAATTGAGCATAAATGTCAGTAACAGTCAGTTCTGCCAGCTCTTATTTTTGGTGTTTTGTGGATGAGAGAAAAGTCCATTGGGAACTAGGAACGGGCATCACACAACTGGCTTCCCCTGTCACCTCAGCTGGCAGCTGGTTCTCTACAGGTTCACCCATTGCTTCCCCAGAGGAAACGCTGATGCCCAAGCCCAAACTGATGCCCAAGCCCAAACTGATGCCCAAGCCCAAATTGATGCCCATGCCCAAGCCCATCTGCTGCAGGCTGAGGGGCTGGTCCCAGCCCGCTGCCCTGGCTGGGATGCACAGCCCAGCACCAGCAGAGCAGCTCAGGCACCGGGCACAGTGTCCTGTAAATGCCGTGCAGGTGGCACTGCCTCTCCCGGGCGTCTCTCTCAGGAGCCAAAGCCCGCTTGCCAAAGCTGATGGGGACATGGTTGGCTGCCACCAGGACATCCTCGGCTGGCACAGGTGTGAGAGGCAAGAAGCTTGATAACTTAATCTTGTAATTAGTATTGTATTTACCGTTATATCATTGTAAATAATACAATTCTAGAAGGCGGTGGGTAGGTGGCTGCTGGCCCCCCTCAACCCTTAGGGAAGCTGCCACCTGCCCCGCAGCCACGGCGCTGGGTGGGCTGCGGCCACAAACACAGGCTCTGTCGCTATTTTTATTGTTTTATTTCAGGCGCAGGAGAGCCCGGGCGGGTCCCGCGGTGTTCCCAGTGTCGGGAGTGCCGCATCCCGGCGGGGATGGAGCGGGGCCGGTCCCCGCGCTGCAGTTGCCGCCCTGCACCACCAGGTGGCGAGCGCGCCCCACCGCCCGCTCCGGTCCCGGAGCATCCGCAGCGGGAGGGATGCAGGGATGGATGGAGGGAGGGATGGATGGAGGGAATGCAGGGATGGAGGAACGGACGGATGCCTCTTTGCCACCTCTGAGGTTGTCTGAAGGTGCAGGCAGAGGCAGCCGAGCAAGGGGCTCGCACTTACTTTTCCTCACTTGTCACCTGCCCATCTGCCTTCCTGACGGTGGTGCTGCTCCATGGCGGGGAAGAGGGCTAAAAAAACAAACAAACAAAAAAAAAAACAAACAAAACACGCCAGGAAAACAATTTTATTGGATAGCCGAGGAGCTCTTTGGAAATTAGTATTCACAAGGGAGGCTTTGGACTGGGGTTTTCTTTCCAAATTCACTGAATATCTGCCTGGCTTGAGAGCCCCTAAAGGGCTCCTAAAAGCAGGATCTAACTCAGAGAGAGGGGATGCAGATTCCCCAACAGTGCCTGAGCTCTTGTCAGACAGTGGCTTTAACTCTAGAGAGTTATCCTGACTGAAGCAGCAATGCTTCCTGCTAAGTTAGGTTATCACTTAGCTCCTGGAACACTGCCATGGCAGGAGCAAGGATCTGGGATGGTGGTATATTTCCTCTTTAGGATTAAGTTTTGGTCCTGGATCTCTGTGTCTCCTTCCCTGCTCTGGAGAGATTCCAGGGGTGCCAGCAGAAATGGTAATGATGTTGAGTAAAACTCACATATTTTGGTGACAGGCACAGCTAGGAAATGCTGATGCCCAAAAAGACAGCATTGCCTTATTGAGAAAAGATGACACGAATCAGCTGGTGCCTCTAGGGAGTTGCTCCCAGGGGAAGAAAAGGTAGAAAGGGGAAGCTTTTTCCTTGAGGAGAAGGGATAGATCTGCCAATGCAGGGAATATGGTTATGTCTCATTGTCCCAAATCCAGTGCTTTCTGGTGCAGCTTGTCTGCTCGGTGATCTGGGGACAGAGGCAGAATAAGCTGTCACATGTGAGAAAGGCTAGAGGGGGGGGGCAATATCACCCTGAAAACCCTCACCAGAAATAGGCTTCTCATCCAAGTTACCAGGGGCTAAGGTGATGCCTCCCTTGGAAGCCTGTTGTCCTGGGCTTGTGTGATGGTACCTTATGCTCCAGCTGGAGCAATCTGGACATGCTGACATCTCTGACCCTGCAGTTGTCATTCGTCCAAGTACACCAGGGGCAAAGGAGAACAAAACCATATAACAGGTAACAGTTCAGTGCAAGAGCAGAGTGTAAATCTCAGGAGCCCAAACTTAGCCCCACTCTGTGACCTTTAAGAAACCTTTCACAGTGCTGCTGCACAATGAAAGAGTCTTTCAGCAGTATTTTTAGCTTGACTGGGAGGAGAAGATTTTACCAAGAAATTTTCTGAAAAGAGGGGAAAAAATATCCCTGGCCTGTTTGTGTGATATTTCTAAGCCCATCTCTAACACCCCACAGGAGGCAGGGTTAAAAAGGGAAAACGGGATGCTGTGCATTAAAATTGCAGCTGAAACCTCCTATCATTCACTGTAACTATATTTGTTTGCACTACAATGGAGGGATAGGGAGAAAGTGCATTGAAAAGCTAAAAACATTTAATGGTGCAACAGTGGCAAAAATGAATTGTAAAGCCCTATTTCCCCCCCTTTCTGGTGGTTGTGAGTGACCATCACCAGCACCAAACTCAGTGTCCCAGTGCCATCCAGTGGGAACACGAGGCTGCATGCCCAGCCAGCAGCATGCTTTCACTTCTGCCTCAGGATGCTGCTCTGTGGAGAAAAGATGAGCATTGCTTAGCACTTCAAAAAGGAAAAAAGAAAATTAAAAATTGCAGGATCACGTAAAAGTGGAAACCCAGCTCTGTTTTCCAAAAGCCTCAGAGAAAAGGCATTCCTCGCTGCCTCTAAATTAGATCACAAATTTTCTGGCTGTTGGCAGCATCTTAGCGTTCACCCTAAAGGCAAAGATCTGAACAAATTGTGTTTTACTATCACAGGTCCATGTACCAGTGCTGTATTCCTGCTAAAGGTGGAGGAATGTGCCCACATGAAACACGAGGGCTTGGGGGAACCCAGAGGAATTGCTGTTCTTGGGAAGGTGCAGCTCTGAGGGAACCAGCTGTGCCACCAGGGTGGTCCACGGTCTGTGGCACTTAAGATGTGTCACCAACTTGGTGAAATATTGCACTCTGGGGGAAAAAAGGCATGTGATGCATGCATGTGCTGCAATCTGGAATTACTCATGGAGTTAATTGCCAGATCTTTGATTCAATGGAGTTCTTCAGAAATATGGGGAGTGCTGATGTTGATATATATGCTGCGTACTGCATCTATGGGTGTGCCTCTGCACCTCTTCCCATGTCAAAAGCATTTTCACCAGCCTGAGATGTGCTCCAGCAATGCTGAGTGATTTTGCTCATGGAGTCTCACTCTCCTTGCCATGTTCATGCAGCTCTTGTCAATGCTCATGCATCAAAAGCAGGTTCAGACCCTCAGGAAGCACAAGGTGATACCAGTGACTAAAGAGGAACAGATGCTGATCCACTTCTAGTCCTGGCTCTGAACTCTTCCTTTGTTCCTCTAATTGATGGTTTGCTGCTGATGTTTTCTGTAATGAGGATGTTTTCTGAGCAGGAGGCAATGACACTCATGCCCTTGGCCAGTCTCAGCTCGATAAGCTGCTGGAGTTGTCCAACAGGTGTCAGATGGGACCTGGGCTCCCCCAGACCCATGCCATGGGACACGGTGCCTTCAGCTCCCAGTGCTGCTGACCTCGGTAGAATTCAGGTATGTTTGGTTTTATTGGCTTTTGATCCTGCTGACAGGAGAGTGCTAAAAGTTAAGGAGATAGATGAACCAAAACTGGGGAGAAATGCATTTACTGTTCTGAATTGCAGCCTTCGGTGGAGAATATAAAATGTAATAAGATGTACCACACTCCTTGGAAATAACTCCTGCCTGCTCTAACACCCCCTCCTGTGAGGTGTAATCCTCGAAATACCCTTTCTGTAGAGCTCTGCCCTCCTCTGTTGTTCATCCCATGTGGCACACGACATTCTGTCCTTGCTAGCACAAGCATCTTGGTGAACTGGTGAGAGAGGAGACCCTTAGCAAGGGATGAGGCAGTGCAGGGCTTTCAGAAGAACCTGTAGATAGCTATGAATGCTCTGTTCCCTCTCAGACGAGTATGGCCACAAAAATACAATGAAAACCTCAGTCTAGACTTCAGGTTCTTACCTCTTTAGTTGAGCTGATTAAAGAACAAATTTTTCCCTCACTGAACACAAACCCCCACACCTCTCTCCCTTTGCCTCTTTTCATCCCTCTTCAGGGTAGCTATGACCAGGATGGCTTCTCTGCAAGTCTGTGTCCCTGAGGTCCTCACCAGCTCCCTGGAGCAGCTCTGCTCACAGAAACCTGTAGGGCAGCTGCTTGTCCTGGTGTGCTCATGCCTCCAAGTCCTGTCCTGAATCTGCTGGGAGCCATCTCTGTTCCTGAGACATTGTCTGATAAAGGAAAGTCGTTTTGGCTGTGACATGTTACATAGGCTGGCAGATGAATGGTTCAAATTTATCTTTAGGGAGGGGGTGCAGTACCTGCCCCTGGGCAGGTGTGTACGTGTATACAGAGGAAAGGGATGTCCTGGTTTTTTACAGGAGGAGAAATCATTTTTGAGTGCTTTGAGAGAGGCAAGGATAATACCTTCTCAAACATCCCTGAGTAATCCCAAATAGTGCTGCTCTCTGAGTTTTTCCATTTGTTTTACATGGATAGGCTAGGGATTTTCACAACCGAACTTCAAAGGTTAAATGCAGTGAAGTCAGCAGGAAAATATGTGAATTTAACCTTTGGCTGTAGCTAGGTAAACCACTTAATTTCACAAAGTTTGTGCTGGGTGACAAAAACGTTGTATGTTATGATTGTCAGAAGGACGTAAACTGTGGGCAGGAAGAGAGAAAGGGCTCAGGAAAATGCTCTTCAGAGTTTGGTGAGAGTACACTTAATTGGTGTGAACTTTTTCATGGCTGTGTACATATAAATAACTCGACCTTCTCCAGGACTCTCCTGTTGTGTAGGATCCTACCTTCCCCTGTCTGTGCTTTGACAAGAAACCAGGTGTAAAGGCTGATGGTGCTGGGGCAAGGACCCTGCCAGTCACGGTTGTGTCCTCAGGGCTGGCTCAGAGAAGAAAACCATCTTTTGCCTTTCCTGGGGGTAGTTCAGCTTCTCAGAGTTTCTGTCCAGAAACTCTTCAGGACAGGTCCAGATAGGAATAGCCTGGAAATATTTGCTTTACATTCCAAGAGAGGCCTCCAAAGATCAGAGGAAGATGTGTCCTGTCAGGAAGGTATCACACTTGGATCTGTGAGGTGCAGGCTCAGTGGTCACAGCCCAGCAGGTTCCACACATTCAAATGGCCCCAGGAACGAGGGACTGGACCCACGGCAACGCTCACCTGAGACACTGAGCAAAGCATTCCTGCAATAGCACTGAACTGTGCTTTGCTGACAGCTGGCTGTGCCCAGAGCTGAGAGGAGCGTGCTGGGGCATCTCCCCAGCATGGTGCTTTGCTCCTGTGTGTGCCAGCAGCAGGGACAGTTTGCCTGGCAGGAGTCCCTGCTGCTCAGGGAGCACTGTTTTGGGGGAGCTGGTGGGAGGAAATGCTGCCCAAACTCTGATCTGTCTGGCTGGGAGCCAGATCAGAGCTGGACACGATGCTGGGCTTAAACAAATGCTCTGTGTCTGTGGCTGGAGAGCCAACCTGGGTGCAGAGCCTGAGCACAGTGTGTTTAATGGAAAAGCTCTGTAATGACACACTGGATATTTGTTTTGCTGTGCCTCATTTCCCCAGGAATAAAGACAATAAAATCTCTTTTCTCCATCTCCCCATTATGTTGCATTGCTGCTGTCCCTATGGGACAGAAACTCAGCCCCTAGAATGTGTGGGTGCAGCAGAAGAGGGACCTCATATCAGCTGGAGGTAACTCAGGTCACCTTGGAGCAAATAGGCAGTAACGTGGTTGTTGTTGGCTGTATCACAATGACATTAAACTGGACAGGTGTCATCCAAGTGGTTCTGCTGAAGTTATGTCACCCCATCTAGCAATTAAAAATATCTCAATAATAAAACTAGTCTGGTTGCTATAATCACAGTATTTTAGGCAAATCTCACCTTCCATAAGAAAAGAAAAGAAAAGGTTAGGCTGTCATCTTTCTGAGCCAGAGAAAAGTTTAAATATTAAGCAAACATGACCTTGCATTTCAAAGATCAGAAGTTAAGTCCTACCCAGAAAAGCACACATCATCTACAAATTATTGATAAAGTCAGTAATTATTTATTGAGTGCTTTTATTTTCTTTATTCTAAAGACTGCACCATGATGGTGGGCAACAGCAGCCAAGATTTTAATCATTGAAAATTGGCAGAGCTTTGTAAATTGTTACACAATCAATGAAGGTGCTTCACAGCAGTTGGGAAAATCAAAATAGGTAATGGATAGAATTTGTTAATTAGCACTAAATACAAAACTTGTGTGCACTGACTGCCTTGCTAGGGTTGCACATCAGGATCAGGAGAAACTGAACTGGTGTTTCTACCTTTTTTCTGTTCAGCTTGTTGCCTGCGTGCTACTGAATTATCTAAAACATCCACTGAGTTTGCATTGATTATACAGTTTCTTATGGTGTATATTTGTTAAAAAATTTATTATATTTTTTCTTGCTTGCTGTCTGAACTCCTAGGAAAGAAAGGTCCTTTTGCACCTCTACCAAGTTTAATTTTGGGAAAAGGCTCTTCCTGGGACGTGAGCAAGAACGTGATGACGTTGGTATGTCTGGGACCATATTTTAATGTCAGAGTTTATGCATTTAATGACTACCTGGAGATTTCTTACTCATGTGAATGCAGTTGTTGTATTGAGTAGTGAATGGGTGAAACGTGCAGTGAGCCATCGTGCTGCCCTGTGGAACTGAGCAGCAGGGTCAGACAAAGCAGAGTGCTTTGGCAGTCGGGATGTTTGGGTAGGATCCCTTGCAGGAGCAGAGCCCCACAACGGGCAGGTGGCTGGAGCAGGACTAGACTGGCTCCCATTCATTCTTGGCGTGGCCACTTTGCAGAGCTTGGTGTCATTAGGATGTGGCTGCATTTGGGGAAGCTGGGAATGAAGTTCTGCCATCGAATCATCACCACAGGCGACCACGGTTGGGAGTGTTGTGACCCACAGAGGGAGATAGGTGTCTACAGAGGGGGTTTGTTTTGCCAGATAACCACTATTAATAGCCTAAATCACGGGCCTGGGACTAGGTAGGGCAGACCAACACTGAAGTAATAAAAATACCTCAGAAGCATTATACTGTTTTGTTCACACCATAATTTCCCTGTGTAGTGGAGGCAATGCAGATGTACCTGGCTAAGTGGGGAGCAGGGAAGTTAAATCCATTCATATTTAGGAGTCTCCTCACTGTATATTTGCGTACCTAATATCTTTCAGCACCTCTATGACTGAATTCTCTCATCCATAGTCCAGCCTTGTTTTGAGACTGGGGTGTGCTGTGATCCTGTGCAACCTCTGCACATCACAGCCAGGGGAGAGACTGGGAGCAGGTGGTGTTTCTTCCACAGTGCTTAGAAAAATGAACCTGCACCCGACAATGGGACAAATTGATCAGAACAATAATTCCCCTGATGTTAACGACTGACTCAGCTTCTGACAGCGTTTGCACTGCTGTAACTAATAGCAAAAATTGCCTTTTGTTCCTCTCTAGGCTGTGACCTGCTCTGTTGCTGTAGGGAAGGGAAACTCTTCAGGATGGTTGGCTCAAGGACAACAGTGATAGCTGTAATATTTTACGTGTCTTCTGTCAACAGTGCTTGTTGGCAAGAGGGAAGGGGGAGGATATGGTTTTTTTAAGCAATACCTTCTTAAGTGGGGAAGCATGACTGAAAAAGTGGGTGAGGTTTACCAGGAGCAAGTTGGAGGTTATTATTAATGTTAATTGGTTTTGTTCTTTCAGCCTTATAGCGTGTGTGTCTGAGTGATAAGGGATGTGCATGAATGCTTATTTGATTAGAACCAGCAACTAAGGCCAGAGGGTGGTTGCTTTTGCTTGGTGCTTTTTAATAACCAAGTAATTTCTTTGGTATCCACTCACAGACAGCCAATATTAGTCACATCATTTAAGGCAGTCGTCTACCTCCTGGTGTTGTTTCCAACGGTGTAATGATTTTTTTTTCTGGCTTATTGTGTCCTTTTGTTTCACGATGAGACATGCCCTCTGACTGGAAAGGAGCTCTGAAATGCCTGGCTCTGGTTTTGCTGGGACAAAAGCAATAATTAAAAGATGGCCAGTTCAATCAGGTAGTAGTATGTAAATGTTTAACTCTGATTTCTACTTGAAATGCATCACACAGATTTGCAGGGGAATTGACTGCTGAGGGATTCAAAATTATTCTACTCCTGAGGGTAATCCTAGTCTGTAAACACGGAGTCTGGTTATGAAAAAGCAGCTGCCCCCAAAAAAGTGCCTTTGAGGCAAAATTCTAAAAAGATCTGACTCACAGCAGTTCTGTGCAACAAACTGGGATGCTGGAAGGAAGCTTCTGTGTCTGTGGATTCCAAGATGTACTCTAATTCATGGGAGATTGTCTTGTAGTTGTCAGGCTTTTGTCTTTTCCAAACTCGTGACTGATGTATAATTCCACTGATGTATAATACCACTGATGCATATACTTAGGTAATCTCAGTTTCTTCAACAGAGCTCCACAGCTACATGAAATTACTCGGGTGTGTAAGTACTTGGAGTATTTGCAAACCCCACCCAGTGGAGCATGGATATCTAAAAACCATCCACCCAGTGGATGTCAGTGGAGATGAGATGGGTTTTGTCTAGATGAAGGAGATGAGAGGGAGGCATGACTCAGGCACCATGCCAAGATGTGTTGATTTGGAAGTTGATGCAGTCAGTAGGCTGCCCCAGCCTTCTGCAGGCTCTTGTTTAAGTGAAGATGGATTATCCATGGGATTCCTGCATGCAATTCTTATTCAAAGGACAAATTTCCTCCAGATCTTTCCTGGACTTGAGCTAACCCCTCTGGACTGGCTGTACAAAGCTTCAGGTTGTCATCATTATGTTCCTTCATATAAAGTATTTTATACTTTAGGAACAATTTGGCTGAGGCAGCAGAGATACTTCTGTGTAAGTATGTCATGAGATCAAGCCTTTTAATGTTCATAAAAAGGCAGGATGTCAGTTTAAGGTCTCATCTGTCCAATGCATCTGAGGTCTGCTGATTTATGGAGTGCTGTAAATTGCAATCATATAAGCCTGTAACACTCTGGCAGCTATTTAAATAGCAAAACTTTCTTCCAAAAACATGATATATGGAAGACATAAAAGTTTTAAAGCAGGAGTCTGCCTTAATAGGGAAAGAGTATTAGTGTTCATTTACTGACAAGAAAGAACTGATTTTCCTTACAAGAAATGCTCCTTCCATAGCCATCCCATGCTTAGTATTAATCAAATCATTGCTTTTCTGCTGCCAAGATCCAGGGCAAGATTTGCTTGTGGGGGAGTTGGAAAAGGTTAATATTCTCTGAATACTCAGTGACAGAGCCGAGGAGTCAGGGCATGGATTGAATTTCTTGTCCCCAGTAAAATCAAAGGCCAAACACTCATTTGCTGGTGAAACCAAACGAGTATTCATGACCAGGAGGGAAATGGAAGAATGACAAAATAAATCAAGCTGAAATGTCAGTCTGCAGCCGGAAAGTCCAAGGGCCAAATGTCACCCTAAGTACACTGCCATTCACCAAGGATGTCCTACTGAACCCTGTCCACCACCAGACATTTCACTGGTTCCTGTGGGAGGGGGATGCCAGCAGGCAGAAGTGCAAGTGCCTGCCAGTTTTAGGTGCATTAGATTGGCACTTCTGAGATGATAAGAGACACACAAATCTCATGAGATGGGAATAGGGGATTTGAGCAGTCTGGCTAACTTGCTCATGTTGGCACAGAAACCTTTGTTTGTCAGCAAGCTGAAGTCTTCAGCATTTAAAATAGTTCTTACCTTGCAAGCCACAAAGAGAAGGAAGTGACTGTTTTTAGATATCCATGCTCCAGGAGCAATGAGGAATAGCACAGGAAGATGCACTGGTGTGGTTTTACGATCAGAAACTAATTGCATCTCAAAATAAGAAAGATATTGATTTGCTATATTAAAAAAAAATCATATATAATGAAGATATTTATAGAGAAAAATTGTAAATACAAGCTAATTCCTGCTCTTTAATACGTCACAGTAATTAATCCCCAATCAAGAGACTGTGGCAAATGAAATTACTTTGTCTAACTGGGATTCTTATTAGTTGTCTAGATCAGCTTATATTTTTGAGTATCTTTGGAGGATAAATATCCTGTGTAATAGGGTATTACTCTTGTTATTTTATAGATGTGCTACATGTGCTCTTCATCATAAATGACTGGCTCAAAACTACACAAGACTTCTGCAACAGAGAGAGAATTGGAAACACAAAATAGAGAGGCGAAGGGGGATCACTCTGTTCTAAATGAGGCCAGTTTGGTAATGAGGGTAAGTCAGTCTTACCTGTGGTATCACAGCAGGAGGGCTGGAGTTTGGCTTTCGTGAGCTCCCTGGTGGGAAGGAGCATGTCGTGGCACACCTTCTCCTCTGGAAGGTCATGGGGCTTCTTGCTTTCAGTACTGACAACCAAGGAAGGAAGAGCTGAAAATCCTGCTTTTAGATGTAAGCCGAGCACTGAACACTTAGCTGAGCTGTGTCATCCAGGAATAAAGGAGGCTGCTGGAGCCTCTAAAACAGTTGCTCACTAACAGTGCTAAGAGCAGTGCTCATCTTACCCAACAAAACCCTGTCCCTTTTGCACACATAACACTAGTGTTTAATTGCCTTTAAGCCGAAGTGCCTATTACACAGCATTACCCTGCAGGTGTAACAGGGTCACTGCTATGCTGATATAAAGACTTGAAAAGGCCACCAAGAGGCCTCTGGGAATGGTGCTGTGGAGGAGGAGATGTGTAGGGCAGGAAGGGTCCTCATATATACAGGTTCAGCATTCTGCATAGAAAGGTATCATTAAATTCATTAAGCCTCCTTTTCTTGTGCTGAAAAAGGGAAGGGCTCTAGCTGACAAGTGTGCTTTATTTATCACTGGCTTAGTGTGGCCTTTTGTAAGAAGCCAAACTGGGATCAGTAAAAAGATACTTCTTTAACCAGCTATCTGGCTTGTGGGTGCAGGTACCCACCATCCTGTTTGCCATGAGCACTGTTTGTCCCTTGTTTAATTCTGATTTCAGTGTCAAGTTAAAGACTCTGAAAAGGACATGTAAAGTGTTTGACTCAGCATATGGTGCTCTTTTCTAAGGCTGATCATATTCCCATCTTCAGGCCAGATTCTCAGCAAATATCAATTTCTATACCACACCTAAATTTAGGAATATATGAATTGGACTCATAAGCCTGAGCTTCTGTTCCAACACAGAAATTTTGTAGCAGTGCTAATATTCCATTTTATTGGATTAAAAGAGTTGAAGACTGAACTTTAAATGGATTTTCACTCTAGCAGTATGGTGCAGTCTAGCAAGCATTACCATAGGAGATGGAGCCAATTTTTATCTCATTCATGTCAGGGCAGGCACATTTCTGTGCTTTAGCCAGGGTCTGGTGAAGAGCCCACCACAATCAGGGCCAGATCTCACAAGTGGCTACATAGAGCTGATGCTATTCCATTTCAAAGACTTTTCTTATCTTTGGTCCAGAGAAGACATTGGTGTGTTTATCTTACTCCAAAATTCTGAGACTTGTGTGCTATAAAAATAAGAAATTGCCAAAAGCATGTCAGGTATTGTATTGATGCTTTTTTGTAACTTCTCTGAAGTATTTGTTTAATTTCTTCTCAGCTGTGTGCCCTGTTACATTCTATTTGCACAGAGATGAACCCTACCAGCAGAATGGAGACAGTGGTATTAAAGCTGATAGTATTTTCTGTATGATAATATCTGACCACGTCTTTCAGAGACTACTGAAGAAACATTTTCAGTGGCTTTTTTCTTTCTTTCTTTCAGGTTTATATTGCAATCTGCACCTCATAACATCTGCTTGAATCCCAAACACTGCCACAAAGTCCCTTCTGAAGGAACAGATGGATCACTTTAATAAAATAATGACATTTCCCTTAAACCTGTTAGGAAGTAGAATATTGTTTTGGGGCCGTGATTTTCTTTTAAAGCTTTAGGACAACTTTCATTGTTGCTTGCAGTGCTGTGTTTCCTCCCACAGGATTTCTCTATAGGACTCTTTCAGGTATGTGTGAAGGCCTTCCCATTAATGTGAATAGGCTAAATATGGATTCATTTCCAGTGCACTGCCTTCTGAAGTGTGGCATTTTCTGCCTTTTGAGCAGTTTGCAACAGAAAGCAGCACAATAGTATATTAACTTCTTTGTCTTGAGAAACCACTTCTCTTGAATACTTCTAGTATCCAGTATCTTAAAAGCTTTTTCTCACAGCTGAATTCCCAAGCCGGTGACACAGATGGAAAAAAAAAGGAAAAAAAAAGTCTTCATTTAAAGTCAAATGTAGTCACTGTATTCAAATGCCTTTTAGTTTCTGACTTTGTGTTCATATATAAAAATGTATGGTTTAGACCATAAACGGGAATAGGAGTGCTTGCCCTTTGTTAGAATTACTGCTTTGCCTGGCAAATTATAAATATTATGTAATTTTGCTGCCATTGGTCATGTTTGCTCCCTGACATTTGGAGTTTTACTGTGGCAGCAGTAGCTGAAGCTCTTTGCTTCAAATGCTTGAGCTTCTGACAGTAAATCAAGAAGAATCTCTGGTAGCTGAAGCAGCAGAGGTTTGTAATGCACAGTTGAGCCTGGTGCCACAATTTCACAGAGACAGGTGCCCCGGAAAAATAAGGTCCTTAACGCCAGGTGGTGTCAAGTTGGACACACATGAGGAGCTGTTTTATTCAGCTGCTTTCAGGTATATTGTATATTACTGTCTCAATAGGTGTGCTCTGAAGTTTTAAGTTTCCTGCAGCTGTGAGGGATGGGTGGGAATTGCAGCATGGGGAAAGGGTCTCAGCTGGCAGAGCAGAGTTCAAGTGTATGCTGGTGCCAGAGCACTCACATCAGAACCAGGATGGTCTGTATCTGAGATAGATGTGGTGGAACTGCAGCTGTGAAAATGTGTCGGGGTATTTTTCACTCCTAGAAAGAGATAAAAAGAAAAAAAAAGCTTAAACTGGGACTTGGATGTTGTGACTTTGCACTCAAACTCCTGAAAATCTCTCAGCTCAGAAAGGTTCTGCATCTAGGAATAATAATTCATATGCAAATTTTGGATACACAAAAAGCTGCTCTATTTTGCTCTGCTTCAAAGTTTAGGCTGCTTGGAACACATTATAAAAACACCTTTTTCAGGCACATCAGATCTCCCTTGGCACAAACCACAAACCAGGAGAGCATTGCTGTGGCACTGCGTGCAGAGAGCAAAGCCTAAGCTACTCCAAAGGAAACGACTAAAAATTTCCTCAGTAGGAAAAAACCGTGTATCATCACCCACCCAACATGAGAGAGTGTGTTCTTAGGGAAAGGGAAGCTGGTGTCTCTATCAAAGATGGGGCTGTAAGTGATGCTCATTCCTTTTAGCCCATGTTTACACTACAGAATAGCACGTTTCCCCATGATAAATCTATGCCATTGACTTCCCTTCCAGGACTTGTTCCATGTTCATGTAAAAGGGAGGATTAGTATGCTGTTCTATTGCCTTAGTGATTTATATTAGACTCAGAATAAGATTTTAGGCAGTTCTTAGTTGCTTTCAACAACAGCCAGAATGGAATAATTCTTTTGCCCCACTGTACATCAGTAGCTCAGAACATGTGCTGAGCTTGTGCCTCTTCTGTTTGGTTTGTTTGTATATGCACTGTCATTATAGTCAAATTCTCTGAATTCTTGAAAGTTGTTTTTCAATAGTCCTTTTCTTGTTTTAGCTTTCAGCCAGCCTCTTCGCTTCCCCTGAATTTGGAGTAAACAGCAAGCATATCTTCCACAAGAAAAAGTAGTCCTTGACCTCTAGCAAGTGCCTGAGAGGAGGCTGAGGATCACTGAAGAGGAGGGGTTTGGGGAGAGCTGCAACAAAATACACAGCTGAGATTGGGACTTGAACAGAGCGAGAGACAATCGTTTGATCCCAAATCAGTGCTGGTTTATGCTCTACTTTTATTACAAAAGAACCCAAAACACAACAAACAAAGAGTCCAGATAAAGGATTTGGTGTTTATTTGGGATTTTTGCAGTCTTTCAGATGATGCTGGTGCAGAGCAGGGGCAGGTGATGTGCCCTGTCACTGATCCAGTGAGGGACCATCACCTACAAAACCCAGGTAAGATGTGAACTGAACGTGGGGCTCAGTGTTCAGAGAAGCTGCTGCTTGGCTGATAGCCCTCACATTGAGGCATCCTCACCTGCTGCACTGTGTCTCTAGATAAAATACCTAGTCCTTAGCCATAAGTCTTATGTGTATTTCATAATACCTTGAGACAGTAAACCCAAAAGACAACCCAGCATGTTATGGCCTCAGCCAGGATCTTCTGAAAAAATTACTTATTATTAGTCTTGCCTAATCAGTGTAAGAGGAACCCGTGTCCTAAGGCAGATCAGCTCTGTCAGTCCTACTCCTTACAGAGTTTGTCTGACAGCCTTAAAGACATCCAATGACGAAGACTGCAGTTCCTCTGGCAGTCTATTTCAATATTTTATTTTTCCTTTTGGAGACCTTTTTAACATTGAGCATGGATCTGCTTTGCTGTAGTTTAAATCTATTACCTCGGGATCCACAGCAGAGCAGGCTCCTCTCTGCATGAAAAAAACCCCAGCGTAGTTCAGTCTTTGTGGAATGTTTTTCCTATACTCTTGGTCATTATGGCTTTTCTCTGACCTTTCTTTACTTGGTAGCCATATGGCACAAATGTGGTCATGGTACTTTAGCTGAGACCATATTAATGCTGACAGAGATACTGAGAGGAAGGATTATGGGGTACAGTTTGCAAACTTCTCCCATTAAGCCCTTCCGATAGGATACCTGCCTTTTCCACAGCCCATCTTCAGCTGGTAATCTACAACCCTCAGAAGAATTTATTTTGATTTTATTTTTAATTTTATTTCTTTAAAGGATTTCCAAATTTCAGCAGTTGATTATCCCACCTAAGTTAAGGAAGAGTGTGCATCTCATGGTTGAATGCCAGAGATAATTTTTCTGATTTCTTAAAAGCATTTTGAATTCTGAACATGTAATTTAGTATGACAAGAGTCCTTCCAGGCTTCCTCTCACCTGAAAATTTAGTAGCATACTCCCCATTCCATCACCTTGGTAATTAATAAAAATGTTGATAACACTATGAGACCTCAGACAGGGCCTGCAGCATCGTGACTATATCCTTATGTATTGAGATTGTTCCAGGGGGAAACAATCCCTTTGGACACAGCCACTCTCACCCTCTACTTACCTATCAGAGGGAATAAGTTTAACAAGAGATTTTCCCTAGTTTGTTTCTGAGACTGGTAAGTGAAACCGCTTTGAAAGCCTTGCTTTGAGATCGATGATAGCTCCTGTTTCTTACCTCCAGAAGGTTTGTTACCTGCTGTAGAAATAAAATACATTTCTTTGCCATGCTTCCCTCATAACAAATCTACTGCTGACTGCATCTCATCTCCTTGTTATCTTCCTGACTCTGACAAATGGTTTGATTTGTTTCTGCAGGAACTGGAGCTAATCCGATTGATTTATAAATCTCCCAGCTATTCATTTTTTCTCTCTTTAAAGAACTGCACTATGCTGATCTTTTTTAGTCTTCCAGTAGCTTATCCTTCCTCTGAAGGATCACAAAGATTAATGCTAATAGTTCTTTGAGGCTTCCACCAGCTATTTTGGCACCTCCATAAGGTTCATCAGGGCTGGCTGGCTGAGTTTGCTCCTTTCTCAAGAGCACTAATTGTGCCAAACATTTACTTGCAACATAATGTTTTAAGTAAAGGCTGATTCAGAAAGGCCACTGCAATTGCAGAGCTCCCCTCTGTAGATCGTTTTCCTGAATTCATTATTGACATCTTTTTCTTTGGACTTCTTCCTTTGCTAACATTATTTTAGAGCGATGTTTTGTTCTTCACGTCTTTTTCCAATTGCTGTTTGCCTTGATCTCTCTGATTTTGTTCATATACTTTTATAGCAAACAAACATCTCCTTCTTGCTCTTTACAACTTCTCTGTAACATTTACTACTGAAAATCATTTAAGGGAAAACAGAAAACACCCTCTTCTCTCCACACTTCTGTTTTCCAGCATTTGTTTAACTTCCCTGGGTTGTCCTCATCCCACACTTACTTGTGTGAAGCTGTTTTTTTCAGCCACACCATAGATGTTTCCTGACCATTATCCATCTCTGGTTTATTTTCTCTGTTCTCGCCTTCCCCTCCTGCCAAGAGTCAATTTCTGCCAGTCGTAGGTAGCTACTTTGTGGTGTCTCCCAAGCTGGATGACTTTGGTGCCTCACAAATTACAGAAGTTAGTTCTCAGACTTTTTGAAAAATGTCTCCTTGTTTTCAGTTTGGCAGAACGTGTTCCCTAAACTGGAATTGAATTTATGAATATTTTGATGCCTCTAAACACGGACTTTCTAATGGTTTTACTGCGTTTTGAAAAAATTTCACCAGATCCAATTGCATTATTGGAAATGGTTGGATTACTGTAATATATGGGGGACAGTTTCTGTGGGCTCTGAGAAATCTTTTATTCAGAAACAGCCAAAAGAGCCATCTAATGAAACTCTGAAGAGATTTTTCTAGTTAAAGGGACTGGGAAAGAGTCATGAGAATACTTAACTCTGGGGTGCATTCAAGAGAGAAATGTGGGCTACAGAGATGAAACCATGCTTGTTGCAAGGCAAAAAGATCATATTTAAAGGTCAGGAAATAATTTGTAGTTCAACAGCAAAAGCTCCTGAAAGCTCTTCATTCCTTGTGTTATTACCCTCTGTGAAGTAGGGCATTAGCACTCCATGTTGCCCTAATTAGTTTACCAGACCACAAATTCCAGGTAAATTGTGCTTGCAATTGGCCTGGCCTGGTGCTTGTTTGTGATTAACAAGCATTCAGATGAAAAATTGAATGTTGTGTGAGCACTACTCCAAACTCAGTAAATGTCAGGCAGCTGAGATAGTCTGGAAGCAACAGCAAAATGCAAGGAATAAAAGTATGAGCTGTGCATAAGGGAAGCCTTCTAGAATTCCTAGCCCGGAACAAGAGGGCATAGAAGCTGAGACAGTCTAGTGAGGAGCTGTAACTTAAAATATTAATACTGACAAAGAACAGAAGAACAACTCCACTTACTTTATCTCAAGCCATTAGCTTTGATTTAGTGCAGCCAGGGAAGCCTTTCAGTAGTTTCCATACTATCTTCACACTCCAGCTTAATAGCATTTGTTTAAATGAGGAGTGGTCCCTCAAGCAATATTTCTCTTTAAGAGGCAAGTCCCAGCACAGAGTAATAAGTAAACTGGGAACAATATATTTTAAAAGAAGAAATAGATTCTGCCAGCTCAATTTAGGGAAATATTTATTACTCATAATTCCTCAACTGTTTTCTGAGTAAGCAATATAAAATGATCCTTATGAGCAGCAAAATGGAAAGAAGAAAAGAGTCTGCATTGTTATGGGGGGTTTAATCTTCTGTGTGTCTGTCTGTCGTTCTGAGTGAAGTCTTTACTTACATGAACTAAAGGCAGCTACCCTGGATGTCTCAGAAATTTTAGTCCCCAGATGACCTTGTTTTTAACACAGGCACATACCTTTGTCCTCCCTCTCATGTTTTACTTTCTGATAAGTGACAACAAGCTCCATGACTTTAAGGGAAGGAAAAGGGTTCTAGTCTTGTCTTGTCTTGGCCATTGAGTCCCTGACCAAATATTTCCCATCCTGTTGAGTTGCAGGTGTGATGACACTTGGCAATGTGGAAATGGAGTTGCTCTGCTTTGTGCTTACATTGCTGCTCTTATGCTCATGTTGCTGCTTTAGTCCCAAGGGAGAGTGTCTGTTTACTGTAACTCATTACAAAACCATATCACCAGTTCCTTGCAATTCATAGCTTCTTGTGAGTTTTCTGCTGCTGGCCTGCTCTGACAAGCAAGTAGGCCACGTGTAAAACATGGGCTTAAAACATGTGCATCATGTAAAAGTAACAACAGCCTCAAAATAACTGCCTTTTTTTATCCTTTATATAAACATATTAAATTGGTATGTAGTTTCCAGGTCATTTTATCTGTAGCTAAAAATGCAATCAGTGCACCACATTTTGGCAGATTTAACTCAGCAAAATGGTTTATATGTGAAATGTTTTCTGCTGATTGTCACAAGTAATAACTTGGTTTAGAGCGTGGTGCCTCATGGAGCCAAAAAAGCACTTCTGTGGAAAGAAGATGTCGCTCCCTCCCCTCTTTCAAATGTCCTACTAATTTCTTGCTTCTCTGTCACTACAAGCCTGGTAATCCCTTTGCAGACCCAAGCACAGATATTTTACAACTGCATTATTAAATTAGCTAAGTACTTCCTTTCTCTTACCTCCATGGAATTATGACAGAGTGCTCTACCTCTTGTTCCTTTCTGTATTACTTTTAATAGTCACAAGAAGATAATTGAAATGATCTACACAGTTTCTCAGAAATTTATGCAATTTTTTTTTTAATCCAGTTACCTGTGGCTATAAGATCTATTATTTTTGTTAATGCAATCAAACATCATGTTAATACTTTGCCTATTGGAGAGTGGTTGCCAGCCTCGCAGCTGATGATTGCAGTGTTATTACGATTGCCATTTTTATTTCCTGTGGACTTGCTCATATATTTATTTCTCTTTTATGGGTAGCCTTTCTTAGCTTAGTTCTTTTTCTAAGAACTTGTACAAATTGCACAAGGATGGACAAAAACTGGGCCAAATCTGCAGTATTGGAAGTCTATTGGAGGTCCTGGTGACAAACTAATATCTGAACCTGGAAAGCTACGCTTGGCCTCAATATGCAATGGGACAGGTAATCCCTGAGGCTGGAGGGACAGTGGGAGGGGTATTGGGGCCTCACCTTTCACTGTTGAAAAGGATAGGTCGTTCTTTGAATAACTTGGTAAATCATCACTAGATTTGGACGTGCAGAAAGCATGCCCTGTGCCTAAAAATCCCATGATCTAAGACAAGTGAGGATAAAGGGAGTAGCAGGTGCATTGCTGCTGTGAGGACGGGCTGGTCTCCTGGCTGGATGGAGGTTCAGGGGTGGTTGAAGGATGGGAATTTCAGGAAGGTTTCGAAGGAGGGCCATGACTTGAGTTTGCAATTACATGTGGGTACATATTTGAAGTTGGTCTTTAGAAGTTAAGAGTGAGTAGCCAGAGCCTGGGCAGCACAGGCAGCGCTTTTTTAAGCTGTGAGTTAATCTGTTTATCTTTTCTCTTCCCAACAACTCTAATGCAAAATGACTTCATATTCTTTACAGGGCTAGTGCTGCTTGGGACTTTATAATTACCTGCTTAATAGAAACTGAGAATGAAAAATTTGGGACTGAATAGTGCAATTTTCAGCCAAGAACTCCTGGTCTGGATCTGAAGAGCTACTTGCAAGGGCTCTGCTGGCACCTTGGGGTTTTGGTCTGAGTCCCTGTTCACCAGGACACATCACAGTGTTTTCCTGCTGGACAATGATGTGAGTTTACATCCTGAGAGTCTGTGATCATGGTGCAAGAAGGAAAATGAACATTAGCTCAGGGAAGGGGAGGTGGGCACTGAAGGTTTATTTTGAATGCAGCCTTTTTGGCTGTGACTCATAAGTGTTGCAATGGAAAATTATTGTCAGCTTTTAAATCATGTTCCTTTTTATTGCAAAGGGAACATTGTGTGTACCATGTACAAAGCATTCTGTGATAAAAGATGTCACTTAAAAAGTCAGACTTAATTTATTATGAGGACATCAGACGGAATCAGAAATTGGTATACTTTGCAAATAAGAACAAGCTAATATGAGTACAAGTCCTGCAGGAAGAAACTTGTTATTAGACATTGTTTGAATGTCCCCCCATCCTGTTGTTTAGAAGAATGTATTGCAAAAGCATTTCAGCAATGGGAAGGAGTGCAATTCAGTGAAAAAGTGAGACAGATGAGAAAGGAAGAGGTTTCTGAGAACAGTAGATTTAAATGGTAAATCATAATGTGCCAGTAGCAGTCAGATTTTAGCACTGAATATAATAGCAATATGGCTCTGTTCTGTCAGAGCTGGTCTTATATTAAGAGTTTTCGGGGTTTTTGAGAGGTACAGATTCCATTTAAAGCATTCACTCCCCATGTTGAGGCCCCTGGAGCTTTGTTTCTCATCACACACCACAACAGTGAGAATGAATTAGATGTCATCACTGTTTGTGCCTCTGTGTGCCCACAGAATTGTGCTGGGAAAAGCTGCTTGAACTTGTTTGCTGCTGATGTCCCATGGAACATGATAATTGAAACGCGGGTATGGGAGGTGTGGTACTGAAAATCTGACACTATCACAGCAAGGCTCCTTTTAAAACAGCTGTCAGAGCAGGGCATGGAAGGGACATCCAGCTGAAGTAAAACGTTGTGGATCAATTTGTATGCCTTCTGGAGAACTAGAATTGGAGTTGGTATTAGGGGCCAGTCACCTTGACCAGTCTCTTCATAGACTTTTGTCAATTGCCAGTCTTGCACTTCTTCAAACTCCTGGTGCAAATTATTCCATGATATAGAGAAAATAATCCTCCAAAAAGGCTTAGTTTTCTTTCAGAGGAAAATAAAATCACAGAAATCTGAAACTTTGGCCAAAGCTTGGCACATATTTTACAGTGACAAAATGTTAGAAAAAGCAAGGACTACTTTATGGCCCATGGACTATATAGCCCATATGGCACCAGTTCTGGTAATTTGTTCTGGTGCCAGTTGGCACCATGAGACCATGGAGCCCTCTGAAGCAGTCAAACCAACTTCACTAGAAAATAACTTATTTATTGAAGAGATAACTTAGGAATAGGACAGAGTTTTCAGCCAGCATGCAACCGGATCAGAGGGGAGAAATTAGTGAGTCCATGGTGGTGGGAGAGCAAGGGAGAAGTTGGGCTGAGCCTTCAGCTGTGCCCACTAATTTCTGTCTGCTTACACTGGCCAGGCAGACTGGTAGGAAAGAAGTCTGTGTCCAGTCAGGAGTAGCTTCAGTCTGTTCTCTCGTTTGAAACCAAGACGGTGATGTTAAGTCAGTGTATCTCATGAAATAATGAAGTCCCAGTTGTTGTCATCCTTAGATACTGTGTGAGGTTTCCATGTGCTGTGAAAACACTCACTAGAATTAACAAAGCTGAACATTATTTAATGTGTTGAGTGCGGCAGGCAAAAGCCACTCCTTCAAAATAATAAATCATATGACATTTAGCTACCTTTCTCTTGACCAGAAGCCGTCAAGTTTCAGCCTTTGATGATACCTGAGTTGCTTTTGAAGTGCTTTTGTGTCAGGAAGAGTGAGCCTGCAAATGAGGTGCAATGAAATTCTGTATTTATTGTATCTCATGATAAGCAGATTAAATGTATTCAGATTGCAAAGCAACTGATCTTTGGGTTTTATCTGTATACTTCATCTATGATTTTTGCTTTTTTCAGGCCCACTTTTGTCTTTCCAGTATGTTCAGTCTTTTTACCCTCAGTGCCTGCCTACAATGCCACTACTGTTTCTGAAGGAGGGTAGAAGACTTAGATCTACTGGGACATAGTAAGAGAATTTATGCTTTCCCCCCTGATATGAAATGGAAAGGTGTAGTTGTTGCAGGGACAGGGCAACACCACCCTGCTACAAGAGAAATGCAGCTGTATTGCTGCTGTATTTTATGTTTGGTTAAATATCAGATGTGTGGTGGGGCTTGTAATTCTTTTCCAGAATGTCCTACTAAAAGAAAAGGCTGTATGTGATGCACAGTCAGTAGTACTAAATGGGAGATCAGGAGAGATCAAGAGAGCACATCTTCAGTAAATTTTTGCTGGGAGAAATGAAATGTTAAAAGCATGCAAGCAGGAAAGGCACTGGGCACTATTGTGTGACTGCTTTAGGGTATGTGCTTGCCATGGGGCTTGGGTGAAAGTCACTGCTGTAATTGTTATTCAGCACAGAAATTGAAAATGTATTTGGGCTGCAAACAGTCTGACCTGCAGAGGAAACCATATCTCATGATATGCTGAGTGTTCCCTCAGGCTAAAGGCAGGAAGGAGTGGGACACATCCAGTATTTTACTGTCACACCATCTTCCTGCTCCGCCAGGGTAACCAAGAATCAGCTGCAGAATTTCATTAACACTCATTTAAAGAATTACTGACTACAGTCTAAGCATTTTTTCTGAAGGAACATTATAGGTTGAACTGTTGGCATCAAAACTCCAATGTGATGCTGGAAGTGCCTCCAACTGGCCACTGACGGATTTGGTCCTCTGTTTATTGTTTCTAAGGACACAAGTTTTTTTTTTCCCTGATAGAGAGACCTCAATTTCAGACACATCATCTCTGTAGTCATTGGTGATAAGTCATTTTCACAGTAGCTGGATTTCTCTGATATGCAAAATGTTGTATTCTTACTCTCAAGTTCTGTTTTGATCAGTTTCACTGAAATAGCTTTTTTAATACTTAAAACAAATAATAAAATAATAAAAAAAATTAAGAATGTTTTATGAAGAGTCTGACATTCAGATGAGAAAGCTCAGAATTAAGGAGATAACCAACCTTTAGGTCTACTCTTTGCTTGCACTGCCACTGGTCCTTGATAAGTTGTGGCTCACTGCTTTCTCCACTCGCTCTCATGTCATCCTATGGATTTACACAGGGTTTTTTTCCACTCCTCACATACAGCATGTGGTCTTGGAAACTGACTCTTAATAACTATCCAGGTGCTGCATTGAATGAAGCTTCACTTACCATTGCATTTCTCTAGTGCTTTCAATAACTTTTCTAAAGCTTTTATGGATATGGATGAACTTACCTTCCTGTAACAGTTTTTGGAGTAGCAGCTGACATTGCTGCTTTACATCAGGGGAACTGAAGCCCAGAAAGGTCAAGGCTAAAATTCTCAACTTGTAAGAAATGTCACCCAGTCTGAGGTTTCTAGACTGAAATGTAGATAATTCTCATTTATTTTTCTTTTTTTTTTTTTTAAAGATATTTTAGCCTTTAAACCAGGGTTATAATTGATCTCAGCTGCAGCTGGTGGCACTCAGCAAGTGGTGCCAATCTGACTCCAAGTGGCCCAGCCCAGGCAGCTGGAAAGCAGGAGTGTTCCAGTGTTCCCATGTGAGGTGAGTACTTGCCAAATATTGCAGAGGAGTTCTAGGCCAGAGAACAAGCAGATTTCCATTCTCAGGGGTGGCACTTCAGATTTGAGCTCAGAGACAATAATTTCTCCTTCTGTTGTTTTTCTTGTTTGATATATCCTGTGGTTAGGCACAATGCAGGTTTTCCATGGGGGTAAAAAGTTTCTCACATGTTCTGAAACTACTACCTTAGGAGGTTGTTTCTAAAGATGTGTGGGATTTTCTTTATTGGTCTTCAAATGCTTTGGGTTTTGAATTTCTGGAATTTTTAAATGTAAGTACAAAACACTTCTGAACTTCTCTCTTTATACTAGAGAAAAGAAATTACATTTGCTTACTGTATTATATGCTGGAGTGAAATAATCTTTAGAAGTACCAGTCTATTAATTTTCTTCATAAAATTAAACACTCTAAGTTGTTCCAAACAGGCCTATTTCTTTCAGTTTCTCAGGGGATTTCTTGTTCTTTCCTCTGTGCTGTCCGACACAAGTCACACTGAAAATCCAAAGCAGACCCCAAAGCCACAGGGAGGCACAAGTCACAATTAAAACCAGGCATGTTGCAGATGAGGAAGGAGGCAAACACAGCCCTGCCAACACCCACCGCCTTCTACACAATAAACACTTCAGGAAAACTTTTAGGACCTGTTTCTCAATGGTTATTTTTAAAGGCTGTGGTCCATTTGTTTTGACTTTATTAAATCCTGGACATTACTTTCCCATGTCCTATGATTTAAATGATAATAGATGTTCTGGGCAAATCCAGTAAAAGAGGAGTGCATTGGGCTCTGCACACACACATGGGTGATACACGTGCACGATTGTGCATGTATATTTGCCCTTATTGATTTTTTTAATTGACTTTTTTTCCTCTGATGATTTAGCAATATCTAAATGCAGCCAAAATGTGGATGAAAACCATTGTTGCAAGTGTTAAGGTGTGCTGAAGTTTTTAAATCTTTATTAGCAGACCAAATCCCAGACCATTGTTCTCCTGGATGGCAGTGGAGAGGCACAAGGGGTAATTAATCACTGAGGGGCAAACCTGTATTGAATACTTGCTTGTGCTTGCCCTTGAACCAGCTCACTATGTGGCATGCTTGCAACACATAGGATTGTTTTGGAAAAAAGGAGCACAGAATTCTTAAGATTTTAAACCATAATGATTTTTTTTTAATTGGCAGTAAAAGAGTAAAGCACTTAAATGCAAACTCTAACAATAAACAGGGTTTGGTCTGTGTTTGTGGTTTGTGGGTAAAGATTGCACAAAGGTGGTAACTTTTAATTTTGAATTAACCCAGGCTGGCTCTGAAGTGAGTGAGGTGCAGAGCTTGTGTGATGAGAAATGAATCAATTGCTGTCTGTGCCTTGCAGTGGGTTGTCCCCTGTGAAATAGTCTAAGCCTGTCAGATTGTGACAGCTTGCTCTATCTGCACAAATAACACCATTTTTGAGAAATCAAGGACTGCTGATATTGCTGTAATAGATCTAAAAGTGCATACTGATGTGATCTGCCACTTCCTGCAAGAGGGAATTTGAAGCCTCTAATACATGGAATATTTCTGCTGCATCAGCTTATCATCTCAGAGATGTGGATCAGATTTTTAGAAGAGTTCAGCACTGAACAAATCTCCTTCTCTGATACTTCAACCCTAATACATGAAAACCTGATAAAAAAAATAAAAAAGTCTCTCATAATTTAAAAGCCACAACAAGCTTAAGAAACTGCCTGGAGAACATCCTTGAGTATCCCAAACATATGTGGTACTGAAATGTGGCGTCCACGAACTCTATTGCACCTTGTACAAACAAATGTACTGGAGCACTTCTCATCTCCCAGAGCCTAAAGAGGCTTTTAGAGCACTCAGCCATATCCTTTGTGTTTGAATAGAGCTTGGCAAATGTGAGAGGCTTTCAGTGTTTGGTCCAACATGTAAACTGAAGAAGGGAAAAAACTCCCAATCTGAGCAAGGTGGCTATTATTGATGGTTTTTAGTTTTGCAATGGAGGGGGAAGTAGTGACCAGGCTTGGAAAAACTTTATTTTTGGTTAAAATGAAACAAGCTGTTCAATGCAAATGAAAAAAACCTGAATTTCATGGGAAATTGGTTTGGTTTTGTCTAAATATAGGAAAAAAAAATTAAAAAGAAAAATGCCAGTTAAAAATTGAAACCTGAAAAATCTAATTTTGAAAAAAAATCCACTCATTTCTTACTGAAATTATTTTTTCATTTAGTTTTTTTGCAATTAGTTTTAGCTAGCTGTATTGAATTACTGTTTGGGGATCAATTCACTTTTTATCAAGATATTGCCTGCCCACCTTCACCTTGAGGAGTTCGGGCAGAGCTGATGGGAGATGGGTAAGTGTTGCTGTTGCTGTCCTGTTAAAAGAGGGATCATAGAGCCTTTAATGTCGTTTGGCTTTTGAGATCTTATCCAAAAGATGAGCGAATGAGCTGCATTTCCAGCCACAGCAAAATAAACATTTGTCAGCTTTAAGAGAACATTGCTGACAAAATGAAACTTAAAGATTTGTGAAAATTCTTTCTTAAATTGTTCATTCATGTTATTTTTTTGTGGGGAGAGTTTGAGCACAGCTATAAATCCAAGTAAACAGCATCTAGCTGCAGCTCTGTTCTAAATATAGTCCAATGCAAAAAGAAGTTTAATTTCTCCTTAAGATCTCTGGAGACCTGATGTATTTTTGAAATACATCATTGGCTTCCCTGACACTGTGACAGCAAGCCAGTTGTTTTAAAGGAGCATTTGCTTGCTTGGAAGCAGAGCAGTTGACCTTGATACTACTGTACTCTCCGGGGGAAAGGATGGTCAGAGCCTGAAGTGGTGGCTGGCAGAGGAAGCCAAGGCAGTCCATAAAGCTCAAATTTCAGCTTTTCTGGCATTCTGATAAAAGAAAAGAAGTAATGGTTAAGTGAATGATCTGCAAAGAGCAGGTAAAGAGTGAGCATGACACAGCTGGGATGGAACACAAAACGTGGCCATCGAGGTTGACATTTCTTGCCTTAGTTCAGCATCAGGAGGCTCAACAAAGCTGCATCTACCTCACTGCCCCTTGCCCCGGTGCAGGATGAGATGCTTTTCCATGAAGAATTCCCAGTCTGGATTAGCTGACAGGTGAGGCTGATTCAGTATTTGTCTTTGCTTTTGACAAGGAGATTTACCACAAAAGGTAAAACAACCTGCCCAGAGTAAGAATGGGGCCAAGTTGGAAAATGATTGTTGAGATTCACTTCATTGCGCTTTTTTTGCCGTAAGGTAATTCATCTCCCCCTTTGACTTCTGCTGTGCATTTAATCAGCTGATGAGTGAGTATCTTACTTTGAAAATCCAAACTAATAATGGCCATAAAAATTGTGGTAAATGATAAGATGCAATAAGACAAGTCATATCTTCCCTAATGGCCCCGTAATGAACTGAATTTAAAATGAAATCCTATCATGAACAGTCACGGCCCATTAGACAATGAAATTTCTTGTTAAAGTGACTTTTCCAAAGCACTTTGCAAAAAAATGAAAATGAAACAAAATTACACAATGTTGTTGGAAGTCTCTTGCAGCCAGATCCTGGCAATCTTTTTGGGTAAACCCCAATGACTTCAGTGAGTATTTTGCTTGTGCAAGGACATAAACTCTAAAAATACTGACTGTGTGTTACATGCCACAAAAATAATTTCAGCAATGCTCACCAGCTAATATTACCAATTTATGGTCTAAAATAGTCCACCCATTGAGAAGAGAGAGAAAAGCAATTTAAAAAAAGCAGGGGAGATGTTCCATGCTTTGATTTTGGTGATTGCTGCTTTAAATGGATCACGTAGAACAGGGACAAAACACTAAGTCCTTTGATGTTAAAAGTCATACGTTTTGAAGAAAACATTTCAGGAAGAGCAAGTGGGGACATTTCCCAAAAACAACCAAAAAGGGATACAGGGAATGGAAATGACTGTGGAGGTGCTTGTTTTGTTGGTAAGTGTTCCAGAACAGATCCAGGTACCTGTCATTGTCATCCCCAAAGCAAATTAAGCACAGCTTTCTCATCAGCAGTGATTATTGTGACCTGGACTTGACATAAAAAGTTATATTGTAAAAAAATAACAGTAAAGGTCCAATTCTCATGGAAGAATGGCAGTAACTTCCTGTTGCTCATCAGTCCTGTTGGAACCATCCAGATGAAAATGCATTGAAAATGGGACTGTAAAATCCTAAATCTCTTAAACACTCTAAGAATTTTTATCCTCCTTATTTTCTTTATTTGCAATCTAAATATTCCATATTGCTTTGACCTGTTCTATACTAGGCACTAACCATAAGAGAAATAGATTTCTATAACTTTTGAAAAAGTTTCTTTTATTTTTGAAGAAAAAGTAACACTGCAAATCCATGTTTATTGTCTGAGAATTATTAAGAAAAATATCAGATATACAAAGAAAGTGTATTATGTTATTGGAGAAATGAGAGGTCTCTTTCTCTGTTTTCTTTGGCCTTTTTAGGCGCATCTGTTCTATAGTAATTGCTATGCCTGGGTAATTCATCTAATGATTATATGGCTGTTGGTAGAGGAAGCTGTAAAGCAGCAGTAAACACAGGCTTATGTAGCTTTAAAAAAGGCAAGAGAAGAAAATCTACTGTTCTGAATGACACACAATCCTGGACATCATCAGGCTATGTTTCTGAAAGAGCTGCATGTTTAGTTTCTGTCATTGTTCCCGGCTGGAGCTCTCACACCAACTTCTTTTGAAATCTGACCATTAGAGCTTATTTTGATCCATCCTTGACTGCGAACATAAAAGCTAAAGTAAATTGTTTCATCGATACTGGTTTATAATTTTAGCCCAAAGATGTCTAGGGTGCTTGCACATAGGGAGTAGCTCTGAATAGAAGGTAATTGTGTCTCTCATTCAAAGTACCTATGTGGTATATGCTGTTTAGAATTGATATTTGGGGATGGAAGAGAGAAATGGAGAGGATGCTGTGTGGAAGACGTGCTTTTAAAAAATTCATTAAATTTTAACTTGGTTCATTTGGACTGAGATAAAATGAGACAGATAGGTTTATTCTCACTTGACTGGGATTAAAACAGACCTTGATCCAAGTGTTACTTTCTGTGCTGATCTGCTGCCTTTACTTTTGTTGTTCTTGGTTTGCAGCAAAGAGAATTGGAGTTTTTGTGTCAGCTGGTAACACGGGCTTCAAGAAAAAAAATCCTTTTACTGGTCAGCCAAAGCATTTGTCAATAAACTGTCAAATGTGCAGTTCTTTCAAACCTGAAACTAGTTATTCACCTGCTGTAGGAAGAGCTATGGAGCAAGGAAAGAGCAAATTGTTCTTTCCTTTTGCTATCCTGTATGAATAAGCAAAAAAAAAACCAAACTAGTTTCCACTTTGAGTGCATCATAGGAAGTAATAAACTGGAACTGAAATAAAGCTCCCCAGTAGAGCTAAGGATACAGCACCAATTTGATAATAAAAATGCACTAACCATGTTAAACAAAAGCAAGCTGTGCTTTGGCAGGAGCCCTAGAAGTAGTGAACTGAGTAGTGATCAGCCTTGACTAAAAGACCAAATGGAGTCAGCACCATTTAGCATAAATAAAACTCCAGCCTTGGAGCATTTAAAACTCTGCCGGTCCTTTGAACGTCTTCCTGCTCACGGGATGAATTTCATCAGGAAGCACTAAGCTTTTAAAACAAAGAATAAAAAGGCAAATAAAACCCAGTGCATTAAAAGCATTTTAACCTGGTTAAATTTTAGTTGCAATGTCACGAGTTAAGTGGAGGGGAATGAAGGAGGGAACCACACTGGCATTCTCAAATGGCAGTGTTGTGCATGAAAGGAAAATAAGTCACAATTAAGAGGCAATCTTCATTCTATTTCTACAAGTTGTCCCTTGTATAACACTAAGCATGAGAGGCTGAAGCTCAGACTGGCATCCTTAGGACAAGCTGTTTGGATAGGCGGAATCCCGGTGCTTCATTCATTAAACATAACCCAGAACTAGAAGTGCAGCTCCATGTGCATACGTGCATGCTTTGCACTAATGCCTTAATGACCACAGAGTGCTCTGGAAGGGACCAGGCACAAAAACTCTCTCTCAATAACATACCAGCTGACTTACCAGGCAACACAGCACAGTCGTTTCAGAGCAGTTCCCTGGAAGTTTCCATCACTTCCCCAAAGCCATTGGTGATGCATAAGGAAACTACAGGATGATGGTAGTGATTTTGTTCTCAGACAGTTGTACCCCTGGCAGAGGGTGAAGAGATAAGAATTGCTAGTGGGAAGGGATGACTTTTTCTCAGTGATGTGTGATTGGTCACCAGGACTGGCAGGGTATGGAGGGGAGCCTTGTGCATGTCTGATTGTCCTGGGTGGAACAGGAGTGGGAGTGATGCCCACAGAAGAGAAACTGGAAAATGAGTAGAACCTTTACTGAGGAGGAATAATGACTGGATTTGAGAGAAAGCACTTTGGAAGTAATGGAGTTTGTGTGTACAGCTGAATAACTGGTAATATTTTGTATTTGAAAGTGTGTACAGTTGACTTTTGAAAACAGAGAAGAAATGTCAGTGTAGTCAAAGCTACTCTTTGGGCTGCAATAGCTGCAAGGGTGAGATGGGATCCTATGAGTGGGATAAGTGCAGAAGGAATTAGCAGGCCAGCCAGAAATGATTTAGACTGCTGTCTCATCCTTTCCCCTGCAGTAAGTCGTGCAGGGACTATTGCTTTCTTTATTTTCAACTGCAGAAATCTCAATAGGCAGCAAAATTTCACTGGAGAAGTGATGACAGCTCAACAAGCAGAGTTCATAATAGAACCAACAAAGCAATCTTATCTTCAGTGTATATTTGTGCTCCCATAATATATATCTGCTATTTACCTACATTAGTGAAGAATACAGTCTCAAATTTATTTTTAAGCTAATTTCTGAAAGAAACAATAGATATATTATGGTTGTGTCTTTTTCCAATCAAGTTACCAGCTGGCAATTTTGAAATAGAAAGTAAATTATCTGCCTGTTATTTATTGTAAAAATTGGCATCAAATTGAGGAGATATCCACATTAGCCTCCAAGGAAAAGGCAGACTGAACTCCGGCACCATATGCTTGTCCTGTGGGGCTGTTTGGTGGGAAGTGTGTTTGCCTCCAGCCTGGTTCCTGCAGGGATTGCTGCTCACCTGCACAGTTCAGCCCTGCAGGCAGAGGAGTGAAGGGAAAGGAAGGGGGAACAGTGGTGCTGTCACAGGGAGGGTGGGGTCGGAGGAGAATGGACTCAGATCTGTAGGGAACCCGGTTTATGGGTTCTGCTGCTTGAGGAACAGCTTTATTTGTGGAGTAACACTCCGGAGTGAGCCTGTAGCTGTCTGTTTCTCCTCTGGAGTGAGCGAAACCAGAGAAGACTCCTTTAGAGAGTTCAGCACAGTGTTACAGATCCAACTCTGCATGTGCACCAAATTTATTCAGGTTAGTACCCCACAACCAAAATGATTGAAAGAAAAGGGTCTTGAGTTAGCCTCAATTTAAGCCTTCACTCCTGTTTTGGCACGTAATGAATTCTTTTTTTTTTTGGCACATGAATGTCCAAACTCATAGAATCATAGAACCATAGAACAGCTTGTGTTGGAAGGGACTTTAGAGATCATCTTGTTCCACCCCACTGCCATGGGGAGGGACATTTCACTAGACCAGGCTGCTCAGGGCCCTATCCAGCCTGACTTTGAACACTTCCAAGGGTGAGGCATCCATAACTTCTCTGGGCACCCAGTGCCACTGCCTGACCACGTCACTAATTCCACCCGTCTCAGTGGAGATAACTGACATATTTTTTAGGCTAGCCTGGAGACAATGGAATTTAAAACATTCACTGTGTGCACTTTTTCTTGGGCCTCATGCTGGTATTTCTCACACCCCATAGCCGTGGTCTGCCATGGCACTGCAAAGTGAAAACACTGCTTCCTCTTTTAGCTCTGGCTCTGCAGCCAAATTAGGGCTGGACCTGGAGGATTTCAGGGTGGTGACTGCAGAGCACCAAAGAGTTTGCTGGATGCTGCTGAAAAACCCCAGACCTGCCTGTTTTGTTCACGGGAGAAGGGTGGAATTCTGTTGGATCCATTGCAGTGCCCAGCACGGATCCGGCTCTCCAGCTGAGCGATGGCTCTTCCATCACCCTTTGATGTGCCCAGCCAGAGCTGCTGGGGCCTCCCAAAAACAGGGAAGGCAGGTCTGAGAAGAGGGAAGGCAGGAGAGAAAAGTCAGATAGGAGCAAAAGGCAACAAATAGAAAAATAGCACATCACAAATAGCAGTTTCAGTATATTCCCTGTTTTCCCAACTGTTGTGTTTGTCTTAAGGCTTTTAGAAAATACTGGATGCTTAAAAGTAGGATTTTTAATCAAATCCCTCCGAACATGTCCTTTTGATGTAGTCTAACATAATTTTCTCTAATATTTCTCTTCCAGCGTATCTCTCCATTTAGTTTTGAACCACTATAAATTGAATTTTACGTAGTTCCTTCACAAGGCTATTTTACAGTCCAAAATCTAAGACAGAAACTCTTCCTTTTTTGTCACTTCTATACCTAAATTTGACCAAATATTTTTCTAAGTTCCCCCCCTAACTCTGTGGTCATATTAAGTTATGCATTTCTTTAATTCTCTTGGCACTAAAAAAAAACCCCCTTTCCCTCCTGTGAAAAACATTATTTCTATTTTCTCTTAATTATTCCTTTTACAAATACTTCATTTCCATGAAAATACACATGAGTTTTACTAAAAAGAGCTATTTCTTTTCTCTTGCTAGAACTTATGGAGAAAGGTGTCTCACATCAGCCCTTTCCTAGTGATTCTGGAGTGCAGAAGTAGGTTCCTAATGAAAAACAACTCTCTTTATCCTCAGCCTGTAAATGGCTCAGAATGAAAATGTTTACATGCCTGTTATTGACATTACTTATACAATCTAATTCTGCAATGCTGGGACACCAATGTATAAATTTCAACTACACCATTAGCAATAATTCTTCAGTGCAGTAATTGGTACACTCTATCTAATGGAGTATTTTCCCTCTAATTGACTTCAAATTTATCATATAAATGTCAAAGCCAAATTTTGCTATAATAATCTATTATCTTCGCTGTTCTAGCTCACTGCACTCACAGAAAGCAGAGCAGTAATCATCTTTTGGGATAATGAAGGACAGCAACTTAATTCACAAAGTGCTGAAAAGAATGACAGCTGCCTCTTACCTGCCAAAACCAGAAACTTTTAATATATTCATTTAATTAGACTACACCTCCTCTTCATGTGATATTTTTCCTCTCACTATAAGAATGAATCCAGCTTTTGCTAGAAAATGAGAATATCTAGTATTTAGATGATGGACT
Source organism: Xenops minutus (assembly GCA_035221455.1). Lineage (NCBI taxonomy): Eukaryota > Metazoa > Chordata > Aves > Passeriformes > Furnariidae > Xenops > Xenops minutus. The sequence goes on along the minus strand of JAWWEE010000010.1, from coordinate 6,010,682 downwards.
TTCTATCAACATGTTTTTAGACACGTATCCCCATTATCTGAGACTTTCAGCTTTCTGTGCTTACTCTGTGTAGTGTAATCAATCGCAGCACAAGAAATAGGCTATTAAACCATGACACAGAAGTGGCCAAGGCACCAAGAAAAAGACTTTTTAATGTGTAAATTAATTTTTGAGAATAAATGAGAGAGAAGGGGGCAGGGCAGGAAGGGAATGATGTAAGTACTCATCAATCCCATAGATTTTACATAGGATCAGCTAAAACTGAATTACCATATCGAGTTCCAGAATAGAGATTTATAGTTAATTATTTCTGGAAGTCTAGGCTGCTGTATAGAAAGCCATAATAGTGAACCTGACATGAGTAATAGAATGGTAAACTCGGTCTTCTATATTTTTAAATTTCTTATTTGTTTGAAGACTTTTTGGGACATTTTCAGTAAGATATGTGGACTTGGTCCTTCTTGTTCGATCCTGAGGAAGAAGGAATATAGTTCTGGGTTTTGGTCATCTCCTCATGAGGCCAAATCTACCACAGCAGCTGTAAAAAAGTAAAAATTTGTGAGTTGAGATAAAGATTTAATGGGTTTAATAGGACACAAAAGGAAGGGAAAACAATAATAACAACATTAATAATTATCTTTATATGGCTTTATCTGAAGAGCAGGAGTTTAACCTTTTCAGCTAACAAAAAGGTACCAGGTGAAAGCTGTGGATGTTATTTAAATTCTTATATGGAATGCAGGAGGTGGTGAAGGTTCCTGGGGTGAGCTGGAAACACATGAAGGTTCACCCTGCAGGTGCAATCTCCAATATATAAATGCAATACCTGAAAAATAAAGGATTGTAAAACAAATTAAAAAGAAAAAAGTCTAAGTGTAGCCCTGTTCCTCAGAAGTGTGCTCCTGGCAGATGATGCCATTCCTTCCTAGTGTGAGAAAAATGATTTACCCAGAAAATACAGAGATAAAACCTATTGTTAATTTGAGGCATAATGGCCTCAGATCCACCTCACTGTTTGCCACCACTCTTTTTTTAAAAACTGTTCTAACAAGGAACACTTTACATACAAACACACATGTGAATGTCTCAAAGCAGCAAAGCCCTCCTGGCACGCCTATAACATCACCTGCTATACCTCAGCCTTCAAACCTGGGAGAAAAAAAGGCACACTTGTTTAATTGCTGTCTTGCTGTTCTTCTTTCTCTGTGAGCAGCAGGGATGGTGCCCTGAGACAGGCTACCAGCAGCATTTAATGGGGTCACAACCTTACTGTGAACTGTTTGAGAATGTAGGGACAGGCATGGAGTGCACACAGGATAATTGCTGCCCCAATTAGCATTGTCTGGAGTTGGCGTGTTGAGATGAAAGTATTTACGGGATCTGTGGCAATTTTTCCTTAGGTTTCACCATAGCAATTCCTTTAGTGGTTTATGTCTTTCAATGTGTATGGATACCAGAAGGGTTTCTTTCTTTTTTTTTTGGTTTTGTTTTTTTTTGGTACCTGTGCATAAGGCTTCTCCCCAAACTTTTTTCCTCAGCGGGAAATCTAAAGGAGTTGCAGGGTTACCATGGCACTGCTGAGGACTTTGATGGGAGTGACAGGCTGCCAGATAGTTTTCACACTCCTTTGGCATGTGGGTGTCTGAAAACACATCTCTCCAGTGTTTCAAGGACACCAACAGAAACTACACCCTGACCCCTGAGGCTGTCCTGAAGTTTAACAGCTCAGGAATATTATGTCTCACTAACCATACTGAGAGAGCTTTATATATTGATCAATTTGGGCTACATTGGACCAATGGTTTGTGACTTTTGGAGAGTTTGCATTTAATTTAATCCCACAAAGCCATCATACTGATTGCAACAAAAGTGAATTTCTGTTCGTTTGAAAGTGTGTTGAACAAAGGACTTTTCTATCTAACCAAGTCTTTTCTTTGTCAAAACTTGTTACAAGCAGTTGATATTCCCTTTATTGAACAGGTTGCACTATATAATACATCCTAAGCAATTAGGGGCTTGTCTTTCATATTTTTTTACTTTCAGAAGTGAATACTTATATCTAATCAGGCACAATTATTTTCTAATATTCATTCTTTTCTGAAGGAATTCCCAAATAAATGGCTCAAATGTCTTAGGCAGTTCTGCACAAAAATAAAGGTAAGCTGACCCAAGAGATCTAAGAATTCTTGAGCCAGTTTTGAGGGGCTACATTTTCCTATATCCCCATTATTTTAATGCACACATTGTCACTGTAATGATAGGTGGTTATAATATATCTGCAGACTGTTGGCTGCATTTAGGTAATTTTAGGAGAAAGGCTCATCAACCCAATTTTTTAGTATTACAAAAGCCAAACTGAAGTGAACATTCATTTTCAATATGGTAATGTGGCTAGTATATTTCAAAGTGCTTGAAAATATATATAGAACACCTTAAATGCACTCAATGCTTAAGTGTCTAAAAGTTCAGAGGTTTTATTCAGTTTGGGCTTGTCCAGATATATTAGATTGGGAATGGAAAGTTTGTATAAGCTTTTGAGGTCTCCTCCTTCACTTGTCCTTTTCAAAGTCTTGGCTCTCTTGCAATTTAGTTGTTGCATTTTCTTTATACAACCAAAAAGATGGGGGTGGGAGCTGTTCTAGAAACCTTCTCCAGCAATGGAAGTGATTAGAGGAATTACTAAGGAGTTGGTGGTCAGGAGAAGAACTTTAGACATGAGAAATGGAAAAAAAACCTAAATCACAAAAGGAGAGGATAGGTATAGAAGTTTCATTTGGGATTCCAGCCAAAATATGATGATAGTTTGAGTATAACTACATATGAAGTATAGAAAGCATCCATGCATTTCTCTTCCTAGGAACAGAAATAATGTTTTCTAGTAGTAGCCTTGCATTTCTCAAGGTCCAAGCGTGTGACACAGCCCCAAAATAATTTAACACCATGCAGGTAGCAAGTTGTTTACAGCAGAATGAATCAGGGCTCGCTTTGTCTCACAAACTCTTACAAATAAATATGTTTCAGGACAAGCTCTGCTCTCAGCTAAGCATATGCTGTGCTGCAGTTTAGTGTAGGTTACCTGTTCACATGTCTGTAGCTTCACATACATCAAGAGCAAAATGGAAATTGTATGCTTAAGTCCTGCGTGCAGCTTTGAAAATATCAGTTGTCTCTAAATCTTAGTTTGCCAGCGGGCCAAGGGATTTTCATCAGCAGAAAAATGACAGCTCCTCAATTGGTGTGGGTTGAAAAGACAAATCAAATTGACATCTACTTTCTTGAAAGCTTCTGTTATGTGAAATAATTGTCCCTTTATGGAAAAAAATCCAGTCTCAAACAAGACAGAAATAGGAACCCCAACTTTCCACATTAAAATCAAACAAACAAAGCCGAAGGAAAACAAACAAACAAAAACACCCCTCCAGAGAATAAATATTGCAACTGAGCCATTATGATTTCAGAAAAACTTGGTGTTAGTGGTGGTGTAAAGGGCATCACTGCTCTTAAGTACAAAACATAAGCAGCCTTTTCAGACTGGTTCAGATGACTGCAGCCTGTTATTGCTGAAGAACTGCCTGTGCAGGGTCTGCAATGCGTATCTAATATATGATCACCAAATATTGAACATTCATCTTTTTGTGCCAGCTAGTTTCTGCAGATTGAAGAGACTATCTTATACTTCACTAAGCCAGATATACAAATGGGAGAGAATGAAAAATTCTCCGTTTCTATGCACTGAATTTAGTCTAGGCAATGGAAAAAGGAATTCATTAACCCATTTCCTGTAATTCTGCTTCTGTATGAGTTATTAAATGGCAAATATAGTTTAAGAAAGGATGGCTTACAGGTATCTTTTTATTGCAGAATTTTATGAAGAGTGAAATAGGGAAACATTTCTCTGGAAAGCAGTGCCAGAGAGGTTTTTTGACTACCTTCTTTTTATAGGGCTGAGATGAAGGAAGATCAGAGAAGAAATTACAGTTTCCGATGCAAAAATGGGAAATATATTTGATCAGATGTCCAAAAACTAGCCATTACACACATGGAATGTTATCTAATTTGTGAAAATGTGCATGAGCAGAGTTTCCTGAAGAGCTTTAGATGCTTTGGATTGTTTAAAAACATTTCCCAACTTTTAGAGGGAGGTAAAACTGGAAGGGGCATGTGATTGAGATAGATCCTGCAACTTATGTCAGAAAAGCGCTTTTACTCCTCGCTGTTACCTTCCACCTCCATGCACAGGTGTTTCTGCAGCCTGAGTTTCTGTCAGTGCTCAGTCAGATTCCTGGGCTCGCTGGACACCGGCAGTGCTGGCTTGATGTCCCCACTCCTGGTACGGAGCATCCCTGAATGGGTTTGGTTCTGGCTGCTGCCACCGTGATCAGCTTACACCCTCTCTGTGTTTTGGCAAGAGATTCAATGCACACTGAAGCCCCCTGGGGTGCACTGAAAAGGCTTTCTCCTCCTCCTCCATTCTCCTTCCTCTCTTGGGTCCCATACTTTGCAATCTTGTACCTATGAATACGTTTATGTATATAAGTATTTTTCTTTAGCAGTGTGAAGAAAATACACTCTTGTGTAAGTATTTGCCAGATTGAGTCTTAAATCTGCAGTGTAGTGTTTCCCTGTGCTGCTGAATATTTATCATGCTTTACCCCAGAGATGGTTGTATTTCAGGGAAGAGCTGAGTTGATATATCAAGGCTACAAGTCTTGCCAGCACTTCACTGTATGTGTAGTATACTGAATATAACAGGGCAGTAGCTGCACTTGCTCACTGGTGTTAAGTATTGCCAGACTCAACCCCTGCTTTAAGTGTTCAAGGAAGGAAAGAGTTATGTTGGTTTGTAGAAAGAGTTGCTGAAGGAAAAAAAAACCATGAATATACTAAAATACTTGTAAAAATTACTTTCTGACTGAGTGCTACAGTGGTGCCTGAGAAATTTTTGCAACTGAAATAGTGTTCACTACCAAACTCATTGCTCAGGAGATGTGCCAGTGCCACAAAAATAGCCTTGGCACTGGACCATTACTTCATCTGTGATGTTTATCATGGAGCAATATTCAGAATCTTGACTGTGAGTTCCTGCTGTGGAATACAATGAATGTAATATCAGGGAAGCGGGAGAGCAGATGTAGTTGGGTTCTATAATCCAGTGTAACATTCATCACATTGTGAACAGAATAACTGCTGATCTTGGAAGACAGCAATATATGGAGCAGAAATGTCCCAAATTTTTTGCTGGATTGAAAAGAAATGCATAATTTCACAGGGTCTGAAAAATCATAATGAAGTAGGTTGTACTTTTATTTATTCTTAACAGACACAAGAGGCTGTTGCCATATGCCATAAAACCTGTCCTATGTCTTTTGAGGTGTCTAATTTTACTGCAGTTGTTTCTTACTGACAAATGATATGAGATGGCATGAAAGGCTGACAAAGAAATACTTTATTAAAAAAATTACTTTTATCATCTGTAACTTGAAGAGATAAAACAAACATGAGTGTCTTTACGCAAGGGTAAACCAGAAACCACTGCTTTATGTCTTTTGTATTGACTAAGTAGTTAAATCAGTGCAAATAATATTCAGATTTTAAAAGAAAGAAAATTATTATGAAAGGTATAGGCCAGCACTTTTCTTAGTAAATATCTTGCATTATACTCACGATGTTTACCACAATAAATGCATATAGATGTTGCAAAGAAGCAGAAAGAACCACATGACCTCTTTATACTCAGCTTTATGCATAACTCTGCATGTCCCAAAACTTTCTTGTGCATGAGTGACATGTTTACAGTCAATAATCAATTCAGATGCATTCATGAAAAAGCACTTTTTTTTTTTTTTAAGAAATATCATGTGATTGTACAAGAAAGTTACCAGTTCCAGCTGTGTAGATATGTAAACATATTGTGACCTCCAGCTCTAATAAGGATTTGACATGGAATTCCTACAGTTCAATCGGGTTTGGGGTTTAGTTTTTCCTTTTGAAGGTAAATAGGTATGAGAGAGGTTCATAGTAGTATTTGCATCTATAGTCAAGGATATATTTTCCTCAGGGTGGAGGAAAACGGAGCACTTGGATCTCAAGATGGGTAGAAGAGCTTTGCTTGAACAGGAAGGCTTTGGGCAGTCCCTTTGCAGTGTTATGTTGTGTTTTGTTAATAGAATTAACATACAAAGAATTGTGTACACTCTCAATCCAGGGGTCCATTTCCCAGCATGAACAGCTGGAATGGTGCACTGGACCTTGCTGGTTCCCCAGGCATCTGCTGCAGGCTGCTGTCAGACCTGAGGTGAGAGAGGAACCTTTGCTCTTGCTCTCCCCTTGAAACCCTTTGATACCCTTTTTTTTTTTTTTTTTTTGGTGTGTGACCAGGCACCAACAGAGGGAGGGGGGTTTCTCCTCATTGGATCTCACCTCCCTAATGAAAATACTTTAAAGAGTGAATTTTTGAACTCGTTAGAAATCAGTGAGAAGCTGCCAGTGACGTTAGTAGCGTAGAATCAAGTCTCAAATGGACATGGTGGTGGTATCACTTGTAAGAGCAGGAGACAAAAACCTGCCTTTTTTGGCTGCCCACAATATGAAAAATGCTCAATATTCTCTTCTCCCATTGATTCCCCAAGTTCTTTATGGGTAATTCCAGATAATGAAAAGCAGGTTACAGATATATATTTGAAATGTGTATGTTACCGAGTATTTATTTAAAGTTTTATACTGATTGCATAAAACCAGGGAAAAGTCTCCAGATGCTGAATACACTGCACAAATTCAGTGAAGTACTGATGTATATTAGCATCATTGTCAATTGTTATGAGCACTAACCAATTCAATCTTTCATTGCCCATTGTGCTTGAGTACTTTGACTTAATGATCCCCATCCTAGAGAGAACTCTATTAGCGTTTGCAGATGTCTCTATAAATGTAGGGGTGAGAAAAGCTTCAGGATGTGAAATAATCAGGCTATATACTGCTAGTCTCTTGCTGTTAGTGGGGTATTTGAAATTCTCAAATTGGTTTCTTTTGAGTGAATACTGAATTTTAAACTCCTGCTTGCAATTCTTTGTCACTCAGTTAATCGGGCATGCTTGAGGGTGGCTAAATTTCATCTTCAAGAAACTTCCATGTTTTAGAGATTTTAATTTACATCCCATAATTAGAGTATCAAGAGATCTCTGAAAGGGTGCTAAACTTCTTACAATGTTTGATCAATAATGTATTGCAACTTAACTGTTGGGTAGAAAAGATTGCCCTTTGTTAGTCCAGGTGTTTTATGAACAGATTGTTCCTTTTAGGATCTATACAAGTCACTAATATTTTTTTTTCTTATTTGAGTACAAAAATCTGTTATACATTTTCACTGACCTCTTAACTATCTCTCTGTTCCAGTGAATGGACTGTATTAATACAACTGTGATGTTCAAGGTCAAATTGCTGTAAATAGTAATTCAGCACTGTGCAGAGTCCCAGATGATGTGTGTGTGTAATAAGGCACAAGAAAGCTCAAATGATGACATTTTGCCCAAACAATCTGCTCAATTCCATTGCTGTATCAGGGACTTTTGATGTCTCTGCAATGTCATCTAATGTTTCCCACATTGTTTTAGAGGCTGGGGGTTTTTGTGCATTTCAATTATGGCTTTTATTCAGCAGTACCATTTAATTCCTGACAGTTACTTCAGTCTGACAATCTCTGATTTAGCTGTTATCTATTTTGCAGCAATGTCAAGAGCAACATGATAAAGTGGGTGACTTTGATTGAATATAAACAGGCTCTGGACAGTTCAATAAAAGTTCCTTGCATGTTTAATTCCTATCTGTCAATGCATCAGCAAAAGCACATACGAAGATTTATGATGGTCTTGGTTCACTTCCTTGAACTCACCTAAATGCAGTCCATTAATGGGTTTATGTTATATGCATAGTAATTGTGCTGGATGCTATTTTAGTATGGCAAGACAATTTAGAATTGGATTGCAAATATTTTTAGCCATATTTTGGCATTATAAGGAAATTTTCCCTGTATAGAGGGCCCAGATGAGCTCTGCATGTAACTGAAATGTTAACTAAACTCTTGAAAATCAGGTCAGCTTGCTGAGATCCTCATTGTATCGTTTCATGTATATGTGTAGCATGTAAAATTAACCAGCTCTCTGTTTTTATATCAAACTATTTAAACCTATGGCCTTGGAGTGGTGAGCCTGGTGAGTCTAAAGTTCCCATCTCCCTTTACACAGTTTAAATTTACTTTTCACTAATATAAGTAAAAAGAATATCAAGTCAGTATTCCAGACAGTTACTCATGGATGGGTTTTCTTTTACTTGATGTGTACAAAATATACAAAATGGGTACTTTAAACATCTCCATTAGAGAGCCCCAGCTCTAGAGTCTCTTTGAAGACATAACCTGTGCTATTACCATTTTGTTTTGTGTATTTTCTTTTGAACTTTCTTTGAAGTTTCTTGAGTTACTTCTAAACAATGGCTGATGTCTTCTAGATCTTTGAATGGCTGTTGTTGCTTTATCCTTAGTGGGAGCTAGACTTGTTTTTGCTAAAATTCTCTATTTATTAACAGTGAGGAGTGCTGGGATCAGTCAGCAAATTCACAAACTCTCAAGTAACATGGACACTGCAATGACTCAGAACTTAATGAGTCTGTTTGAGGCTCCTGCTTAATGAGAGGTTACAGAAAGAGGCTGAGTTAAATGATCACATTATTCTTTTCATTTCCCTGTGAGATACACAGACCATTCCCTATGCTTTGCTTGTTATCTGAACAGCATGGAATGACACAGACACAAGTACTGGTCCAGTGGACAGTAAGTGGAACTCTGGCAAGTAGTCTTAGAACATGTCTGGACCCTGAAACCAAAGAAACAAACACCTGTGTACTCTTATCTTTCTTTTAGTTGTCTCTCTAAGCTGTTTCTCTAAGTGAAGAACATGTTATCTCCAAGGAGAAATGTCCAAGGTACAGGTATATAAAATCTCTGCATCCTGTTCTCATTTGAGTTCACCTTCATAACAGTAAAAGCTGAACACTTGGAAATCCAACTCTGTTTATAGACTTGGATTTTAACCTGATAGACTGGCTCTTTGTAAATACTACACCATCAGGGCTTAATTATAAAATAATTGCAGTGGGTACATTTTTCATCTGCCATGCATACCATTTTCATTGTTTTATGTCCTTTTGAGAGTTTGAGTACTTGAGTCATGAAAATCAACAAAAGCAATAGGACTTGAAATCCTTTTTTATGTTTCTTTCAACTTACCTTTTTTAATTTTTTTTTTTTAATGTGACAAAGTTCCCAGTTGATTAGAAGCAAATTTGAAAGCAGTTGAAAGGTAAATGTCCTTTGCTTCTTACCTTTAATTTCGTCTGGAACTAGCAGATGAGCTGGCTGGGAAAAGAATGATTTTTTTTTTCCTGGTTTGGTGTTTTTTTGAATTATTGTCCATGAACTTTCCCAATCCATTTTTAAGCTCCTGTTACTGTCTGCTTTGAGTCAACAGGTTACAGCTGTGTAAAAAGGTACCTGGTTTTATCTACACATCTCATGTCAGTCTGAGCATTTCTTGCTCTACTGAAGAGGATTTGGTGAATAAAGATTCTGCATTCACACGGTCAGTGGTGTCCATGACTTTGTAAACCTCAGTTATGCTCTCCCCCAGTGCACTGAGGAGTGCATTTCATTTAATTAATTGGTGTTACAGGCTGTGATTTCATGGTTCACTAGGTGGTAGATGTTGAGCTTTTCAGCAGCTCTTACTTTAAGGTGTTATTTGGAAGTGAGAATCTGGTAGAGCTGGGCAGCAGGATCAAAAGCTTAAAACTGGCATTGCAAAAGGACTTGTTTGTTAGAGAAGTGTTTCTTAAGGAAGAGCCTCAGCAGGGAAAATTCAGTCTAGGCAGGGAAAACTGGCAGCTCAGTGGCTTGTGAACATCATTCCAAATTTAGATAGTAAAATTTGCTGAGTTGGTGTCTTATTGAGCTGTCAAAGACATGCTCCTCCATTCATACCTGAAAGGTGGGGGTCAGCCTTTCTCCCAGGCAACAGGACAAGAGGATGTAACCTCCAGCTGCACCAGGGGAGGTTCAGGTTGGACATCAGGAAGAATTTCTTCAGTGAAAGAGTAGTCAGGCACTGGAACAGGCTGCCCAGGGAAGTGGTGGAGTCACCATCCTTGGGAGTGTTCAAGAAATGACACTCAGTGCTCTGGTTTAGTTGGCAAGGTGATCAGTCAAAGCCTGGGCTTGATGATCTTAGTGGTCTTTTCCAGCCTTAGTGATTCTCTGACCCTTTCCCTTCCTTTCCTACTCTGTCTCTGACAAACTACATTTCTCTCTGCAGAAGCCTCTCTGGGGCTTTGGTTGGTGTGCGTGCCTATTGCCAGTCAAGGATCAATTTTCTCTCCAACAACACAAAGGAGAACAGGAAAAATAGAAGTTAATGAAATAAATAGTTTGGTAGCAGTCAGAATAGTGTTGCAAAATAAGAGAGCTTGTTATTCTTTAAATTATTTCTTGAATGCAATTCAGTGGTGTTCAGAAAAACAGAATGCGAGGAAGTGCTGAAAATGAACGGTAATGAAAGGACAAATAAGGCTGGATGATTTTTTTTAAAGTTTCTCGCACAGAAGTTCTCCATCTGCAGCTCACAAACCACCTGTGAAATGTAGGAGGTTTCTGCTGGGTTGCAGCCAGAAGCTCTTATGTGCTTATGATGTACAATACGCCCACTCCTAAAATTGTCTCAAAATCAGTGTCACAAAAAAATTCAAGAAAAATAGGAAAGCAATGAAGCTTCCTGAGCTGCATTTACTCAGTGACAAAATACAATCCAAATGGGATTCTTCTCCCTCCATCCCACAAGACAGGCACTGTGGGAAGGAGTCATCACTCTGCAGTGCAAAGGGATGGGGCAGGGGCTGAGAAAGAGGGAATCTTGGGGCAGGAGTGGGTACAGAGGTGATCTGATGCCAGAGTGAAGGGAGAGAAGTGAGAAGCCAATTCTTTGGAGTGGCACTGAGATCAGATGAGAGATTAAGGGGAAAAGTGAGAAAATGAGGGGGAGAAAAGGTAGGAGAACAAGTACTGATCTGATGAAGGCTTGGGTACTGCAGAGGGAACCTTGAAGTGGCTGACCCAAAGATGGAAACAAGAGATTAGGTTGGGGCTGTGGGAGAAAAAGTGAGTTTAGATAACGCTCCCAGACAGTAGCTGGGATGTGAAGGCAGAGCAAAGGAATAACTCTAAATAGGGTGTGAATTTGGGAATTAATGTTATTGGTAATGGCATACAAAATAGGCTTTAAAATCCCAAAGAGAGGAAATGAGGACCAGGAAGAGGCAGAGACATGAAAAGTGGTGCACAAAAGGGTCTTTTCAAAGCTTTAAGGGAGCTCAAGGGAACCAATTTCATTGTTTCTTTTGTCTGCAAGGATCTGTGAAATCTAAAGGCAAAGTTTGGCTCTCATCCCCTTCTGAGAGTTATTTTCAAAGAATTAAAAAAAATAAAAATAATCCTAGTAAACAGTGTTAGATGATCTTTGAAATTGCAGTCATTCTAGAATGCCAAATTAATGTCCATCTTCATATGGATGTTGAGATACTATTATGAGTAAAATTATGTTATTTCTTCCCTTTGTAATGATTTTTTTTTTCTTTTTCCTAACATTCTATAAAAACTGCAGGTGACAGACTATATTTTATCCAAGGTCTCACCCCTTAGAACTTGGTTTCTGCTGAAACAAATTAGAAGATGACCATTCCGTCACTCTGTCACCTTGCACAGTCGACTGGCTCTTCACATATGGATGCAGTTGTGAGGGGAGCACATCCCATCTGCTGGAGCCCATACGACTGGATCTGCAGTAGGAAATGATCTTTCAATGGGATTTAACAACTGCAGGTATGGAAGAGAAGCTGCTGGTTATTTTTATGTCTTATGAATATGTCATGCCTGCTCTAATAAACTTAGAAGATTTTTCTTGTGCTGCCAGCTCATACTTATCTATACTTGTGTATACTTATTTAGAAAGTCAAGTTACTCTGGATGTCCTATCAACCTGCTTACTGCAGAAATAAATGTGTGTGTTGCCTTATAAAAAAAAAAACCAAAACACATAGAAAGCAACTTAAACTATCAAGTCCTTTAAAATGGGTGCCTCTCATTTTGTGGAGGGTGTGTTTTTTTAGAGCCTTTAGATACTCACAGTTGTGAACTAATGAAGGTGATCATGGCTGAGGAAGGGATGTCACAAGGAAGCAGTCCCTGGGAGTCTGCCTGGGTGACAAATACACCTATTTTCTCCTGTAGGAGTGTCACACACGCACTAATGAGGGAAAGTGCTCATCAGACTCTGCAGTTTCACTTGAACTTTGGAAATGAAATGGAGGTAGGTTCAGAGAGGGAAAATATCAAGGATGTTCAGTCATTCTATGATTCTATTTTTTTTACTAACTGTATTAAGCCTATTTTTTAAATTTTAGTTTTAATGGAATAATCTTCTTCTATAGAATTCATAGTCTAACCCTCCATGAAACCTCGAAGGGACCTCCCCCTTCCCATGATAAAATTTTAAAGTGGAATGTTTCCAGAAACCATGGGGAGTAATAATGGGGGGAAGCAAAATGAAATTTCTTTTGACAAGAAGATGACAAGAGATGAGAGTGAAGAGATTTATGCACACTTTGGGATTAAAAACCTAAACTGATACATCTGATAGCTGCCTTGGGATGGGGCATTCACTCTTTATTTGCAGTGAAAAGCTACTTTAATGATTTTAACGTTTACCTACTAAATTTTTCTCCTTGATCTATAATTCAAAATGCTCTATCAACTCCTCAAAGGTTAGGACATGTGCTCATTTTAATGTGGAACTGTGCTAATCCCAGAGCTGGTGGAAGGTTTTAGTCAGGACCAACCTTCTGTGGTCAAAAGGTTTGTGCCAAGTCAGTTCTGGTGGAAGATATTTAAAATAATGATTTCTGATGCTGAGTCACAGTGTTGTCACAGCACTATTAATAACAAACTGGGAGAACATTTGTCTTGCCATATGGAATGAGACTAAATAGTCCAATGTCTGTCTCTGGTACTGGATGGCATTATATAATGTTACAGCATGAGGCATATACATTTCCTCTTCCCCCCTATTCCTCCTTAAATGCACAAGACAGATTTCAGCTGTCTGAAGGAATGAAGTGTTGTTAGAGACAGTTGCCCTGATTTCTTCTGGGAGCTGTGACAATTGTCAAGGATTCCTTTTCTGCCTCAGTCCCTAGTAAGGAGATTTAGTTAAACTGTGTTAAATTCTGTGCCCACGTTTACAGTCAGAAATAAAATGTCTTCAATTTGATTTTAACTTAAATCGCTTAGGAAGGTGAAGAAAATTTAATCAAGGCATTTTTAACTCTTAATACAAAAGTCTGAGTAACAATTTAATGCAATTTAGCTAAGCCACTTCAGAAAGGCACTGGAATTAACCCTTTGGCTCCCGTGCTGACCAGCTTACGGAATGCTCCATGGAGATTCTTTATATGGCATTGTTAACAGCCTGAAGCATTGGGTTTCTGTGGCCAGGTTTTGGTAGCAGGGTGGGTACAGGGGTGGCTTCTGGGAGAAGCTGCTGGAAGCTTCGAGCATGTCTGGCAGAGCCAATGCCAACTGCTCCAGGAGGGACCTGCTGCTGGCCAAGGCTGAGCCCATCAGGGATGACAGCAATGCCTCTGTGATAACATATTCTGGTGCCCAGCTAGTGTCAACCCACTACAGCTGGGAATCAAGAATTCTGAAGAATTTTGGCACTAATCATGAATTCTGTACAGGTAGTCAGGTGAAAGTGTCTCTCTACACCTCCGTGTTAAGATTCCAAACCGTACAAGACCTTACCTGGTAGGCCAGGGAAGAGCATGAAGCTGACCTTTTAGGCTGGGCTTTATGAAGCAACTAGAAGGAGATCCTGGTTTCACTGAGCCCCACGAGCCCAGCCTAAGTCACCTCATGCAGTGATCACTGGCTCTTGACAACCTGTAGCACAGGTCTGCCTGGGTTTAAATTCATTTCAGTTTCCCCCAGAAGCTCAGGGGTGCTTCAGTTTGGCCATTGAAGCTGTCTTTCCAGAACATCACCTCTGCAGTACATTGTCTTGACTTAATCAAGTTCAGCAACACCTTTCTGTAGAAGGAAACAGAATTCTTGTGTTAAGTCTTCAAATTTGTCATTCTCATCCTCCAGTAGGTGCCATTACTTTGCCTCTCACCTCCTTACATGTCTCTCTCCTTTGTGGCACCTTCTTCAATGTGTCACCTTTCCCTGGAGGAGTACTTAGTCTTTCCCTTTTCCACTAAAATTTTTAACATTGCCCTCCTTGGTAATAAACTGATGTCAAATGTATTTCATAGCATTTCTATCCCAAGTCATTTGGCAGCAATTTTAAAAATAAGATTGTACAAGGATTAGCAAAGTCAACTATCTGTAAATATTGAAGATGACTTAACCAAAGGGGAAGATGTAAGGCAACACAGTGACTAAAGCAAACATTTAAAATAGAAAAGCAGTGGAATAGAGTAGCTTTCTTTCTCAATCATGGAAAATTCTTAAACAGCTATCTGGGTAAATTAAAAAACCCTGGTTTATTCTTATGCTGGGATAAAATGCAGGCAATAGATTTTAAGATGGGGGATTTTCTATCATACCTTAATATTGTAACTGCACAGTGTAGTTCAGACACTGCATGTTTAGTTGAGGTCAATAGCATTGTGTTATTGCCAGGCACTGATAAATCTAGCTTCCATGTCTGCTTGAGAACTGCACTGGGAAAGCCATTCAAATAAGGAAAACTGAAACTGAATTAGGATTTTATGATGTTTGAGAAAGCTGCAAACCTGAGATATAGTGGGGTTTTTTTTCTTCTATCTCTTTTTTTTTTTTTTTTTTTTAAATAGGCACAACATGCATCTCAGGACAAGCCTGTGTTTACTTCAGTGAAATGTGGATGGAAGACGGAAAACATCTCCATTTCTAATCATGCTGCTGTCTCATTAAGGGTAGACAACATCCTGGTTCTAACTGAGAAATTATTCTTTTTCTGCTGCAGAAGAACCTCGGGCTGGCTGAGTGAAATGTTCCTTATAAGAGTACTTCAGTGCTAATGACAATAACAATAAGGAAACCAGCAATTCAGTGCTGGAGGATGCTGTGGAGGAAACATTGACATGAGGGCAGGTAATTAGTGCTGCTGCTTCTCTTAAAATTAGGGGAAGGAAAAAACCAAAATGGAGCCATTGGAACAAGGTTATTAAATTGAAAAAAAAAATCTTATTTACACTGTGAACCCAGCTGAACTAAGTAAGCGAATTAATATGATGGGCAAATTCTATTAACAGTAGAAAAAACCCTGAATTAATAATTAAAGTATAGCAAAGAAAAGTAAATATTTGGAGGACCAGGAAAAAGCTGACAGAGCCTGAGTTGGTCAGTGTGGTGGAGTAGTTGCTCTTTAGCTTTTTTCTGACTCTTAAAAATAATCAAAGACATAATACTGGGTATTATCACTTTCAGCAATGTAGAACCTTTCACTATTGCCCAAATGAGACGGGGCGTATATGTGGGAAGTGAGAAGAGAAAAATGAATCTGTTTGATCACCAAATAGAATTTGATTTAGCCAAAGGTGGAAAAAAACTTCATGTCAGGCTTTTGCAGATCCTTGATGAATAATTCCAGTAGAAAACAGACCTCTGTGGCCTGGGTTTCTTTTTGCTATAGCATCAGTGAATGCCAGCAAGTCAGAGCAATTATGAGTTTGGTACAGACTCCTCAATGAATATACAGAATTAGCCAACTACTAGTTCTTTCTGCAGATTCCAGGTAGCCTTTTTAGCAACAGAATAGTGCTTCATTTTTTTCCCTAGCTTTACTAGCAATAGAATTTTTCCTTCCAACTTTGAATGATGTTATTTGATGTAATGGAAAATTCTGAACTTCTTTCAGGTCAGGGATGGACTATTCCTCTTTCTATATAGTTCCTAGAATCATGGCTTCTTGATCTTGATTGGAGCCTTTCAGAGCTTCAAATAAATGGAACCATTTTTCTTGCTTATGCCTTTATCCTTGTGTCTGGGGAATTGGGAGAGGAATTGGGACTGGTTTGGGCATAGTGACCTGAATGTTGCACAGTAGAAAAATGAATAAGAATTCACACGTTTGGTAAAAATCAGAGATTTTTCTTTACAGCATTATCTCTTGCAGAAAAAAATCTATTTCTTTCAATCTGCCTTTTTTTTTTCCTTGCTGCAATCAAATAAAATGCAGGGTTTAGTTCTGTGTCAATGAAAATTAATTAGCATAAATTGTAAACCCACTCTCTTTCTGAAAGCACTAAGTTTCCTTGTTATTTTTTTTTAAATGGAATCCTAAAGGGGAAAAAATCAGATACCATGGCATAAATATTGCATTATACTTAACTGATTTATATTTATAAAGCTAATTCAACTTCTTAATGCAATTCAAACAGGGAAAAGGCTTCTCTGTTAAGGCTGGTTTAGAAGTTGGATTGAGCATGCTGGTGCAGTTAAAATGAACTGGGGTTCTGGCCTGATTGTCTCATTTTTTACATGACCTCTTCCCATTTTCTCATGTTATTTTCCTCAGTTTAGTAACATGCTCTAGTGAATTTCTTTGCTAAGAAAATAACTTTGTGCAAAATACACATCTGAGGTGACAGCTGCTTCTGACCTTCATGCATATTATATTATATGGTGCTGGTCAACGTAGAGCTCTGGCTTATTGGAAATTTAGCCCTTGACATTGTCCCTGTGTTGAGATCAGGACAAATGGAAATTGAAGGGCTTTTCACAGTGGAACATAAATGGCTGGCACGATGCTAATCCTGCAGAGGTGCTGGGTAATGTCACAGCAGGTCAGGTGTATTTCCTGATATTATGTGAAGTGCATCAAGTTACAGCAGGGATTAATGAGGCCCTCTAAAAGCTCAGTTTTTATGGTCCCTTCTATTCAAAAAAGGGAGTTAGTTTTCAGAGACTAAAATATGAGAATCTTTAACTGAGATATCTGCTACATGCAGCTGTTGCTGTGTGTAAGTTACCATAACACAGCATTAAGAGCTTTCATGAACCAGAGATTTGAAACTCTCTCCAAGCAGGAGGGAGGTAAGAGCTGGTTAGACAAACTTCATCTTAGCTGGCTCACAGGCAGGACAGGAAATTGTAAATATGAAATATGAACTCAGAATAATCTCCAACTGATTGCAATTCTGCAGCAGAGCAAGAGAATACAGGTGGGGTCTGACATCTGGCATCGGACATGTGAGTCTGGACTATTTGTTCCACAGGATGAATTCAAATCACAGTTCCGGGTACCCAGACAGGTCACTCAGATGATTAGTTCTGGAAATGTAGATTCTGCTGTGTGGTGAAGGAGATAGATTAGAGTGAGAACTCTGGAAATTTTCTTTACAAGACCTGCCTAAGGCTGAACATTGCTCTTCTTGTCTGGCACACAGAAAGAATGGTTCTTTTTTGTCTCTGGAAACACACTTCCTACACTTAAAACTGTGAAATCACCCACCTTGAAGGCTGCTGAGGGGACTAACATTTCTGGAGAATGACATTGATTAGACAGAAAACTGCACAGTTGTGCAATGCATCACTACCAAAGAAAAATGGATGAACCTAAACCTTCTGAAACAAAGACAGTGCAGTCTTTTAGACAGTAGTACATGAGGTCTTGCTGTAGCCTCTTCTTTCCACCCGTAGTCACACAATTAAAAGAGTAGGTTTAGATGATATATTAGGAAGAAAGTCTTCCCTGTGAGGGTGGTGAGGCCCTGGCACAGTTTGCCAAGAGAAGTTGTGGATCCCCATGTCTGAAAGTGTTCAGGGTCAGGCTGGGTGGGGCTTGGAGCAACCTGTTCTAGTGGAAGGTCTCCCTACACATGACAGGGGGTTTGGAACTAGCTGGTCTTGATGGTCTCCTCTAACCCAAACCATTCTATGATGCTTTGACACTACAGTGTCCCATCTGCTGCTGCTGCTTTAGTGTGTGATAGAACTTCATCTCATTCATTCATGCTAAGGCAGGTCCACATAGCAGCTGTGACTATGCAAACAGCCTGCGTGAGAACAAGTTGCCACCACTTCTATCAAATTGTAATGTCTCTGAACGGGTGTAAATGAAATGTTTTAGCTATGCCAGGGCAGGCTCTCATGTGCTGGCTACAAAAGTGTAGCTGGTCCTTTATTCTGATGAAGCTGTTTGTGTGTGGGGGTGTGTTTCTCAGGCAGAGAATAAAGGAAAGTTGGGCACAGACATGCCTCAGATTAGTACTGCTAAAGACGTTGGAAGAAAGACAGGGACCATCTGTTACAGAGCAGGTTCTGCTCCCCACAGGCACTAAACTAAAGGTTTCCTTTGGCTCACTGCTTCTAGGCTCCCTAGGGTTTCTGTTTAGGACTGCCCTTTTGCTCCTCATCTGAGGATGTCTTTGATACCAGTAAGAGCAATCAAGTCTAAAATATTTGTTGTGGGTTTTTTTCTCTTTTTTCTCTTTAATTAGCCTGTCTCCTTTCAAAATACAGTTAGATACTACATCATTCCCCTAGACCAGTTATTGAGTCCCTTATTTTATTTAACAATTCTGTGATATGGCCAATACAACATCTTATGGTGGATAATTTATTTCCTCTCTGGCATAAAAAGCCATTAGCCTTAACTATTTATTCGGTAACATTTTTGTTCTATTTAATGGAGTCCAATCCATCTCCAGGATTAGCAGTGTGAATGCCAACCAAGCTTTTGCAAGTGTTTCCCAAAGGCCCAGTAGAAGTTCATATTTTATGTAAAATACAAATTGTAAAATATCATCTATTTTACAATTGTAATGTAGAGTTATTCATTGCCTGTTCAAGAACAGGCATTTATCACAGCCTTGACTTCTGTAATTTTCCTATATTCCAGTCTAACTGCCCAAGGTTACAGTGGTCAGAGCATCATTATTCTGCTTTCCCCATTGTGACTTACAAGCACTTGGAGTGGGATCACAGAAGAGGCAGCAACAGATTGGCAAGGACATCTCACTGCCTCTAAGTCACTGGAATTGTGAGAGCTCCATGGACTTTACGAGTTCCAGTCTACACTAAATCATGGCAGTGAGCCTCAACAGGACAGATACTTTCAATGATGAGCTTAGTATATCTGCGTGGTGGGTGACAAAGTCATGGGCAGAGAAGCCAGACTTGGGTAAATATTTGCACCCCTTGACACGTTGGATTGAACTGGTGGCACACACTTAGTGCTTAGGACATTGCACATCGGAAAGATCGCATAAAATAAACCCAACACACCAAATAAAGAGAGGCAGAAGGAGACTGGAGTCACCTTTGCTCTAAGCTGAGCCCCAGGAAGCTGGCAGGGGCGTGGAGGTGACACGGTGTAGAGGGAATTCTGCTGAAGCAATGAGCAGTGCCCACCCTAATGGCACAGCCCACACAGGGCTCAGTCTCCTTCCTCCAGACACCTCCTCAGTGGCCACTGACCTTGCTGCCCTGGGGCATGCCATGAGAAACCAGGCAGCAGGTGTGTGCTCCTGCCCAAGCCCTGAAATGTTGCATCCAACCTCTCTCCCTCTTCTCCCTTTCCAGGCTCATGTCCATCCCACAGAGGGGCACAAAGAGAATTATCTCTTTCAGGTGGGAGATTTTAATGAGGCAGGGAAGGTGGCTGTCTCTGAGTTTGCATTTTTAAGTGCTTACAACAGTGCAAACCAGAGCCTAGAGGCTTTTATCTCCTCTTTAATATATTAGTACTTCTACAGCATAAGGAGAAGTGCTGTAAAAATGAAACAATGCCATACAATGACAAATTTAATAATCTTTATATTGTTTTTCTTCTCCATATAATTTCAAAATTCTGATATATATCACCTGCAAAAAATATACTCTGAGATGTAAGTTCATGCACAAATAATTTTTAGGCAACTGGTGATTCTTAAGCAGTATGTAAACTGTAATTGTGGTAATCAAAATAAACCTGGAATTAAATTTTGTTTTCTACAAGCATTCTTAGTAATAAGAGCTTGATATTTTATGAAGGACAATAAAATGGTCCTGAAAAGACTCAATGAGCATTCTCTGTACATTAATTTATTATTATTTTTCTACTATTAATTTAGTCACAGCAGAGCCTCACCAAGGGAAAAGAACACTGTCACCACCAGATCCTCTAGATGTCATGACCTAGAAGACCTCCATGGTTGTCTAAGGATTCATGTCTAGGTAGTCACTCACTTCTCTCTGTGTCAGCAGTAAGGTGGTACCTGGCAGTATCCTCATCAAAGCAGCTGCAGTGACCAATCTCAGCACTGCTGTAGCTCCCAGGACTCCACACTCAGAGGGATGCTCTCCAAACAAGCCTGTCAATTCTTGGCTGTAACAGAGAGAGTTTCTTCTCCATCATTCCCTGAAACCCGAAGTGTTTTACCAGCTGTTTGCAAGAATACAGAGTCAGATGGGGCAAGCTAAGTGGCAGGTTAATATGAATGTGTGTCCTCCTCAACATGCTCAGCCTTGTTACAGGTGCTGTCTGCTCACAGCCCCAGTGCTGGCTTCAGGTATGAACCAACCCCAGCTCAATCTGGAAACTCTTATTGGTCTTCCTGCTGAAACCCCCCTGGTAACAGACTTATTACCAGCCTTATTATGGGAGAATGATAGTTTTGAAATAGCACTAAATCAACTTTTCCTGTCATCGGTTTGTCTCAACCAGGCCAGTGTGAAGTTGCCAGAAAAGAAATCTGAAACCAGAGTGAGACTCTGCATGTAGTAAAATTATCCCTTCTTCCCTGTTCTGCTCCAGAAATGTGTCTCCTGGACTAAGAGTGTCTAGATACAGTTGTGAACATAATTGATTTTCTAGTTTGGCCACTGAACTGAGAAATGAAAATATGTTCAGCTTGGGTCAATGTGATTTTTTTTTCTTTTTTTTTTTTTTTTTTTTTTGCAACTGCTACGAGTTTTTTCCTAGGTATAAATTAAGGAGACAGAAATCCAACTAGTGATTCCCAGCTAGGGAGACACCCTAATGAAGTAATGTGCAAATTTATGACTTATCACATAGAGTTATATACGTAGAATGTGACCATCTTAAATTTGAGATCTCAGTCTGTTTTATTGCTGCTGGTGCTTTTCCCCTCTGATTTACTTTTTTCAATTCTCAAAAATAAAAATGTCCTGCAGCATTCTGTCTTCCTTGAATTAGAGTCAGTAACCTCTTTTTCTGGCATCAAAGATCACACTTTCTATCAGATTATTTCATTTAAGTTGCCCCCTATGACCTCCCCAGCTTTCCTCCAGTACTTATTGATCAAGGCTTAATTCTGTTTTTCTTTCCTGTCTCACTAAGAGATTTCAGTTAGGTCACCCTAATTCACCATTCCTACATAAAATGTCACCTTGTTTGTGATGTTTCATAGGGTATTTGGTCAACTAATAGAGCATTTGAATCCTGAACACATCTTCTTTCATTAGAACAACATTAGATTATTGTGAAACCATCTTCAGAGTTTGTTCTGGAAGACTGAGATCTCTAACTGAACCAATGCCATATTTAAAGTCACAAATATTACATCTTTAAGACAGAGAATAAATGGTGAGGTTAAAATTAAGCAGCTGCCTAAAATTAAGTTCTCCTATATGTGTTTTTTTGGCACTCTGACCAGTATATTTAGTACTTATGAAGGGATATCCAATGTCTAGTGTGGTGAATATGATTTAAATCATTTTACAAAGCTGAGAAGACAGACAGGTGCTGAGAAAGACTTCTCTGAATCATCTGTAGAACAGAAAATGATGAAATTTTTTTATGACAATATGAAAACGTAATGTCACCTAATGATGAGTAACTAAATCAGACTTCACTTTTCCTTAATACGTGTTACTTTTTGTCCTAATGCATAATTCAACTGGATTAATGGAAACCCCTCAGCTTAATAACTTGCCAGACAGTAGTTTAATATACTACTTTTGTTGGTGAGCCATATTATTACTGGATAATTTATAAAATAGCAGTTTGTCAGGCTGATCAAACAGGGCTAATTTCACACACTTACATTTTCATTCTCAGTGGTTTCTATTCCTTGATTGTAAAATCCTCTAAGTAAGGGAGAACTTCCTGTAGATGGCAATGTTACACTGGGATAAAAACTAGTGGAACCCCTACATCTAACAGCTTTACTCTATTAATCAGTGAAGAAAGGCATTAATAGCAATTCAAGATACAGCTGCTGAAACTGCTGCAGAGGTAAATATCTATAAACACATCATTAGTAGTAAAATGTAAGCCTGATTGGATCACTGTCATTTGTTCTTATATGGCCTTACTGAGGAATCATCCTTGCTAGGGGTTTTAGACCAATTTTGTGTATGGTTCAACAACAGCCAATTCTTACCTGGTTTAAACAGATGGCATTCATTAAATGGCCTCATCCTAATTTTCTAGAAGATCTGACATTATTCCAGTTAAAAGCATGGCAGTCTGTTGGGCCAGCTCGGACCCTTTCCTGGCAACAACAGTGAAATCTTTGTGAGTTTTTGCTTATTTCATGGGCATCTTTTAATCCATTTATTTACTTTTTCTAAATATTTCCTTGAGCCTCATTTTGCTTAGTGTATATTTACATCAATCCATTTGTACACAGGTTTCAATTCCATCAAATGCTTAAATATCTGTGTATAAATATCTGAATTTTCATAGGTCCAGGTAGATGATTCAGAAGTTGAAAGCTACTTGTGTCTTTAAGAAGCTTTGTTTTAAACTGGACACATTCTCCTCACTTTCTTGAAGATATTATGTGATTTGGGAATATATTTAGGTATTTGACAGGTAAAACAAGTGAGTTGGGAATGAAGCCCATGTGTTTTGTGAGTTAAAAATCCAGTCACAGAGCCTACATAGCAAGTATTCAAAGCATTATCCAGGACAGAGTTTATGAGCAATCATTATGCAGAAATATATGTGAACAAACCATCTGTTCTGGAACTTCAAATAATGAACAAAGTAGCCAAAGAAGTCAGCACAAAGAAATTTTGTAAATCAGTGATGACCTTAAATTAATCAAGTAAATTATTCACTGTAAAATGCTCATCCAGATCAACAAGAATAGAACTGAAAATACATTTATTGAGGCCAGGTCTTAGAAAACTTCCTGCAAACAGACCACTACAGTTCTGCACCACCATGTTGTAACTTTCTTTCCCATCATAAGTAATACATTTTTGAAATAAAGTGTTTTATTTGGAGGCCTGAGTAGCACTCATCAAATCACGTAGTAGGATGTGACTGTTTCATTTACTGGATATAAGAATGATTGTGCACAGAAAATTATAAGCATTAATTTTGACCATGAATTAAAGTTTTTCTCTGTTTTTATAGCCCACAGAATATATACAGCAGTGAAACCTGTGCTTCAGCTGGGAATCCTTTTTGTCTTAAGTGACCTTTTTCAAGTATCCCTTGGGTCTTCATTGCAATTTTGTTTGACCTTTTCTTAAAAACCAAGCTCTTCTACAACTGATATTTGGCAGAGTGATTACTTGAGCAGAGATTCATTGGAGAAGAATTCCAAAGGCTCTGACAGGAGCAGAGCACTGGATAACCAGCAGTAGGACACAGAGCTGCTCTACATCCTGACTCAACACACAGGCTGTATGTTAATAAGATTTTCCCTTAACAGACCAAAATATGTCAGGTTAATGCTCAGAAAGAGAAATGCAGCCACCAGCTAAGGTGCTGTCTGGCATCACGTAGTGTATGGATGGGACTCACAGGTGCACATGCATTTGGAAGAACAAAAGGTGGAGGGGAAACTGAAAACCAGTTCAGAGCTGGTGAGACTTGCTTTGGAGACTGGTATTTTACACAGTTTTTTAAATTTTTTTTAACCTTCAGAGTGAATTCCCTTCTAATAGTAATGACAAAAATGCCTCTAAGTCTTCTGGCCAAGTTTGTACTTTCGTGACTACAAATCACACACCCGACACAATCACAGTTCTGTTTTGGCACTGTGGATTTTCTTACATCATGCACCAAACATTCAGGGTTTCTTCCAGTTTGCCAGACCAATTCTCCTACAGTGGTGTCAAGTTTCACATTTTTATATCTCCAGTCCATAAATGATTTTGCATGAACAACAACATGAAGAGAATCAGTTCCTTCTTTTTGTTTTTGTCTGAATGCTTGCTTGTGTTTGTGAAATATGCTGGAATATCACTGGAAACATGGGATAACTATAAAGTGGTATTTCTGCTCAGTATAATTCTAGTTTCTTTCTCTTTATTCATGGTATTCTGTAGTCTCCTAACCTCCAGTGGAACGACTGGTTAAGATCTGAAGCTCCCTGCCAAACTCCATTTTTCTATAAAACTGTTTCCCAGCTATGACCTGCAGAAGGCAGACCCACCACAAAGCAGGGAGGAGATTGAGCATAACTAATGGGGACAGAGGATATCTCCTGGAAAAAGTGATGGCGTAAGATGCTTTTATTTCATCCTCAAGTAAACCTGAGGATGTGTTTTGCCACGTTCTGAGGAAAGAGAAAAATCAAGGTTTCTTTGAAAATTTAGCACTTAGCATCTTAGCACTAGTGAGTCTTTAAATAGATTTTTGGCCTAATTAGCAAATGTGTGTCTTCCCTTCAACTTTAGGTACTGGGTTTAGAATTGAGCTCCCAACAGCAGCACAGAGGTCTTCAGAGCCTCAACCTTATTCCACTGAGCACCTGTTTTATACCACTTGAATTCTATTGATGCCAGGGATGTATGAAGATATGAAGGAAACGAGAAGGTAACTGGTCATAAGATTAGACATTATGTGTTTATAATATGTCTCAAGACTAGTTTAAATAAGAGGAAGTCTTTCCTTTATCCTTGGTGTATTTTAACTTGGGAAATTACTTGGAAACTAGTTAAAGATGAGAAATCTATAACTAATGGCCTCTTGATTCTTTGTCTGAATTTTGAAATGAGCCTCCTTATTTTCTTTCTAGAATAATTTGATTAATTTATCTCTTGGAGCTGAGCCACTAATTCAGGGAACAAGTGATGAATTTAGCTTTCTGTTTATGGATGGTCCTTTGAGATGAGATAATGCTTTCACACAGTTTATCAGTTGTTTTCTGAGAACCATTTTATTTTTTTTTTCCCATTCATTTCACTCTTTTCCTGGTGAATGGTTTGTTGTGATTATTTGGTAGTTAATATTTAACATGCTAGTCTTGTGGCTTCATTGTGATAAGTAACACAATGCTGCAACTGTCTGTATTGAACAAACAGCACAGGAGAGGAGTCTGATGTTGTCCCCAGGACTGGGAAAGTCTCAAGGAGAAACAGCAACTTAGGAAAGAGAAAGGGGCAGTTAGAAAATGTTAAAACTATTGTCTTGGCTTCATCAGACAGGCCTTTCTGAAAGCATAATTCCTTGGAAACTTCCTACTGTAAGGTTTATTGGGAGAGTGCAGAGCTCATCAAAAACATTTGCTGTCATTTCTGTGCAGTAATTGTTTTGGGACTGAGATCCTCATGAAGATTCAGCAGTCAGGCAAAGATCTGGAACATTTCAGGTAGAAGATTTTTGGAACAATGCACCCACAACCCTTTCCTGAGGCTCCATGTGCATGTATAGAGTGTGTCCAGCCAACCCCAAAGATAAAACAGAAGGCCAGAAAGGATGCTGTATTGTGATGGTCTCAGCTCTGTGACCTGGTCTTTTCTGAACCCTTAAACGAAAGAGTGTGAAAAGAATAAATTTAGATTGTATGAAGATACCACTGACACTTAAAAAAAAATCAATAGAAATCACGTTCCTAAATGATTCTGGAAAATCATCCCTTTCCCCTGCGAATGAATACTATTGCAATGAGCATTATTCCAAATGGCAGCCCTTAGACTATTTTATGCTTTGTGAAGCTGGGATGGCTTGAATATTGTTATCATCCTTTCAATGAGAACAATACTGCAGCAGCAAAATTAAACACAATGTCACTCCTGATTTGCTAGAAATGATTGAAGGATCCCTGTTCTGAAAGCATAAGTGTATTTCCTTCTCCATTCTCATCCTCCCCAGAAATTAAGAAATGACCTCTGAATCACTGAGAGTATTTTCAGCAATGGGCCAATTTGTAGGTGTTGAGTTCATAAAGACTCCCTGCCAAACCTCAGAAACCATTTCAGAACACGGCGTGGCTTGAAAGTAGCAAACTGATATGATAAAATTCAGAATACTAGGACACAGTTCTATTGTGTGCCCTTTGTGAGAAATTAAAAAATATCAAATACCTGCTTGTAATCACAGGCAGTATCCAAGTGTATTTCAAAAGGAGTGGATGTTAGAGGCATCCAGATTTAGTTATAGCCTTGTTTAAGAAAAATCTGTAGCCTAATTGCAGTGTCACTGTCAGATGGTGGGGAAAGTTCCACTATGGCACGACTGGTATGGCTGTAATACAGAATACTTTTCCCCCCCACTTTCAGGAATGTTAAGTGTATAATACAGGGAAAATAGGTGAGGAAATATCTTCAGTGAGTCATCTACTCATTTCCAATCTTCCTGAATTACCATTTCTTTTCAAACACAGCAGCACCCTGCAGGGACAGACTTCTTTATATGAATGCTAAATAGAACTAAGAAAAAAAAGTAATATTTTAAGACACACGGCCATGCTATCTGCAGTGTGACGTGATTTTTGGCACTGGAATAGAGGAATTATAAAGATGTTAATTTTTAATTCAGTCAAAAAACAATAATCTTGGTAAACGTGCTTTGTTAAATGGAGCAAAAATATGTTTCTTTTAAGCCAGTCCTTTATGTTTACATGGCATGTAAAAGTAGAGTGGCAAATGTGATAATAAAAATGTGTAGAAGACTCCGCTTTATTGCGCGATACAATTGACTGAATACTCATTATATTGAAGCACATTCTTCTGGCCTGATGCTAAGCATTAGCATTGTTTAAGAGTAGCATTATTTTTCTTTAAAAAAAAAGATATGTTTTTTCTCATACTACCATAAACCCCCCTATTCCTTAAACTTTTAAATTCTAGTCATGTTTGGATGTCTCACTGCCTTGTGGTTTGGATAGCATCTTCTTCCCTTTGTCTGTTCAGGTTTTAATGTCTCTAAGGGCTTATTTTTCGTCTTCTGTGTGAAAACAAAACCCCAAACATTCCCCTCCTCCATTCGCTACAATACAGAAATATAAATAATAGAAGACACATAGAAAAACATCTCAGTGCCAGAATTTCTCTTACTACTTGCTCTCACAGGTTTAGGACACAAAGTCTGCCCTTTTACAAGCTTGAGGGTAGGTCTGAGACCCAAGGGATAGGCAGCTCTCTATTACTGTGTGTATGCATATATCTACAAATGTACATTAATATATAAATATAATGCTAGAAATGACAAGGGAATGGCAACACCGGGAATAACATCTGAACAGTGCATGGGATTAACACTTCCCAGGTGACCTTGGCTTAGTTCATGTTTCAGCTTTTGAATGCCTAACTCCACAGCTTTGACTGACTTTTCCTGTCCCAAACTCAGCTGACTATTTAGGAAAGAGTATGTCTAATTTCATTTTAGATTTAGTTTTTTTGCTTTTCTTTCCAAAAGGATGGGAGTAGGGAATTTGAAGGCAGTTACCATTGGTTATGGTCTCCAAAGGAAATGCATATGTCAGATTAATTTTAGAAAATTATGCTAAATCACATATTTTAGGACAGAATCTCGTATTTTGCTTTCTTCCTGTCCTTTTGAACACACTGAGTTTCTTTTGAATATTTGAATTTTTGTTCAAGTTTACAGTGCTGTGTAAATTATTAATTTTACTTAAACCTTTCAAAATTTATGTGTCCATCCAAATCCACACTTTTATCAACAATTAATTGAATTTTCAGGATAAGATTAAGTCATTTGAGATCTACAGATCAGAAGGGCCATAGATGACTTTATTGCAGTATGAGTGGTAGGCTTGATGTGAAACATGATGTTCCTTCTGCTTCTTTGATCTTCATTTCTGCCTGGTAATACACCACTGGGCCTTTTCAGGTAAAACACGGGAATTAATTGTTTGTATGGACATGTGGATTCCAATAATAGAACTGGATTTGTTTTACTACGTACAATTTGAAGAGCACCAACATACTCAGTGACTTGGGGTGTGTGTGGAAGGAGATTTGGGCAACTCTGTAATAGTTTCTGTGGATCTGAACCTTCATGGATAAAAACAGTGTATGTTTTAAGAAGTGCTTACAGGTAATTAGAGTAGCCCCTATATTAAAAGTGTGCTTTGCTCAAATAATAGGATGGAAGTGTTTAATATTCTCCCAGTATCCCAGGCAAATATGTGATTGAGGGCAGAGCCCACTTTGTGTGAGACTGCTGAGGATTCAGAATCACTTCTCACATGCTCCAGCCTTTTTCATTCTGAACAAGTTGTGTGAATATTTAATATGCTGTAGACTCAAGGTCATAAATGGTTTGTAACAAATAATTCATGCAACAAACTTAGACTCTTTTTTGCTTCCTGAATCTCTGTGAAGGGGTGACCATTTACACGTAGAAATTCACTGAATCTTTTACATGATTTTTTGGTTGTTGTTAATATTGGTAGCACAGTTAATCTCAGAGGGCAAGGTGGACAGATTATCATTCTGATGCTAATACTCCATAAGATCTCTCATTGAATTTGACACAGTGACAGAATCATTAACAGTGGTCACCTTGATTTCAGCAGTTTACTAAAAGTAGTTTTTGTGGTTTTGTCACCTGTGACATTTGAATAATATAAAGAATCACTTTGCATGCTCAATAATATGCAATACATTTTTGTAATGGCTGTTGCTAAAATATGTGTATTGGCAGCTTTCACTGGTGCCTACTCTATTCTCATCTCTCTGAAATAAAGTGTTTTATTTATTTGCAACACCTGGAGAGCTATGAGAAGGATATTGTAAAAGCCCATCTGGGCAAGTGAGCAGTAGTAAAGTAAATTATAGTGCTCAAAGGCCATATGCATGAAGTAAAAGTGGAGGAGTTTTTGGGTATCTGGCCATATATTTTCTAAAGATGCCTGCCTTGAAACAATAATGTTGCTAGGTTGGTTATAAATGATACGTGGTTCAGAAATGTAGTTCCTGAAATTTTTCATTTGTTGTTTCACTCAAGTGGGTTTTTTCTGCTGATGCTTGCTGTTAATAAGAGATAAACTTTGATTCTTACATTTTTATCAATGAATTTGGATATCATTAGTGAAAATCTACCTCCCTTGTAAGCAGCCATAGAACATTTCCTCAGCCTCTCTCATGCTGTGATGTAGATCCACACAGTTGTGGTGAATGGCAGGGGCCCTCCAAAGGTTTTGGTGCCAGCAGTGTGTTCTTCTGCCTCTTCCTGACTCCTCATTTCTCAGCTCTTCTCATCCCCTGCTTGTCTGTCAGCAGAACCAATTGTGGGCCTTGGTGCTCAACTCAAGGATAACTCTTCTTTTCCCCTGAGAATTCTGGTCTGAATCCAGAGTGACTAGTTGGCTTTTATTGTCTAAATCCACGTGGTACCATCAAACCATTTTTTATTACATTTTTTGCCTGGGTTTTAGGATGTTTTCTGGGATTTGGGGATGCTCTCTAGGTAATACTGGCAAATCTTTCTTATAAAGTATTTGGTTTTTTTCCACCCATTTCCACTCCTGTCTTTTCCTGTTTTCCAGCTGGCAAACTTTCTAAATCCTGGGTGAATACTGAAGGCAGGCATGATGATCGTGTTTCCGTGATTTTTCAAACATGGAACAATCTCAGAAATTACATTGTCAAGCTCTCTGTTCCTGTGTAGAAAATGTTACACTTCAACAAAGGTCTGTGAGGGGAAATCACTGCAAGAAACAGAGGGTACTTCAAAGCAGTCAAAGCTTTATCAATACTCGAGTCCAAATAGCAACAGGAGTAACTATCCATATAACCAGCACAGCACTTAAAAGTATGGTAACCCAGGGAATTATAAACTCGAGAAGAATGAAATTGGCAAAGAAACCTGCTGTAAGAAGGAAAGAGAAAATTCCTTATATGAAAAAAAACCCCACCCAAATCCTCTGAACTCTGAGATATTTTTAACTTTCTGCTTTTAACTACAGCTATATCTTTTTGGTACATGGAAGAGAGGGTAACTTTTTTTTCTTTGGAATTAAAATTAAAAAAGATCTTCCACATGAGCTTTTCAATCTTATAATCTGCCCAAAACTATCTTGCTTCCTTCTGTAGTTTTTCAGCTGACTGGAAGCTAACCCATGTGTTCTTACCAGCATCCAGGATTTGTATCAATGGAAAGAGCAGCACATCCTGTTGTAATGAAGGAACACAAGGGTGCAGAAATAATTTTAAGGTCATTTCATTGCTTTGAGAGTCAGATATATCAAAGTTGCAGCCAAGGCCAACCACCACAAAACTACCACAGCCCATAAAATGCCACATAAACACGTAGTTTCTTTACATAATGTCCCAAATTTCCATGCCAAGAGAAACATTGTCTTCCCATTTCTGTCCCCCAGACAGTTTCATCTCCAGTGCTCCATTCATGTCACCACTCGGCCAGACCTGAATGTAGAGCAGCTGCTTTGGGTATGTTTAAATAAGAATGTGCCTACACTGCTACCTCCAGAACATTTCAGACTTCCTGAAGAGGCAGTAAGTTCATTTTTCCTTTGTGTACTTTTCTGTTCCTTTTGCAGTTGCCCATTCTTTTGTGTACATTATCTCAAGGTTGTTGTGTTTCTTTCAGTTTCCTCAGCACCTGCATCTTAAAAAAATAAGTGTTAAGAATTAGAAGCAGCTTGGTTTCTTACACTCCATGTTTTGGAGGTCTTTAGAGCCAAATGCCTGCTGAAAGCTGAGAGTAGAGGGTTTAGGAGCTGTATTTCTGATGTGACTGTTCTAAACTAAGGACTTTTTATATTACTTGGAAAGTAATTCTTCCTTTTATTCTACTTTGTGTATTGCTCAGGTCCCATCTGTATTCTTTGGCTCAAGAGCATACCCCAAACTGCAGGCGATTGTTAAACGTTCAAACAGACCATCACTAAACGAAGCAGGTAAAGGATTTGTGAAATGTGCCACTTGCAAGAACCTACTTTACGACTTGCTGAATTTAACAAATGATTTAGATAGTAATTTTGGTTCGTTTGGGGTCTTTTACATCACTAACTGCTTGGTTAGGTTTCTACAGCTTTAACAGAAAATGAAAGTCGGTTTTGCTGCCTCTGTGTTTGATACCCTTAAAGGTAAGGTCCTGTGGTTCCTGTGCTATGCTGCCTGGATACATCTTCCCTCAGCAAATTGGCACAGATTTCTTTACACCTTTTTGCGCCCCCTCTCCCGTCCTGATTGAGCAAGATCTGCAGTCACTACGTTTCTGGGTATGTCAAGACCAATAATATGTGAGCACTGTACTGGGAAGAGCTTTCAGTGTGTAATCACATTGCCTTGGCACTCTCAGCCACAGCAGTGCTGATTTCAGTGCAAGCCAGCAATCTAAATATTTGCTCTGCTTTTCAGAAGGGTTTTACAGGCCAGACTGAGCTCAGTTTTTTTCCCTGCAGCTATCCTGCTCTCAGCTACTTCGCTGAAGGCTGAGACAGGTATGTCTAGCCAGGCTTCAGTCTCAGCAGAGACTGCAGGGTGAGCAAGGCACAGTTTCCACATAAAATGATGCTCTGAATTTGCAGGTTTGTCATTTGACCACCTTCAGGATTAAGTGCAAAACCAGTTACTTTAATTCACTGAAGTCCTAATGCAGCAAACTCTAAACACCTGTATTACTTGGAAGAAGATGATGTTGAAAAATTCTTGGTGTCATTTGAGCGCCTTTTCCACTTGTTTACTTATACTGCTTTGGAAAGGTCTTTTTGGTAGACCTAGAACAACAGTAAAAACCGAGATGGCATTTAACATCTTGGTTTTGCCTTGAGTACACGCCTATTTGTTTCTTTACTGCAGTCTCTTACCTTGCTCTGCTGCTTTCTGCAAAACCAGGGATGGGGTCTGTGTGAGTGCCCAGCCTCGGAGCACTCAGTGACAAGGCATTTGCCAGCAACAAAACAGGGAACTGAGCAGATATGGTGTCACATTTGCAAAGGATTTGCCAAAGAGAGAAGGACGAGAGGCAGGAATGGTAAAAAAATACAGATCTTCATTCTTGTTGCTAGCTTCTGGGTATGTCTGAGGCAATCAGAAGGAAATGAATTTTCAAGTTGACAGTTTTCCCTTTAAAATGCCCTGTGCATTAGTGCTGAATGTGAATAGCATTATCTTTTTTTCTTTCTTTTTTCCTTTTTTTTTTTTTTTTTTTTAAGAGAAATATCTATTAATAGATCTCTGTAACAACAATTGCTTACTGGTTTATGCTTATGGCTTATCACAAAACTATTCAGGAGGACTTATGGTAAAAACTGTGAAGTTTATATAATTGCAACCAGAGGCAAAGCTTTGCTTCAGGGTCTGCTACACTATCAAACTCTGCAAGAGTGAAAAATAATGATGTAATTCCAATGACTTGTTCTAAGGGGCTGGCTGAGCTTATTTGACCCAACAAGACACTCACTTTGGCAAGCAGAATAGCTCTGAATCAAAGCTCCTTCTGATTAATACAGAGCTCTCACTGGTCTATATTGTAATTATCTTTTGATCTTAGTCATGTATTTTCAGTGGGATGTGATAATTACATTAAAATTAAATACCTTATCTCTTTTTTTGTGTGAGTTATCTGTTGTTATATCTGTGAAAGTGTTCCAAAGTAATATCATGGAAAATTACCACAGTGACAGAACAGCAAACATCCTGTATTATTACCTTATGCCATGGGATTTCAAGTAAACTACAACTCTTTACAGTTTAGGAGAGCTGCCAGTCCCCCTGAAATTACCATTTTAATTGAATTGATCATAAACACTTTGCTCTGCCTGTAATACTAGACTGAGAAGATTAAATCTATTTAGCCACAGTTTGGGGAAAGGGTGACCTTTCAGCCAGTTTTGTTATAACTGAGAGGTTACTAATTTTTCTGAGTGGAGCTTGATGCAAGGAAATGTGATGTGAAACTGTATATTAGAAATGCTCCTTTTGTTTAAATATGTAAGTGTAGTCAGTAAAAATATTTATCTATTTTTCACAAATA
>JAWWEE010000010.1:5903678-5977350 GCA_035221455.1 Xenops minutus | reverse complement strand
TCACAAATATGAACACACACAAAATCAACTTACTTCTAAAGGAAAAAAGTGCCATGTCTTAAAATAGCAAGTGTCTTCTGGCCTCAAAATTTCCAGAGCCAATTCTTTTTTTTTTTCCTCTGAATTCTTTTGTCTTAAAATTGCCAGCAGCCTAAACATTATGTAAGACCCTTTTTGTCCTGCCGGCGTGCTCTTTGCTGCCTGTGGTCTTCCTCAGCTCCAGCACATTGGAGAGCCCAAGCTGTTCCCTTCGATCCAATTAACCCCAGACCATTAGAGCCAAGTTTGGTGTCATGCTTGCAACTTTTTATTCTTTTGCTATTTAAATGAGCAACTTGAGTTCAGCATTTGCCTCATATTGGGTCGCTCAGATAACTGATCATTGTAACAATTTGCTTTCAAATCTCTCCCCTTTTGAGCTTGACCTATTGCAGAAAGGTAAAGAAATACTATACTTTTTACCAACCATTTAATAAATTTAATCTAATAGTCTTTTGCTTGAGAGGAAGGGCAGTCATAGTTAAAATGCAGAGTGTGATTCTGACATCACTTTTCAGTATCCTTCAAACTACAAACATACTAGAGGCTTAAGCAATTGTAAAGAGGAAAAAAAAATGCTTTGCTACTCAACAGCTTTCTTGGGGTTGTTGGTTTCACTGCTATGCCTGCAAATAGGAGATGGAGTGATCTGACAGTTCCAGACTAGTTTTCTCTTTGCTCCTTTAAATGGAAATCCTGTACTGTGTGACTACATTTTTTCTTGTTTAAAAACATTTGTGGTGGAAAATACAGCTCTTCAAAGATTTCTAGTATTGACAGAGGCGCTTAAGAGGGGCAAAGCGTGCACAAAAATACCTGAGTTCTTCAAATTCAAGTACTGTGCTTCCCTTCTTTTTAAATTTTCTTTCTTTCTTCTGAAACACAATGCAAGTCAGCAATTCTTCATTGACATTGAAGCTTAGACTGTACTTTGGACTGTGTGGGCATTATAATTGTGATTGATCACGTACTGCAACAAGCTCTCTTCTTGGACTGGAGTTCAGACAAAGAGTAAATAAACCCCTCTCTACTCAACAAAACATAGTGTAGAGCTCTAAGGAACAATGGAGAGTATCAGGCATGTCAATCCCATCACTGTCCAAGTGTTTCTTCTGCTCTGAAGACTTCTGAAACCAGCAAGAGGTTCAGAACTTTATGGATGACTTTATGGATGCACGTGAGGCAAACTCTCCTTCTGGGAAACAATCCTTCTGGGTACAAAGCTGTCAAAATGGATTTCCACCTAGGCAACGAGCCTGTGCAGGGCTAAGAATTGGACCTGGTGATATGCTGTGATTCTGTGAAGTAATTAAATATTATGTCTCAAATGAACAGAGTGTAGCTGAGAGGGTTAACCGTGTCTTCCAAAAAGTTAAACAATATCTGGAAAAAATTGTTGGATGTCTTCCCTCTGATTGCTAATTGCATACACTATCAAGACATCATTTTTTTTCTTTGCTCTATGCTTCGAGGTAAAAAATGGAACACAGGGTTATGACAAATTCTCTTCTGGGATTTGTGTAGTGGGACTTGTCTTTGATCTTCCTTTCCTCCTGCCCTTGGAGACCAAATGCATTTTTGCACGTGGCAAACGCACAGAATTGTGGGGCTCGGAACTGCTGTGCTGATCAGAGGGAATTTCCCTAAAAAGTCTGTGTTCTGCATTCCTGAAGCATTAAAAAGTGGAGTGCAGGCTGTTTGGGGCTTGTAGCAGATGCAGATTTGTGTCCAGTCCTGGAGGCTGAATCTGGCATGGGTTGAAAGGTCAAGTGACTTCAAGTTTGGAAGTGACCTCAAGTTTGGAAGTGACCTCAAGTTTGGAAGTGACCTGTGCTGTTGAGCTGTATGAGACACTTAGGGTTTCCTCCCCCTTTTTTTTTTATGTTTACTGTCATGAACTGGTGGCTAATATGGGAGTTCCCAGTGGTTTTTGAAAGCTGTGCTTTCCTGATATCTGTTCACAATGCCTGCTAGGGGATTAAGGCTATAGTGGGCATATATTTCAAATAGATTTCTGTTAGAGAAGCCATTCCTGTCAATCAAGAAGCTGATACTGGATATTGAGGACTCCAGCTTACAGATATGGGACTCCCTAAAGCGAAGTCTGTATCAGGCTGTGCTGGGTCAACAGCACAAAAAAGCAGTCCTGAGCCTTGTGCAGTAAAGATAAAATGAAAACAGGTCTGTTCTGCAGTACCATTGCCTTACTGAAGCTGCTGTGTGCCAGGAGCCTTGGAGCTGCTAAATTTATCATGCTCTGTGCAAGGTGCGTTAGCAGCCTTTGAGAGATGGGCTGTCGTGGGGGACATACAGGAACAGGAGTGGGAAATGTGGGAGGTAACCAGGGGTGGACATCTGTGCATGGCTGTGAACAATGGAGGGTTTGTTCCACTCTTAAGTGACCTGAAGCTGTTCTAATTGTTTAACTCAAAGGCTTCTGGTGTAATTGAATGAATAAGAGTATGTTTGGGAAAGACAGTGCTTTGCTTTCAGCTGCAAACTTGCCCTGTGGGATTTTCTTCATTTCCTTGAGCCAGTATTCTTCCATAACTTTTTTTTTTTTTAATTTTTGACTTGGGTAGAGGAAGGGAAAGAAGACCTGAGGCTTTTTATTAGACTTATATTAAAATTATTATATCTAAGCAATGAGTCCTTGCATTCACTGAAACCTATGGGTACTATCAGGATGAAAATAAAACCTATAGTCTCATTTGTAATAGCCAACAAACAGATGGTACTTTAAGTTTTTCTGTTTGCTTCTGAAGGCGGCAAAATAATTGAATAGGCTTTGTTGTACAGAAAGCAACTACCAATACATCTTTTGGTTGATTTCTTTTTCATTTTCTATCTTTTTCTCTCCGCATATTTCTTATTTTTTCCCCTTCTGTTACTTTCATTTGAGGCTTGGGGTGGTAGTGTTTTTCCAAGAGAGGAGGCTCCTATAATCATGAATAACACCTTTCAATACACTTCAGACAGCCCCTCAAATGTAAAAGCTTTTTCTTTTGAGAGAGTGGAAAAAGCAAGCTGTTTAAAATAACCTATATTTTTGTCTAAAAAAGGACATGAACTCATGACCTAACCTGCCTTTTCTCCCACAGAAAATAATATTCATACATTAAAAACCTTCTTAGGCCAAAGCTTCACAGGGATGCATTTGCTTTTCAATGCACGTGCCACTCCCTGATCCAATTATTACTGAAAGTTTCAGAGGCAAAATTAATTAGCAGTTTGCCACAGTACTCCTGACTCCTGGAGTTCCAATAATGACTTGATTTCTGTAGAACTGAGTTTATTACAAGCAAT
This sequence comes from Xenops minutus, assembly GCA_035221455.1. Taxonomy (NCBI): domain Eukaryota; kingdom Metazoa; phylum Chordata; class Aves; order Passeriformes; family Furnariidae; genus Xenops; species Xenops minutus. The sequence goes on along the minus strand of JAWWEE010000010.1, from coordinate 5,974,005 downwards.
AGACAAGTCTGGACAAAACAACTTACTTGGTGCAGTTCCTGAAAACTTATTACTATTATCAGCATCCTCTCTGCAACTGCAGAGCTGACAGATTTTAGGATTTAAGGGCAGGATGCAGAATTCAGGTTCTACCTTATTGTTTGGGAAAAGGTCTTACATTTTTCACCCATTGCCAGCAATTATCATACTACCAAACAGCATGATGGACATATTTCAGGTTAGAGAAAAATTAGTAATGAGAAGGCTGCACTTGAAGGACAGGTAGTGTTAAAATTTAATTCTCAGTCTGTCAGCTTAGTTGTGCAGAGAAGTGTTCAGCTCTTAATATGTTAAGAGAAATACCATTAGGATTTTTTCTCTGTAGTTACCCAGTAGCCTTGTGTACAGGTTTAGTAATGCTCTCTCTAGCTAAGTAATGGAGATTTTTCTCCTTTCCCGTATGTATTAGTATCTGATATATTCCCTGAGGTCAAAAAAAGGATAATTTGCCCAGTACTTCTATCTTCCAGAATTTTTTGCTGCTCCTGCAGCAAAGCTAAAACTTCCATGTCTGTGGACGTCAGGCCTCTTCCAATGATCTTCAAAATATCATGTTTTTCCCAAGACATGAGGACTTTAGGAAGCTCATGACGTGTGAGCCATCAATAACTACTTGCCTTGTCCTTCATATTGCAATGCCCTGGAAGTATTGCAGACAGAGTCTTCATCTGAGGAGTAGCAGTGACACAACCTCTGAGCAGAAGCCAGAAGGGCAGTATGAAATTAAGAGCAGAAGACCAACAATTCTCAAGGAAGAAGCAAATATTCTTCATCCACTTCCCCTCACTGAGGGTTGCCTGTTCAAATTCCTCCAACCAGGTAGCCTTCTAGGCAACCATCTAACTAATATCATCTAACACCTTTGGGAATTGAATACTTTTCATGTTCAGATGGGAATAGAATCCTTTGTAGAAATGATACATAAAGAATAATTTATGCAAGTCATTTTACTTTCCAGATTTTGTGACTTTGACCTTGTTTTTCTAGGTCATAATTTTTTTCAGTCATAATTAAGAGTTTTTCTTTTTCCAAGTTGTAAATGATTATTTGCAAAGTACTGAAGTTGGGTAAATTGTGGGTGAATATTTTCAAGATGAAAGTGTTACAACATAAGGATGATTTTGTTGCAAGGGTAAGAACTGTTTCTCACACATCTATTTGCAACTTTCAGTAGAAAGGATCATTTCAAAAACAAGGAATTCCTTAGAAAACCTTGGGGAAAATACTCTGATTAGTCATCTTAATATCAAATATAGGCTGTTAGGACATTTTATACCAGACATGCAGATCCTATTTACTGACTGTTACAACATTTATCCATATTTGCTGAAGTTCAAATTCAATTTTCTGAATTGGCATGATACTTAGAAAGGCTGCTTTCCAAAGAGTATTCACTTAGGCTTCTCTGAGGAGTCTGTGTTCTGCTTTTGGCCATGCTGAGCCCTGACACTCTGATCCATAGCAGGAACTGGGCATTTACTTCAAAGAATTGCTCTTTAGTGTTTGGTACCATAAGGTATGTGCTGCATACAAGTATTGCAGAATGTCTGTAGCCCCAGAAAACATCCAGACACATTCAGTACATACAGATAAATGAAAAAAATGTAAGAAAATATAATAATAAGCACTTTTACTTTGGCTAAATCTTTAGAGTCTAGATACAACATGTTGTTAAGTGCTTAAGTCTTATTTTTAAGGCACTACACAATAATCCAGGACTATAATATGTTATTTTTTCAGTGGCTTGGTGAGAAATAATGATACACCATAGAAGTATAATGACAACCGTACATCATTCCTTCTTACATTGTATTAATTATATTCATCAAAATGGTCATCAGTGAGTCCATTGCCTGACATGATTAGCAGCATCAATTTAGAATAGCAAATGGATCTGCGGTTTACAAATTGAATCAATACAGGTATGTCCTAAGCAAACTCAATCTGTTGTGCCTCAGCTAATGCAAACTGTTGTGTACTTTGTGTTCATCACTTACCTGGAAGGCAGCATTTCATTTTCACATCACTTTGGTGGTGCAGGGGTGTGTTTTAGCTAAAGCAGGACAACAGATGGCTGTGTTGTGTAGGTGTGGGATTACAGTTCTCTCCATGGTAATACCTTGAACTTTTACTGCCCCAGTACATTTCTCAGTGCTAAATATAGTGACACTCACGTGTGATTTAGTCACTTAAAGATAATCCTCTAGTGCTTTTTCTTTTTTTTTGTGCAGCACTGAATCCCATAAGATCTGCTGCTGCTGATCCCAGAGGGCAGAGGTCTGCATGCAGACATCACAATTGCTGGCTATGTACACATGACACAGATGCTCCACAGCTCCTAAAATCACACTGGATCCCTCTGTTCAGACAATTTGAATCCTGTCCTAGAAGCTTGCACACACACATGGATGCTTGTTCTCACACTCTGGAGGTTGAGACCATACAGTTAAGTTTGAAAAGTGCAGATTCAAATATTTTATTTTATTATGATTAACTCTTTACTGCCTGGAAGTAATTTTTTTTATTAGAATTATTAACTATGAGAAATCACCTTTATTGCATACAAGCTTTAACATTGGTTTGAAATTTATTAACCCTGGTCTGCTGCTTTTGTGCACATGAGCTTTGCACAACAGCAGCTCCTGGGGAAGGATAAAGGAAACCTTATAATCTTTTTCTGCTGTTACCTTAACAAGCTTGTCAGAAACTCTTTGCAGAGTAAAATCTACTTGTACATGTTCTGACACCTTTTAGGGATTCTTATTTCAGGATCCTGGGCATATGAACCTAATTTTCCAGTTCAACTACCTTAAGCTAAATTTTTTGAGGATGATGATAAATTATAGAGAAGGGGTTTCCTCAGACTCACTTCGGAGATTAACTGTCTTTCATGTGTTGTTTCTGTGACACTGCTAGAATTCCCTAGGATTCTTTGGGTCCTGGCCTGTCAGAGTATTGCTATTTTAATAGGCTTGAACTAAAAGGCTTTCCAGCAGCATAGTGTCCCAAATACTACTTTTAGTCTTTACAATAGTAACCAGTCTTCAATTTTCACATCCTCCTGTGACATTTTTCACTCATTTTCTCTCTGAATTTATAACTCTAGTAGTGGCAATATTCCTAACAATTATGATTTAAAAAAAAAAAAAAAAAAGACACACTTATCTCTGACCTCTGATATCTAATTTTTGCAGGATCTTTTGTATTTTCTGGCTTCTGTTCTGAGGAGTGCAAGGTGGATTATGAGCTGTGTGAGGCATGCTCTGACATGTGCTGCCATCTTACTGGGCTGTGCTCTGTTAGTATAACGTGTTTTAGACAGAATTCTTTGCAAATTGGTTATTTAATCTTAAAGCAAATATTAATGCATATTTTGTATGCACTTAGTTTTTGTAAGGCACCCCTATAAACAGCTATGGTAATGCCAAATTTGCAATAGGAAAGGCCTTTGTAGTAGTGCCTCTGTCCTAGAGACAGTGACTGATATAAAACATTCCAGTGATGCTAAACCTTCTTGTTTGTTTTTTCCATACCTCTTCCTTTATTTGTCTTTTATGCTTAACAGGAATTTACATTAGTCATACATGCATTCCTTATTTATTCTTATCGTTCACAGGAATGTTTGTTCATTTTTTTTTTTTTTCAGGGAGAACTTGACTAGTGAACTTTTCAGTTTTGAAATAAAAAATAGATCACTAGAAGGATCAGATGTATTTAAGAAATTTTTTAAAAAAAATCCGGGAAGGCTGACATAAAAATAAATTACAACTTGAAATCACTAGGAAGTGGCTAGCCAATAATTTTTGGAGTGGTGCTAGAGCCAAAGCAAATCATCATAGCTGTGGAGAGCAGATAGCAGCAAGAGTAGCACTAGCTTACATTCTGGAAGCAGGCATTCCACACATCGAGTTGTATCTAACCCCCTCCAGCACGTGTCAAAAGTAATATTTATCACTCTTCCATAAAAGGCCTAAAGTGACTTAATCAGCTGAAGTTTCTCTCTGTTTTCACTGCCTGTTCCTCTTTGAGGCAAGGAGAGCCTGTGTGTTGCTGCACAGAGCCATTGAACGTCTTCGTTAAATAGACACACAGCTTTCCTGCTCACTGCATCTCCTTTTACATCTGATCGTCCTCTTGCTCCCTCCTGGCTCCCAATAAATAAAATAAGCCCAGACCAGACAAAGCTGATGAGCTCCAGCCAGGCAGCGAGGGATTGGAGTCCTGACCTGGGCTTCCCACTCATGTGACAGCACTGAAGGCAATCAGAGAGAAGAAGAGATCAAACACGGAGCTTTGGAGGCCCTTTGCTTCACAAACACACAAACCAAAAGTGCTGAGATGTCACCTGCACTAAAAGACAAGTCAACAATAAAAAGACAAAGTAAGTAATAAGGAGAGGAGGATTGATGGATGTTGCAATAGCTCATCTTGCATGTATATTTAATGCTGGTTTAAAGTGTGAATGGGAACTAATGAATTGCAGGCATATGTGTGTTGTGTGCCCAGTAAAAGGAATGGTATAAATTATGCAGGATATGTCATCCTGTTGCCAAATATTTAACACCATTTCTACACAAAAGAGACAGCTCAGGGGATCCTTATCTAAACATTAATAATCAAATAATTTTCTCATCATGGCAATCTCTTTTGCATAATTTGTGCCTGCCACATCTAGAACTTGCACAGAAACTAATTCACAAAGAGGTGGCCTGGTGCTGGTTGACAAAACTTCGTGCTTCAATGACAATTTGTGCTGTACCATAATTGTGTGAGTAAAAATAAGTCTGTCTGGATCCCCAGTTGTTGATTATAATTGTTATCTGTGTATTTTACAGTGATTTATGATTATTTCTTGTCCTGGAATTGAGAATGGAAGTTTTTGCCTCAGAAAATTACCCATTCTGACTCAAAAAGAAAAATGTTGGAAATGCAAATATTTTCTGCAAATTGAAAGTCACCCAGAGCTTCCCATATCTCTTCTGAAAGTAATGCTTTCGGCAGAAACTGGCTGATCTGCCTAATGGGTACAAATTGTTCCTGCCTGAAACGAATTTTATTTAAAATTCACTCTCTTTTAAAATTTATGGTTACTAGTCTGTAGGGGTTTCTTTGCTTCTGTAAAATGCACAAAGAGAACTAACCCAGTGCAGTGTGTCCTCATAAGAAAAGTTATTCATTATTTTATGATGGAATCATAGAATAGTTTGAATTGGAAGGGACCTTAAAGACCAGAGGTTTCCAACACCCCACCAGGAGCAGGGACACCTTCCACTAGACCAGGCTGCTCCAAGCTCTGGCTAACCTGGCCTTGAACACTTCCAGGACTGGGACAACCACAGCTTCTCTGGGTAAGCTGTTCCAGTGCCTCAACACCCTCAGAGTGGAGAATTTCTTCTTCATATCTGATCTAAGTCTGCCCTCTCTCAGTTTAAAGCCATTACCCCTTGCCCCATTTTTCCATACTCATGTAAAAAGTCCCTCTGCAGGTCCCTTGTACCTTTAGGCAATGGAAGGTGCCATAAGGTCTCCCTGGAGCCTTCTCTTCTCCAGGTGCAACAGCCCCAGCTCTCCCAGCCTGTGTCCATGGCAGAGGTGCTCCAGCCCTTGGAGCCTCTTTGTGGCCTCCTCTGGACTTGCTCCAACAGATCTGTGTCCTTCTTATGTTGGGGATCCTGGAACTGGACTCCAGGAAGGGTCTCACAAGAGCAGAATAGAGAGGGAGAATCACCTTCCTCAACCTGCAGGTCATGTGGTGTTTTTTGTGCAGCCCAGGACAGGTTTGGCTCTCCGGGATGCAAGAGCACATGGCTGGGTCATTTTGAAACTTCTTATCAATCAACACCCCCAAGTCCTTCTCCTTGGGGCTGCTCTCAATCATACTCCACCCAGCCTGTATTTATACTTATTAGTCCTTAGTTCTATCTGATCCTGGTCCCATTTTGATTTCCTAAGAGTTTGTACTGTGATGACCCTGCTGTGTTTCATCCAAGTGCATTTGGGTGCTGATAACTTAATAAGCATGGGAAAAGAAAAAAAGAATAAAGCACAGCAGTGAAAACCTTAGGCAGCCAGCAGCTTTGATAGAAGTAGATGAAGTTTCAGTGGGAATTACAAATGAGGAGATACAGCAGAATTTGTAATAAAGTTGCACAACACAGTGCAAGTAACTGAACTTCCACTTACATATATCAAACTTACATCCACAGTGCTTGAAATTCCATAATGTTAATGCTGACCTTTAGTCTGCAGAAACATTAGGGGAAAGAAGATGTGAATTGCTAAATTGTGAGAGCACAAAACTTAAAGCTTAAAGAGTTTGAGAGTATGATTAGGAGCTAATTAGTCTGCTCCATAAAGTCCACTATGTGTTTGATATATGACTTATCTGACTGCATTTCAAAGTTAAACCACTACAAACTTTTAATGTGTTATGCCTTTTTGTTAAAATTTGGAATAGAAATAACTGGAATTACAGTGGGAATGTATAAAAAGTATTAGAGTAGTATTATGCATCTTGGAGATTTTTAAAAGTAGAAGTTCTGGAGATGAGATAAACAGCATACACAAAAAAGCAACTCAAGGTCTGAAAATGTTACTGGAGGCAAAAAAGTAGTAAAATCTAGAGTCTCATATCTGAGTGTTTTAGTAGAGGGTTTCTAGCTGCTTAAAAAGCACTGGCTCTCAGTGGACTTGGTGCTGGTTGCTGATAAAGAGCTTTATAGAGAATATATTACTGGATATTTTACTGAACATTGTGCAATGTTTAGAGAAAATATACTATTAGGGTAAACACGGAGCAATCTTTTTCCAGGATATAAACTTCTGACCATTCTTCTTCATGGATTGTCTGAGCCAATGGCAGCAACAGCAAATTGATGATGACTCTGTCTGTCTTTCTTTAATTTGATTTTTTTTTTGTTCTTTTCAAGATTTTTACCTTCTAATTGCTAGTAACTCATTGGCATTTGAAATTTTAAAAGTGATTCTAATTTTCTTTTCCATTTTTACTTTCAGACCTCATGCCACTTTGTTTTCTTTCCCTGTCCTCTATTTCTGTCCTTGACTAGATACCTCACTTGGTTTGGTTTCTGAAGGGCAGATATGTATATAAATGAAATGCTCTTTTTCAACTTTGAAGAAATTGGCTTTGGGTCAGTGACTAGACCTCTTCTCTCCCTTTCTGTCACTTCTCCCATCGCCTCCTTCTTACACTGTGGCTGAAATATTATCCCTTCTTGTCTGCATTCTGCACCTCATTCTTCATGGCTGCTTTTTCCTTGCTCTCATTATTTCCCATTCTTTTCTTTTGTCTTTCATTTTTTCCTTTTCATTCTACTAATTTTGACAACTTTACTCTTGCCTTGCTATAATTGCTCACTTACTTAGTTCACTTTGTGTTTGATAAAGAAGAATCAAGCCTGTGAAATCTCATTTGCCAATACATTGCCTCTAATTTGCTGCAGAAGCAGTGACTGATGCTGTTTCCTCCAGAACTGTCCTCTTTTATCCATCTCCTTTGCCATGCTTCCTGCCCTGCACATCAAGGCTGGTGTTTGCACAAAAGCCTAGTGAATGAGGTGGATACCTTGACTCTTGGAACCTTGGACATGAAACACCAGATAACCGATTTACTGAATTACCAGCTGTGTAAAAATCTGAAAAATTGTGGTTTGAGGAGTAGCCTTTCCTCCTATTAGACATTCCAGGTTTACTTGAGTTTTATTCAAATTCTAGCTGTAAGGCAAAGCTGCATGGAAAGTAGGCAAGGCAAATGAGGGGAGATGTCTGAGATCTGGCAGAAGGGCTTAGAAACCAAGAAATAGGCAACTTTTTAAAGGACTTTTTAGTCCTGCATTCAGTCGAAAATTTGATCCAGTTAAATGGGATCATTTTGGATCTTCTGCTTGCAGTGACAATACAGCACAAGTGGCTGTCCTCCAGTGCAAGGACAAAATGTCAGCACTGTCCTCCAGTGGCAAATCTGATGATTTGCATATTATTTCTTAATCTAACCTGAGGTATGCCCAGTGCCTCTGGAATACTTTATCATTATTTCTTCAGGGACAGAAAGTATTACAGGATGAAGCCTGAGCTCCAACTGTGCAATAAAATAGCTTTGGCTTACTGCTAATGAGAGTAGAATTAAGTCCATGCTATCTATCTAGTGGGTGTGAAATTAACTCATTTGGTGTGACACTATTGCATTTTCTAGAGAGTGTAAAGAAAAGATCTTGTTGAGAGGGACTATGAAGATAGAAATTATCAATAGATGATTTCTTGAAACAAATAAACTTGATTTCTATGTGAGAAATGCCCAGGACATTACAATACCAACTGAAGTGCAACTTGTACTGGTCCTTGGCTCGAAATCAAACTGATAATTAGTTATTATGTGGTATTGATAGAGCTCTGAAGACTGAAAGTGAATGGAGACTTCTCATTTTAGTTATCACACATTTTCCTTCAGCTCATATCTTTAACAGTGAAGCTTTAGCTCTTTCAATACTTCCTAGCATCTCTCCTTTCATTTTCTGTTTCAATACTTACATGTGGAATTGGATAAAATAATTTCACCAGTTATATATTGGCCACTTAATTCATATGGCCAGTGAATCAGGGTGATATTGAACCTACCTGAAAAAAACATACAAAAAAAGCAGATTGTAAGGGATGTCTACTTTGATAAAGAGATTTGGCCACACAGAGTTATAAATTTAATGAGGTTTCCATTCCATTTTCCCTCTAAAATATTACATTTTTCTGTATCTATACCCTGCTGAGGCAGCAAAAAACATGTTAAGAACAAACAGCATATAGTCTTTGTACCAGATTTCTTTGTTAATGCAGGAATAAGTGCTGTCAAATATGAGAAAAATCTTCACAGGAGTCTTGACCAGTGTGTAAATTAACCCCCATATAAATACAGTGTTGTAGGAGGTCTGGAAATGAGCTGCTGATGCTGTCTGGGTTGCCTAAACACAAGGAAATATTCCTATCAGAAGGGGATTTATATTTGCAGATAAGACATTTATATTTGCAGAACTCTTGCATGGCTAAACAATGCTTCTCTCAAACAGTACAAGACCTTCTTCCACTCTGTTATCAGCTGTCCATGTGACAAAATTGTGCAGTTGCCTTCCAAAATCAGTACATGTGTGTTTAACTTTCTGCTATTTTAATTTATGTTCTGAGCTCTGCATTTTTCATTTACAGGGAGGTAATTTTCAAGCTTTGCCTCTCCTTTGCAGAATGTAAAAATACTTTTTTTTTTTCTAATGGAAGTTGAGATTACTGTGAATCTACTCAGCAGATAAACCCTTAAAAGAAATAGAAGTATTAGTAGGCTGATGATTAAGATTTCAGCTCTTTGCAGCATTTCTTACCCCCACAAAATCAACCCATTTTTAGATTCAATTCAGGATCATTGCACAAATTAACTTTGTTTTTTCCCTCATATACACTATGGAGGAATGAAAGTCCTTGTGACAAAAAAAGAGAGGGGGAAAATGTATATATATATATATATATATATATATATGTATATATATTCTAGAAAGACTTCTTCCCTGCCTTCCCTTTCTTCGGTCACCAGATGTTGCTATAATCAATAATGAGAAATAAGAATAAGCTCAGGACTGAAGAGCATTGGTAATTTAAGGGGAGATTTGTGGGTGGTCCTCCTTTTGTTCTTCCTTGTCTCTGGTGAGGAAGACACATGCTCTGGATCTTCAGCTGCCTGTGCTTTCAGTGCTGATGGATGTAGGTTTACTCAGAGATGCTCATCTGTAATAGGAGACCACAAAGAGCTTCCTTTAAGATGCGATGCATCAAGACCCAAAGGATTTGCAAAATATGAGGGAATAGGGAAATACCTCTCTTTTCAGAACAATCCCATAATTTGTCATGCTTGGCAAATGCTCTGCTGTCCTGCCAAGTGCTGTAGTATTTTAAAATACGGCGTTGGTACCTGGTTTAATGGAGCGATCTTATATGTAAGTGCAGGGAAATTACCTGCACTTGAAGAGAACTATAAGTCATTAGAGTAAGTAAGATTGGTCATCACCTTTCCACAACAACTCTGTTGGCGTAAAAAACAGAAAGTGTGCAAGTGGATTGGTATCCAGGTACTTTTTCTTGTGTTCTGAGAATCAGTTATGGCTCAAATAATTTTCTGAAGGGTTATTTCTACCATTTGGACAGATAAGTACCTATTCCTCAGCCTGTCATACTTAGTTTCGAAATTCTGTATTACTGCTGACTTGCCTGGGAGTATGAGCAGAAGAAGTATAAATTTCTATTTAATTATGTGCATACATACATATTGCACATTTCAACCCAAACCTGGGCTTGTATCAGCCATCAGAAAAAGGCAAGAATATCTGTTTATCACAGACAGCACTGAGGCAAAAGTGCCTGCTACCTTCAGTGAGTCACTGATTTTAAAGAGTCTGCTGTGGCCCTGCCTTTCTTTGAACTTGGGTATTTTTTTCTCTTGGTTGTATTTCCTCAGTATGCAGGTGGTCTCAATTACTTTGGCTTTCTGAGCAGTGCTTAATGCAGTGAGCTTTCTTGGAACTGTGACCCTAACTTGCACTCTGCAATCACTTTTTCAGCAGAAAGGTATCAGTGCTGAATTTCTTTTGAGTAGATACTGCACATTCAGCTAATAAAACAATTATTTTGTATTTAGAAAGCAACCCCAAAAATTCAAGCTCACGAGGTATTGTTAAATAGAAGGGCCATGGGTGTTTGATGGCCTGTGTACTTCCACATTAGCAAGATGTTCTACCAAGGACACACAGAGTGAAGGACTCCTGGATGTTTTGGGGCATGTTGCTAAGGAAACCTGTGCTTTTGATAAAATGTGCTGGGAACAGCTGGCTGTGGAGAGTTTGTCTCTTCACAGTCAGCACTGTCAAAAGGGAAGCAGAAGCCTTAGATTGCTGTTTTAAAAATTTTACATAATCACATATGTGTGTGTCAGGGACCCCTGGAGCCTGAAGGACCAGCCACTCACACTTGTGAGTGGATGTGTTTTTTTAGTGGCCAAGCCCATAGCTCATATCCTCACTGCATGTGTGCACAATCTGTTCTGAGCTTACAAAGAGTAAAAAGACATGTTGAATTTTGAGATAAAAGTGCTGGTAGGATTTAATCTGACCTTCCAGTAGGATTTAATCTGACCTTCCACTTAACTCCAGATTAAATCATGGAATTGTAGAGTGATCTGGATTGGAAGGAACCTTAAAGATCATCGAGAGAATCATTGAGTTCCAAACCCCCTGTGATGGGCAGGGACATCTTCCACTAGAACAGGTTGCTCTGAGTCTCATCCAAGCTGGCCTTGAACATTTCCAGAGATGGGGCAGCTTCTCTGGGCAACCTGTTCCAGTGCCTCACCACCCTCACAGTTTGCCTCAGGCTTAATTTGTTGAGATTTCCCTCACTCTTGTTTTCTCACAGTGAGGGTGCTACTCACAGTGTGTGCATAAACATTGAAGCTCAACAAACTCCAACACAATTTTATTTGTGAAGATTAGAAACATAAAGGATCTACAAAAAATTCTGTAAGTACTCCTTAGGCTATGGATAGGAGATGTGCAAAAATGGGTGTTCTAAAGCAAAGAACCTTCAATCACACAGCACCTCGTAGCTCTTGCCATCATATTATGGCTTATATTTGACTGTCAAAGTCGTGGCCAGCATAACTGGGGTTGAAATTCCTCCTCTAGAGTTATGCACCTCTAGGTAAGGTGCAAAATTGAGTCACGGCTAAGGTATGTGAAGCAGTTGGATTCTTTCTCTGAAAACTGTATGGTTTTTTGAGGCAGCATAACTTTAAACCACAGCAAAGACCCTTTATTATAGTACATCTGTGAACAGGATGTTAAATGTTTGACATGTTTATTAAAAAAAACTAACACAGCACATTATCCATCTGCTGTGATTACTGTATAGGTAGGCAGTTGGGACTTTGAATGTAAAAATCTATGGGCTTCTGTGCAGCCCATCACTGCTGCTGCCAAAAGCTCTCAATAATATATCTTCACAGCGAGGCTTCTACTGTACTTCAAGGTGTTGTTGGCATTTCCCTCCTTCCTAATTAAAAGGAACCATTTGACATCTCGGCCTGAACCAGTCTGGTAATGTTACATGTGTCTATCAAATTTGCTGTGTGCTTTGGAATATAAATTATTATGAAGACTCATAGTTTGTGAGCTTATTTGTGCTGGAAAACTGTACCTGACTTTTAGGACTCGGGGTCAATTTTAGCTGCTGATTTTAACTGCTGGTTCAGCCATGTGTTTCTCTTTGGTGATCCTTAAGACTGAGCTCTCTTAATCTCTAGAAATATTAAATTTCAGAATGAAAGTGCTCACCAGAAGTATTAATTGCCTTAGCCTGCCCAGTGTCGATTCCACAGAATGTGGGTAAGAGCTGTACTCTTTCACTCACCCTACCCAGTTTTCTGCCTTATTCTGTCACACCAGAGATTTTCTCTTGGTTCTCTGTCTTCAGAATATTTTTATAAAGCACAACCCAGAACTGGAAATATTCCATCTCAAGGGTATCTTCTATTGTGTAGGTTTCGTTTGCAGTAAGTGCTATGTTGTTACACTCTTACTGTGCACTGAAACTGCTTGTTCAAGTAGCAAACTAACATTGTACAAACCCTTTGCAATTGTCTTAACTCCCATTGCATCCAACTGGTGTTTTGCAATACCGAAGATTCAAGTAAAAAACATCCAAAATTCTCAGGTTTCACGTAACTACAGCAGAAGTAAAAGGCAAAAGCTGCAAGAAGATTAATGAGATTACTTATTTACTAGTCCAGAATGCAAAGAGTATTCCTCAGACTACCATCCATCATTTCTGTTGCCTCAGGCAAAGAGGATGCTTCAAGCTTGCTTCTAATTTTACTGAGTACATCCCGTTTCCTGTGTAGCTTAAGATCATTACTTGTGTCATTAATTCATTGTGACTAAAAAGTAAAAATCATAAAAAATTCAGACTTTGTTTTCAGCTGCAGGGTTGCATCTCATACCAGTCGAACTGTCACTCAAGTAAGTTTTCTAGGCTTTTTTGGTCTTGTTCGTATGCAGCTATGAAGAAAGTCAGTATTTTCTCCTAATTTGTATCTGCAACTTTTTCATTGTCTTCAAATACCTTTTCTTTGATCTTTCCTAGAGAAAAATGTTCTCCTCAGATTTTTTTTTTTTTGATCAATATTTATCTTCATTCTTCCTCTTTCTTGTAATTAAATTCTGTAAAAGGTGAAAATGTTGACAGCAAAGTTAGGCTAAGTTATAGCATCTCCATGCTCATGTTCCGTCGCAGCCTTAACTTCATATTTCTCTTGGTCACACAGCAGTAAATTAGATAGATGCTCTTTGCCACAATAAACTTTGCAGGTGAGATCCCAAGATAGTCACACGGTGTTGAGTGCTTGCAGTCAGTGTGGTGGGAACATGCATTGGGAGAATCGAGTGGAGAGCAGGGTGAGAGTCAGAATTACGAATCTTTCATTTCAAACCCAAACCACAGCACTGTTATAGCGAGGCAATAGAATCAAATACTGAAATATTTGCCCTGGGTTATTTTTATTTGCTGTTGTTGGGATTTTTCTTCTCTTACACAAAAGGAGTTATGCATTCAACAGACTCACAGCTTAATGAATGTCTCCCTTAGCTGCTACAATACTAGTCTATGCAAAACTTATTAGAATGCTACATCATGCTCCAGAGTCCTTTATTAAAGCAGAATTTTAATTTTTCAGGGATTCTTATGAAGTTGTCTATCTTCCCTCTGAAAATATCAAAGGAAGTTCATGACGTTGCTCTAATCCAAGAACAATTATTATGTGCTCAAATGGAAAAAAAACAATATGTCTTTATAAGTAAACTAACAAAGCATTTGTAGATTCTGCAAGTCAATTTGAGCAGAAAATTACAGTGGTAAGGAGTCATGTTAGGAAACATGAAGCAATGAAACTCCAGTCCTGTCTACTGAGCTGCCTAAATATTTACTTACTGTACTTTAAAGAACATTTTTGTTAGAAATTATGATGGACTGCTTTTACTGCAATCTCCCAAGGGTCTTAACATTAAAAGTAGAGTCTTTGTCTCTTAAATTAATTATAAAAAGGGGTCTATTTTGTCTGTGGAATTCTAATGCCTGTTTCTGTAAAAGCAGATGATTACAGGATGTGATGAAAATAAGCTGCTTGACACTATTAAAGAGGGAGAAGCTGGGCTGGAAAACCTCCTCTTAGATATTCAACTAAACCAGTTGGTTCAAACATGGTTGTTCAGAATTTATTTCTCTCTGCATAATTCTTAAGAAGTCCACCTACTGCTCTGGATATCTTTTCATAACAATAATAATACAATGAATTCTTATTATAATTAAAAGATCACTTTGATGGATACTTCTCTTCCTACAAACCTTCCTTTCTGCTCCTTCAGCATGTGGAATGAAACATTTAATAGTAGCTAATATCACTGGCTCCAGTGAGAGAACTTAGACTGTATTTAAACCTCATTCAATCCTCACATGATTAAAAAGCTGTCTAGAATATTTGTGAAATTGCTTTTATGACATATCTAAGATGATTTGGTGGATTCACATGTCATAAAACAGTCTGACTTCAGAAAGCACCCACTTCTAGTCAGTGCATTCACAAATAATTTTCATCTTTTGGACTTATACTTGGAAATTTTCATGTTGTGGTGCATGAATTAGCATATGTGTTTAGATAGGCTTATAAATTTATATGGAAGATTGTTGAATTTTTAAAGGCTGTTGTGGTTGTGATTTGTCCTCTCACTGTCTTAGGTGGACATTCTGTGGAACTGGCAGGTTTTTCAAAATGGTCCCTGCATTTTGTTCTACATGGCAATACAATTTTTTCATTATGTTTTGTCTCCTCACATCTGAGTCTCTATAACTGATTTGAAAATGAAGTCTTGTCTCATTTCCCGGACAGTGCAGCTCAGGAACTGTAAGAGTGGTGAGAGATCCCAGAATGGGTGGGTGGCACAGTTGGCATCTGTCACGCTCTTGATACACATTACTCTGTTCCACCCATTAGATGTACTCTTTTTAAAAACTCACCATGCTGACAGGAAAGAAGTAATGTTATGTCACTAAAAGTTAATGCCTTAGATGGAGGAGGATGCTTTTATAACTAAAATAATGTAGACAGTGCATATGTGATGTGTTATTAATGGTCTTCAGCACAATGTAACTTCTCCTTTAGCAGTGAGAATTTTTTTTCAGCTTTACACCAGTTCTGTAAACCAATAATTCTGAGGCTCTAACATGTGGAACTGAGATTATTTAAAATGGTGTATCAATGTGAGTCCAAAGTCTGACCTTAAGTTAACTGATGTTACACACTATCTTCACACTGCTCTAGATGATCTTGTCTGGATCTGATATTCTCTTCAGGAGTATCACTGCCATAGAATCACAGAATCATAGAAAGGCTTGAATTGGAAGGGATCTTAAAGATAATCTAGTTCCACCTCCCTGCCATGGGCAGGGATGCCCCCTGCTATATCATGTTGCCCAGAGCCCCATTCAGCCTGTCCTTGAACACTTCCAGGGATTATCTGTTGTATCTACTATTCCTTGTCCTTCCAACTTAATTGTTGCAACTTCCTTATGGTTTGGTTTGTTTGTTTGTTTGTTTTTTCCAAATTTGATGAATAGTCAATTTGTGATTAGTGAAAATAGTTTAAACCACCTTCAGCTATTTCAGTAAACATCTCCCCTATTCTGTTTACAAGAAAACCCCCACGTATGGGTTGGTTTCCTATATTGCATTTACCAAATCTGTGAGAAAGGCATATGAAAAAGCTTTCAAGTTCTGCTGTGCTGACAGCTGCTTGCAGTGGAGGTCAGAGCCTTTCAGCGATCTGCCACTCTCCAATAACTGTTCAAAGCCCCGCAAAGGCTGCCAGTTGAGCATCCATTTAGCAGTAAGTGTTAGTTTTCCCCTTGCTCCACTGAACTCAGTAAAAAAACATTCTTTAATGGAATAGGAGCAGGCTATGACCTCAATACCCAAATCAAAAATTGATCTTTTGGTGCATTTTTTCGCAGTCTGTTGCTTTAGATGATATCTATATATATACCTTAATAAAATCTCTATCTTAGTGTACAATTCAGACCTGACCGAAGAGCTGAATAAGAATTGGAACTCAGTGTGCTTTAAGATTCTGCTGGTTTGGAATACTTGTTTCTCATATGTGCAGGCTTCCCCAGTGTGTTTCTGCAGTGAGAAAATCCAAGTGCATTATTCCTTTTATGTGTCTGACCCTTAGCTCTACATTGTGTCGTGCAGTAAGGCATGGGGTGAGACAGCCTGGCACAGTGTAGGAACATCAAGCAATCTCATCCTGCAGCTCAGGCCAAGAAGTCCTGTGGTATTTATAGCAGATTTAACCCCCTGACCTCCTGGCCTCTTCACCGTGGAGTTGCATGGAATCGGTTGTGCTCTCTGGAACTCTTCACACCAGCTGAGGGAGCTGACTCTGCAGACAAAGGGATGGGACAACAGGAACAGTGTTCAGGCAGGCTGTCCTCTGTGCAGTGCAGATCCTCACCGGGATGTCATTGACTGAGATTGCCTAGCTGCATTCAAATGTGGGAAGGCACAAAGTGATGCCAGGCGTTTGAGGGACAGCAATACAAAGGATTAGGTACCAGAAACCTTTGGGGCTCTGTTTGACTCCTTTCGCTTGGCTGTGGTGATTTGGCTTTTAAATCTTAATTGTGCAAGGGTGATAGGTCCAGATAAGTCCAGGTGATAATCATAGTTTTAAAAACCTACTTTGACATCGCTTGCATGACAGCCTAATCCAAAATACTGCAGTAGGTCTTTGTAATCTTAATGGTAAATGTTGACTTTTCCAAGCATACAGTTACAAATCCTCATTTAGACTTAACAGAAGATTGTTACAAAGGAAAAGCTAGTGACATTAAAGTTCTGTATTCTGTACTTGTACATCATGTTGTAAATTTGTTTTGGTTGTTCCTACAGTGACCAGGCTTTTTAGATACCTGTAAAATATAGGTCAGAATTCTCCTTGTTTTAGTGCAGAAAACATTGAAAGATTTCAACCTTCATTAGGAACAGGAACGTTTTCACTGTAGGAATTGCTGACATCTTGAAATTAGTTCTCTTAGAAAGTAAAATTTTTAAATATTAAAAAGACATAGAAAAAATCCTTGGAAATACCAGAAAAAAAAATTTTATGGGGTTGAATCTGTTATCTAAATCTGGCATGTCTACTTTGAATTAGCATTTTGAAACAATGGGTTTCATTTCAAACCTCCTTATTGAAAAATTTTAACATCATTTACATTGTGGCTCACAGATAATTTTTGTGCAGAAGATTTTCACACAAAGCACTTCACATTGCTTTACTGGAGACTGAAAAGCAACAGGATACAAGCGTTGGTTCCATTTAAGCATGAAGCCTATAGTGTTTGAATGTGTATAATTTTAGACACATAAATAGATATGTGCAGGTAGGCACTGTGGCAGAGCCTTCCTTCATCTCCTGGAGTGAAGGACATAAGGCTCTGGAACTTTATTCCACAAATATGCACTCACTTCAGAGAAATTCATTTGAGCCCTTTCCCTTAAATTAAATACTAATGAGCAAGTCTGAAGCCTGTGCGATTCGTTATTCACACACAAGCCAGGCTACACCTGATAAAGGGAGAATAATTAAAACAGATTATTACAGGAAGTTAATAACTTGATGCATTAACAGATTGTTTTGTAAAGGGAAGAATATGAAATTTCATAATTCTTTGACAAATTATGTCTGTAACAAAGTTTAATGAAGACAGGCAGTGACACAAATGTACCACATTTGAAGGACAATATTTATATCAGGGTTATATTTTTTCTTTGACTTCTAACCCAAGCAGTTTCTCCTTTATTCCAGTGAGAGTTTATGAAAATTATCTTTTGTAACAGAAGCACAAGACTACCCATAGATCATTGATTTTATTTCAAAATTATGAACAGCCTCCTTGTTCTGTGCTTTTCTTCTGGACAATGGAAAAAAAATTAAAATATTTTGTGTGCTTAAGTTTTTTGTAAGTGAAGGAAAACCAGGCAGCAAAGTCCCATTTAAAAGTGGTTACTGCAAAAGTAATAATTATTTTTCATGACTTCTTGACCCATTTAATCAAGTCATTATTGCTGGAGAAAAGATTTCATTTTTGACTTACACTTTTCTTTATTTATCTCTTATGTCTTTATCAGATGATTAATGTTAAATATGCAGCTTATTTTCCTTAGAGAAATGCAATATTGATTTTATTCACAGGATAATTTAATTTCCATCAGTACTTTAACTTCAATAGAATCAGATTTTTTCCTGAGGAATAGAAAAAATTGCTACTTAAAGGAAATGAAGTTTTGCTCTTGATGAATTGAGAAGCACCACACATTAATTCATGGTAGAATTAACTGAAATATCAGAATTACTATGGATCAGACTTTAAATTCATGCCAGAATTTAGAAGAAGGTATGGTAAGTAATCTATTGCAACTAGATGTCTTTTAAAAACTATATTTTTTTGTAGATGAGTGGGAAAATGCCTCAGCTAATCTTAAAATGTAAGAAACAGGTTGTAGAGAAATAATGTGTTAAGTGGTTACAGTTAATGGCTACTTCTTTTTATAAAAAGCTTCAAATTTTTAAATTTCTAACCTCCAGCAGTAATTATTTAATTTAGAAGATGATTTTTTTGCATGGATTCTTTTAGATATTTAACTAATAGGCTATTAAAAGGATAAGAGAGCATAACACAGGGGGGGTAATGGACAGTGTTATATGTTGGCATTGATGATGCAGCTTTCCCAGGCAGTGAGATTTTGAGTGATGGTCAATGCACACTAACAAACTTTGACCATCTGGTGGTACTAGAAATGGAGTTCCCCACCAGAGAAGAGGAGGTATGAGAGACTTGCATTGCTGGAGCACAGCTCAGGAATTAGAATTCTTCTTAAGTAAGTAATTTTTACAGGTGCACTCACATAGTTTTGCTATATTCCCTATAGTTTTTTTCCTTCCCTTTTGTAGCACAAAATCCATTCAATCTATTGGTCAAATCTCTCTATATTTTAAATGCCATGAGTGAAATTTCTCTATAATTTTTTTTTTTGTAAGAACCACCTAATCTGGATAGAAAATTATAAACAATACTAAACAAAACTGGTGTCCTGCTGCCAGGTAACTCATCTTGCTCTCTGAGTCTGTGGAGTCACACAGTTTTGAAAGAGGTCAAACTCAGGGGAAATCTGATTTGGAAAAGTTACATAATTTTGTAAAAAGTCAAAAATCTCCTTGTTTTGTAAAAACTTTTCAAAATCTCTGGTTATGTATTGTACAAATTAAGTGGCTTTCTACAAGACAGAGGGAAGGAAACCAATTTTTACTTTTATACTCCAAATTCTGTGCCTGTAGATTAAAATGTGATTGATTTCTTTAATATTTCATTTGACAGACATGCCCAGATTCACATGTCTCCTTGAACATCTTATTGCATGAGCACTTATCAGCAATTGCCCTCAGTAAAATGTATTAGGTATGCCTATTAATACTCTGACAGTTAATAAGTTCTCAGTTGATTCAGGGACTAGAAGTGTTTGTTCATATTTGAAGATTGATAATAGGTTAAGCCTGTCATTTAAAGAAAAAGGAATCCTCCTCTGCCCGGTTTATTCCAACCTGCAAACAATTCACTCTTTGGTGTGCTATAGTTTTGAAGTTTTACTTTAAAGTGTAATTGCAAAGAATGTTTAGACTAGTGACTCCAGGCTTTGGAAATTGCTGCAAAGGTTTAATAACTGAATCAATTTAGCCTAAATTTAGCAAGTGGTTGTGATTCAGATCGTAGCTGCACACGCTGCTGCAGTGCAGGGTTTGGAGAGGCAAGAGCTCTACGTGTCGATCAGGGGTGGGCTGAGGCTCGGGGGAACACGGGCACCATTCCATCCTGGGTGCAGCTCCTGGCATGGTTTGCACTCACGTGCTTGCTTGTGGCACAGAGCTGGAGGTCTGTGACATTGTTTTAACTCATTATTGCCTGTTAAGGGAGACTCATGAGCTGTGAACATCAATATTAAAGGCTGCTTGTAAAATTAGGTATTGTCTTGAGCAACAGAGGCTTGCCTTTATTCCAGGTGCTGTTCTATGAAGAAAAGCTATCAATACTTTTCTTTATCTCTTTCCAAAACATACAGGATTTTATACAATTCAGTATGTTTTCAGCAAAAGTTGTGAAGAAGAGAGTTGGGGAAGAGTGACCTTTGAAAGCACAGAGAGTTTCTATCCCATTAGCCATAGATCTGTAGCAGTTTAGGTCTTCCTCCTCCTGACAGTTGTTTGTACCAAACAGCTTCTATCACCCTACCTATGTCAAGGAATATCAGTATACAGCTTTCAAAAGTGTTACCTTCCTATTTATGTATTTAATTCCTCTTTCAACTTCATACAGGCACTCTGCAAATATATAGATAAATAGAAAAGAAGCAACAGCTTGACCTGACCCACCATCTGTGCCCATGACCTCCTTGCCACACCGAGTACCAGCCCTGTCTGAGCTAAGGTGGGGGTCTCTTCCCTGTTCAAAGGTGCCTTCACACTCTACACTCCACAGGTCTTTCCAGGATTACACAGAACCTGGTGGGTGCAAATTTGTCATTCCAACAAGTGTAGCATAAAAGAGAGGATCTGAGAGAAGCCTGCTTTGAAACATCTTTCTGGTCTCTCCTTTTTCTCAGTTTTTGTTAAAGTTGGTGCCCTCTGCCTTATTTACTTCCAGGGGAACAAACTACAGGTCTGGTGGTAAACAAAATTATCTCAATTGTTTAATTGTTGTGTCACATTGTGCATGATGCAGTTTACTGGAATTAAAATTGCCATCAATAAAATTTCAAATAGATCGGTTTCTTCCGGTGAGCTTCTCTCCTGAAAGAATTTCTTTGGGTGTATATAGTTAGCAAAAGTAGTGATTGAATTTAAACTGTGGGAGAAAAAGGATATGAGTAAGGCTCCTGAATTGTGCAGTAATAAAAATGATAGCAGTGCCCTTTGTGACTCATAGCAAAATGAGTTATGACTTCAGGGATTGACTAAAAGCTGTGGCTCAGTCCCAGAGGGTTAAGTTTTCCCATGGCTGCATATCCTCACATCAAGCCATCTTTAATCATCTGGTATAACTGACAGAAGAGTAAATTGTGCAATTCCATTGTTTCAGAATGAAATATGCTTAATGATATCTTGACCTGTGATCTCTGGGATGGAAGAAAGAACAGGTTTATGCGGGTTTTTTTCCTTGAGAAGTGACAGAAAAGCCCTCTTTAAGTAGTTTGAATTATTTCCTTTGGGTCACACAGTCAGTGTTAAATGAAAGAAATAATTTGACCAAGTGGTTTTCAATTTCTGATCAAAAGTAAATGTAAATGTGGGTTATTGATTTTGACTTAATTAAGGAAAGTGCAGCATTCAAATACTTACTTTCTTTGATTTAGATTTTTTCATGTGAGACTGAATAAATATTACAGGGGGTTTTTTATAGTTAACATAGAATTTTACATACAACTGCTTTTATTTTCAACTGTATGACTAGATTTTGCAGCTTTATTTTTCTACCCACAGTCTGAAAGAGAATCAGACATGTAGTTTTCAAACAGGTAAAGCAGGCCTACTTACAGCCTTTCATTGAGAAATTATGAAAGTCTGTCCAAGCACAAACTTTGCATCCTTTTACAAATATTTCATTTTACTCCCTTCCTGTAAGCGAAATATGTGAAACAAAATAAAAAGCAGTCATCAAAGTGAAATGTATGTTAATATGAATCATAACTGTCAAACAAGCAGTTCTTTCCTCTTGATGATTGAAATAATTGACTTTGCTAAAATGAACATTCACAGATAAGTGGTGGTTCCTACTGGCTGTACAGTTCAATTACGACCCTAAAGCAGGACACCAAGAGATAGAATGATTTGGGTTTAATAGGTGTTCATCCCCCCCCCACCTCATCATGAGCACAAGATATCAGAGAACTGGGGCAATATCTAATACGTGTTTTTTAATTTAAGGCTTGTGTTTGGAAATTTTGAGCAGGTCCTTTCTCCAAGGCCAGTACTCAGATCAATATAGTGAAACAAAACTGTAACCTGTGCCTGTACCTATTACAGATCTATCTAATATGTGATTTTTATAGGCTTTGATTCTTTCTCAGAGCCAGGTTTCACCTGTGATGATGTTTAGCTCCTATTTAATTGAAAAATAAGTCGAGGGCAGGAAAATGTAGCCTTGTGTCAGTAGTCATTTCCGGAGCTCACAACTTAGTTCCGCATCCGCCAGAGCTGAGGGCTCTTTGGGTTGGAGTTTTGGCACCCAGAATTATCTAAGTTGAACAGATCAAAGGGTAGAAACTGAGCAGAGAGGTCCTGCTCTTGGATAACTCACGGATGGCTTTGTTCATGGACAAAAAAAGCATCCCTTCGGAGGGCAGGGCAGGGGAGCCAGTGCAGTGCAGTGTGAAAATCCAACAGCATTAGGGAACGAATGGCCCTTTTACAGTCGGGGCAGCTAAAATAAACCCTTCAGCTGTGCAGCCAGGAACCTCCCTGCACAGCAGCAAGAACACAGGACAATTCAGGGCACTGCTCCACAGCAGGCTTAATCCCTTCTAACTGTGGACTCGCACGTGTATATCCCCCCTCCAAATAAATTACTTTCCCGTCGGATGAGTGAGTCATATTCCAGCAGCACAATGAATGACTAAATCTAATAATATGAGGGAAGGCTGAGGAACACGTCAGAACAGTTAAGAGGGGAAAGGAGACAGAATCAAACCATCACTTTTGGCAGCGAGGCAGTTTGATGAAATTAAGCACAACATGAAACTGAGCCTCCAGAGAGCTTGGGTGAATTGGAGATATTTTAGGAAAAAAATAATTTGAAGCGTCTTGCTAGGAGGAGTTAGTAGTACCTGTGGTTATGAGACATTTCTGTCAAAGGGAGAAACTTTTTTTTTTTTTTTTTTTGGGGAGGGGGTGTTATTGTTTGGTTAGGTTTTGGGTTGTTTTTGTTTTGGTTTTTTTGGAGGGAGAGGGGGGTTGTGAAGAATAAAATCTTTGGAAAAATAAGAATTTACCTGTATCAGGCTAGAAATTTTATTTTTCCAGTGGGATTTTTACAAACACCTGACCTATGTTCAAGCAGTTGAGCTCTCATTTCCTATCCAGTTTAGGCTGACCCTGGCTTACATCTGCAGCAACTGTTTCTGAATTTTGTCAAACTGAGTCATTTCGATTGTAAATATGTTGAAGCACCAGCTCATACAATATTTGATGTCCTGTCTGCAGTACTGTTCTTCATCATCCTCATTCATTGTTTTTTCCTGTAATTCATGCTCTCTGAAAGACCTTCACTGTTTAATTTTTGTGCCTTTATTTATTTTTTTTTTTCCATGGCACGGTAGGGTAGCAAGGTTTTTTATAATTCAGGCTTTTTTCCTGCGGGGGACAGTGTGATCCATTCGAGGCTCCCATCCATCTGGTGTCCACAGACAGTAGTTGACATTGGGGCAGGTTTGTAAGTAGAGCACTGAGAGCAATTAGCATTTGAATTAAAGCTACCTGTGGATAACAACAGGTGATTACCCTATTTAACAGCTGTTAAGTGGTGTTATTTGCCAGCTATAGACCATAGACTGAGTGAATTGTATGCATACAAATGGGAGTTACAGTGCATACAAACGAAGGATGTTAATTAAATAATATTTTTTAAATTGCAATTATGAAATCTATAGAGGTCGGCTCAAAGCAGGTAATCGGCAGCAAAGGAAAGGCTTTTGGAGGTGTTTTAGAATGCAAAATAATAACTTTGTAATGGCTAAAGACCTCTGTTTGGGCAGTCAGCCTTTTGCTCCAGGAGCAGAAAAAGAAAGCTTGCTATTACACTTATTCAGCTTCTGGCAAAAAAAGAAAATAGTGAGAAATTAAAGGACATAAGATTATTTTCTCCTTCTGTTTTATCTCTGCATTTCCAACAAGGCTTAATCAACCTCAGTGTTCTTTGGAAAGTACAATACTGTTCTCTCTGTACATGCCTACTTGCCTCCGTTCACATGTGGGAGAAGCTGCTCCACTAACTCCCTCCCTTCTGTGCTGGGGGTGGCTGGATGCCTTTTTTGAACATTTGGGTAGCATATGGCTGTGCAACATCCCCTTAAATCCATGTGGGGTCTGTACCACGGTTCTGCTTCGCATATTGCTGCATAATATCTCCCTGAGTCTGGCTGCACCTTTCCAGTTGACTCAGAAGTGTTTTTATGTGAACCTCTTCTCCGAGGGCACGGATTTTCAATGACCTTGTTTTAAGACCTCCCAAGGCATATGAAGGGAATCTATCTAACGAGGAAGTCTGATTAAATTTCTGCTTTAAGTATTTGCTTGCACTCTCCAAACAGAATTGCTTTGTCAGTGATGATTGGTCTCATTGCTACTCCAGAACTGAGTTAGTTTTGTGTAAGTGCAACTGTCACAAATTACAAGATGAATTTAACTTCTTCCCTGTGCAATAATTATCCATCCAGTTAAAAAGGTCCTGTGATTTTTGCATGTGTACATTTTCATTGTATTAGCATGAATAGAGATGTCCAGTTCTTATAGATACTGATGCTGGCATTCAGTGCTCACTTCCAGAGTGCTGGAATGCAGGATAAATGCTACAGCTTAGAAGGGATCCCTGTTTTAAATTAAACCATTTACTGTAGTAGGTAACTGAACTGAAATTAAATGCCTGTTAACCATCTGATACTGGCCAATTGTATGCTACATCCAGCTAGAAAATTTTCGTGCTGACAACCTTAGTTAACTGGGAATAGATGTGGGTCAGAGCGGAATCTGTCTGCTATTAAAAGGCTCATAATGACTTTCAGATGTTTAAGTTAAAGCACCATTCTCCTCAGACACAGTCACACTGCAGAAAGCTTGGCTCTTTACAAATAAGTCCCATGGAATCAAAGCAGCTATTTGAATAATGTTTGGTAAGGTTTAGCTACATAAACACCTTCAAGTATGTTTTTTCCATGGGGTTATCCAGACATCATTATCTCAAAGATGATGATGTTCACCCATTCTTCCCCCCCACCATAGGCCAGAAGCAAACTCTGTATTTGGCAGCAGGCTATCTTTATGCATAAAATATACATTGCTAATCTTTTCTTTATTCTTTTAATGTCAAGCAGAACATATTTTTTATAGATAGCTTCCTGCCACAAGAATCTTGAAGAGTTGCAAAAATCTGCTGCCAACCAACCAGTACTTTCTAAAGCCATCAGTCCTAAAATAGTGCCAAATATTACATTGGTACAGGTCTCAGTTCAGAATGGCCTGAGATTTTGTGTTTGCCAAGCTTTCTCACTTGCTTTATTTTACAGCTGGTTTTTTTTACAGCAGTTTTGTTTTTGTTTGTTGTTTTGTTTGTTTTTTTTTTTTTTTTAATTAAAAAGGAATCATTTAAAGTGCAGAGAGAATAATGGTGTGTTCTTGAGCAATGAGAGGATTTAGCTTCAATATCTGATGAATCAGTGTCTGAAGTGAGAATTTGGTGGTTTGGTGTTCTTCATCCAGCACAAAAAATCATTTGTTTCTAAAAAGTCCTGAGACAAAGGAACCCTCACATTTACTTTGTTGTATAGAAAAATTATGTGAATTATTCTTCAGAAATATAGTATTTCAACACTGTGAGTGATAAAACCTCTTGAAAAGAGGGTTATTTATGTCAGCCATGCATTCACATGGCCAGCAAACATGTCAAACTGATCCTTAAACTTAGTTGTTACATAATTATGTCATTAAGCTGCAAAGGAAACTATAATATGTTGTAAATATTTTGATTTGCTCTCTGTTTTTTGTGCTTGGCACATCTATTAAGAGGAAAATAGAGAAAATGCAAATGCATATTAACTAACAAATTACTAATACATGAAAGAAATATGGCAATTGTGGTACCTTATTAGAGTCAGAAATCTTTTTTTTTTTTTTTTTCCCATTATCATTGTGGCTTGAAACCCTAATAAATAAAGGATGAAAGAAACTTCATCTAATTAAGATACTGCACTGTAATGTTAGCACTATTGATAGAACAGCTATTTAACAACATTGTAATGAATGTTCAATTGTCACAGCTTCCGAAGGTGTTACACAGTGGTTTAATATGTTAATTTTTTTTCAACATTTCTTTAAGCAGTGCTTAATATCAGTCATGTTTGTGTTCAGTTATTTCCAATCTTTTACACAAAGGAAAGAATGCTAAAACATAGGTTTTCATTATTTAAAATTTACCACCCCAATCAATTTGAAAAGTGAGAAAAGTAAACCTTATTAAGCCATTGCTTTTTTTCCACAATGCTTATAATAAATAATTCTTGCAATAAATAAACTAAATTTTATTAGTAAATAATGCAGGAAATGCATCAGACTGAGGAGGATTAAGTGTTCCTTTCAGAATAGAGACACATTCTTCAATGTCCAGATGCCCAGGGATAATGTTTAATTAACCTACTGAGTTATAAATTCATGCAGACTTTTCTTCATTATGAAACCTACAGCAGAAAATGCTTCAGAAACTATTCTCTCTCATACACCAGCTAGTATTAATTTGCCCATTGTTTAATCAGAAAATCATTGCAAATAGAGATGGTTAAGGGGTCAGGAGGCCTGTGGAAATTTTTAAGTTCATTTGCTGCTACTTTGTGTTTTCAGAGATTTGTCAAGCAAGTCATCATCTTGTCCAGACTTACAGATTAGTTTTAGACACACATTAATGCTCAAGTCACATCTCTACAACAAGTCCTTCCTTCCCCTTTTTCATGCTGCATGCGGTGTCCTACACTTGCTGTCCCCAGGTATCACCATCAGTGGGATATTTGCTGTGGATACTCATAGTAGACATGGCCATCAGGGCAGATCTGTGCCAAAATGCCACAAGCTGGGGACATAAACCAACTATAAGACAGGCATGGTTTGGCAATTCTGTGGATTTCTGGTATGCAAGTCTGCACCCAAGTCCTTGCCATCATTTATAATTATCCTTTGGATAGTATGAGCTAGTCCTACTCGACATGCAACTGTTGGCTCTTCTGATAGCAGGTTTATATGGGAATGAGGTAGACAAAAAGAGAGGATCTGTCTCATGTCCAGCTGTTGCTTTCCTGAACTACTCAGAGTCCACTTTAAATAAAATCTAATCCAAAATGGGCAAAGTGCATTTACTACTCTCCCTTGAAACCTTCCAGAATCCTTAAACTATCAGCTCTTGTGGTTCACTGACTACCTGAATGAAATATTTTCAGCTGATTTGGCAGATCTTCAAAGGAACAGATGGTTCCATCTTTACTGCAAAAACAATAACTGCAGCAACAACATAATAATATGGTTCTGCCTGGGACCTCTTTAAATATAAGGGACAGCTTGTTGACCATCTTACATTCCTGATAATTACCTCAAGGAAGGAATATATTCCCCAAGAAAATCACATTGTATTTTTCTAAACCACGTATCATATCCATGGAGCAGTTGACTGAGACTGAGAGAGATGGAACTGTTATGGATGAGTTTCTAATAGGACCTCCTCAGCACCACAGCATCTGGAAGGAGAGAGAGATTATGAAAATGTGATGTTGAGAGACTTCTTTACCAAAGCTAAAAATAAAATACATTACAAAGAAAATCACAGGAAAAGAAAATGGGAACTAAGCTCAGAGAAGCACAAATGATGTGATTAGGAGTATGCAGCAAAAGCACAAGAGACTTCAAATAGCCAGAAATTGTCCAGATTATTACCCAGGTTCTTTCAAAGAATGTTTTTAATGGTCATGGTCTAGAAGAGTTTGCTATAAACCAGTATAGAGTATATTTTTTGGAATGGGATTCTCCCAAATTTGCCTTTTAGTTTCTACTATTTCAGAGCAGGAAAAGCAATATAATTGACAAAGTAATTTTCTTCTATTATTGAAAAAGAAATAATCAAATATACAAGATTAACATTAGGGATGAAGCAATAAATAGTGCTCATTGTATTGAATACATACTGATTTGCAAGTTTTAAGGGTAATATATAAAAAAGTGACATTCATTAAAAAGAAAACCTTTCCCAGTGCAGATTAGCTGTCAAATAGGAAACCTGATTTTTTCTATACACTTCTATTTTTAAATCACAAGTAAATTCTCCAAAATGCTAGTGTATATTACAGAAGAAATACTCTTCTGCATACAAGACCTATGCCAGTGTCAGTTTTCTGTCTTTTATAGGCAACTCTAATTATTGGCAATGTGCTACAGAAATAAAATTTGGGGAGCTACTTTAGCTGAGGCAGGGCTTAAACATTTAGTTGCTGTGCCTTTGGCTTTTCAGCTGCTCTCAGCCTGTGTTGCCTCTTCTGTTCAGACGGTGAATAGGGTGGGGAGAGGATCCTGCTTAAAATCAGTGTGCTGAGGACTTTGTCTTCTGGTCATTTTTCAGCTAGATTTGATTCCTGATCCAATTCATTGCATAGATCTGAAGATGAGACTGCTGCGTGCAGGGGGAGACACTCCTAACGAGCACAGAGTCCGTAATTTAGCTCTGCTACAGAGCAAATGTGCATCAGGCTATGGCTGGCATGAACAAATGTGTTTCTCTGCTCCTGAGTCAGGGAGAGGCAGGTTCCAGGCAGGAAATCTCTGCTGGAGACCAAGAGATGTGCTTTTCCATTGATGGCAGGGCTTTGGGGAACTGCTCTGGATGTCAAGGGTGGTTCTCTGGGGTAGGTTAGTTCTACAAGCAGGCTGGCAGGTCAGACAATCCCTGCAACCTGGAAATAAATGTGGTCTATTCCCTTACTAAGGTACAGCTGGTATTTAATGGAGGGGTTCAAGAGCCCCAAACACCTGTCAGAGAGGGCGAACAAGTGGAACACAGCGGTGGCCACAGTTGCTCTTACAATTCATGAATTATACTAAATCCTATGAGATGCTCCTTAGATTGCTCATGAAAAGCACATTACTTGAAGGTTAACATATAGCTCTGAGTCTGTAGCCTGGGTACCTGCTCAGGGAGGGTTTCATTTTCTCTTTACACAATAGAAGCAATAACAAGGGGACATGGAAGCACCCTTAGGTTCTAAATAATTATATTTGCTAAGCATACAGAA
The DNA here is from genome assembly GCA_035221455.1 of Xenops minutus. Taxonomy (NCBI): domain Eukaryota; kingdom Metazoa; phylum Chordata; class Aves; order Passeriformes; family Furnariidae; genus Xenops; species Xenops minutus. The sequence goes on along the minus strand of JAWWEE010000010.1, from coordinate 5,944,724 downwards.
GGAGATTGACTACACTCTCACCACCAGCCTCACTAATTTCTGACAGCTGCTTTACCCTGATGCATTGAGATAATTCTTAGAGTGCTCACAGGATACTTACAGGGGTATTTCTTTCTCCAGTGTGATGAAAATGATGGTAACAATTAGCAATCAGCAAACAGCTTATGGCCTTTCTACAGAGACAGGTAGCTTTTTGAAATATTTTGTGCGTTGAACAGAGCAATTTTACTTTGCTTAAGTGCTACTTAAATATTCCTTACGTTCAAACATTCCTGGGGGAAAAAAGTTGTTATATAAGAAAAAGGTTCAGGCTGTTCTTAGTGAGATCAATATAACTCATCTGTTTACATGATTCTAAGGAGGGTATGTTGGGTAAATACTCTGGGGAAAAGTTCTCTCAGTGAATATTGAATGATAGAACTTCTTTTTTGTAATTAGTCATATTTAATTGCTATGTCATAAGACCTACATTCAAGCTTACTTTGAGAATCTGTTTTTCTATGGATTACTGAACAAAGACCAAAGATATCACTTGAGCAAAAAAGTTATTCCAGGACATAAAAAAGGTGATGCAAAGTAAAATGTCAGTTTTTTCCTTATATATTCAGTGGTTGTCAGTTCTTAGTTTTTTTATTTTGTGTCTTCTATTTTTTGTCATTTTCCTCATGTTTCTAAATGAGTTGTAACTTTCAACCATTTTGTTGTCCATCAAAATCAGAAAACAGTGAAATCTTACCAAGTGAAAACTTTTGATTTGCAATGCTGCCTGTTCTGTCATTCTGAGTTCAGCCTTAAATTTAGGATCTCTCAGTGGGAGAAGATGGATCTTTGGTGAAGACTGACTTTATCACAGCTTGACAGCACTTTATTATCTGCCTTAGTTTTATCAGCTTTGATGTTTTGTGTTTATTTAGCTGAAAATTGAAAATAAGTTGAAAATTCAAACCAAGTTGTAATCAGAGCTGTAAGATAGCTTTGTTGTGAAGTACTGCACATTTTAAACACTTTTTGCCAAATAAATCTCTTTGAAAAACCCAAACCAAAACAACTTTCAATATTTGACCCCAGCTGCTAAGGATGATGGTGGACTTGAGTCTGTAAGGGCTTTACTGAGAACACTGAAAAATACACATGGACAGTTAAACCGAATGGCAAAATGTCAATCTGTTGATGGGATTTTGCTGAATATCTGTGGAATGTGTATCTTTGGCTGTGCTCAAGGGTGTCTTCATGGTTGTACTCTTTGTGCAGAGGTTGCCTCTCCAAGAAGGGAGGCAAAGAAATGCCTCAAAGCTGGGGGCTGGCAGCAGAAACTGCTGGGAATCAGCTGTGTTGGCACAAGGGTTTTCCATTTTCATAGAATCATAGATTGGTTTGGGTTGGAAGGGACCTTAGAGACCATCTAGTTCCAACCCCCTGCCATGGGCAGGGACACCTTCCACTAGCCCAGGTTGCTCCAAGCCCCATCCAACCTGGCCTTGGCCACTTCCAGGGATGGGGCATCCACAGCTTCTCTGGGCAACCTGTGCCAGTGACTCAATATATTGCTTTGTAATATAATCTGGTCTCCCTGAAAAACTGTCCAGTTCAAGTAGTACAATTTATAGCAAAAGAGTGTTGGAGAAATGATTTTTGCCTAAAAAGTCTTCGCATCAGTGCTGTTTTAATTCCCAGGGTTGGGGAAGTTCATCTGTACAGGTGTAAAAAGTCCTGCTGTGTCTTTGGATGATGCTGATAGAGACAGCAGCTCTGCCTGTGGGTGGGGTGCATTGGCTCTTCACTTACCCTGGGTTAGAGGGCTGTTCCCAAGGGCTGGTAGAAGCTTAGGTTAAACTGCATTTTCTGTAGCCAGGATCTGTGGAGCAGCTTTAATGGAAATGAACATCAGTCACTTAATGAGGGTGAACCAATCAAGCAGAGAAAGGCTCAAAAAGAAAAACAGACATGCGGATCTCTGAAATCATATAAAAGTATACTTTTTTTTTTTAATAATCTTACCAAGTATTCCTTTTTTCTAATGAATGGTGACGAGAACATGCAGTTGTTTTGATGCCTGGTATCTCAGCTTTAATAGAAAAGTCTGAGAATTTTCTACCTCTTTCTCTTACCCATTCCACAACTCACAGTTCAAGTTGTACAGGCTTTTCAAGGTCGAGTGTGCTTTCATGTCTTCAGCATGGTTCTGTTAGAGTGCTGTAAAGTAGGATTGTGTTCAGCTGACAATCTTGGACAACTCAATTTGTTGTCTGGTATTTTCTGGAGATATGAAATGGGACAATGACATGGCGGGTACATGGCAGGTGCATTCTGAAGGTTTGTCACTAATTATCTGCAAGAAGCTGTGGGAAAATCATATGAAGTTTATGTTTAATTTTTAATGCACTGTAGATTGCTGAAGGGCATAGAGGGGACTAGACAGAAGGGCAAAAAGGTGGGAATTCCTGTGATGGATACTGCTGCTTTCGCTTGTCTCTGCCTGCTTTGTGTCTTGCCTAATTAGCTGGTATTTAATCTCTTGGAGCAAAGAGTTCCCAACTACATGTTTGTCCATGACAAGCACAGTGAGATCCTGCTAGAGGACTGTTCCAACAGTGATAACTGTTTTCAGTGTCACATGTCTTTTTGTTTGTTTCCTAGTGAAAATGAGCAAATTAAAGACCATAACCAGGATGTTTACAGCTGCAACATGGTGAACAAACAGATAAGGTAATTTTACTCCTTCTGTTAGTTACCAAAGCAACACTATAAAGATCCTTTTAATTTAGTTTAGTGCTGGGAAGATTAAAGCTTAATTAAAATGATGATATTAAAAGAATTTAAAACCTGAAACAGCATAGGAAAAATAGAAAGACATAATTATGGACCGGTGAATGTTTATCACTCATTATGAAGCTTCAGAGGAGAGGCATTTTTTTCTCTCCATTGAGAATAGATTTTATTCTGATCATAGATTTGAATGACCAGAACAACCTAGGATCATAGCTGTTTATAAATTAATAAGACCAGTTAGAAGGAATGTATTATTCCACTCATAAAATAAGGGCAAGTTTTCCTTTGCTGGTTCATTTCCTCAAAAAATTATCTTTTATATTCACCAGGGGGAAAGAATTTATGAAGGCAAAAAAATTTACTATATTTGGGTATCTCACATGGCTTGCATAGAAATTCAGCTATTCAATATTAAAAGACCTCTTACTTTCAAATTATTTAATAAACATTTACTCTATTGTGAATTTGGAAGGTGTCAGATTTTCAAGTGATCCTAAATGGCATAATTTCTTTTTATCAAGAGAGCTACACTGATTTTTAGTGGGTGAAAAGACATGTGAAGGACTCAGTGTGACATAATTATTAGAAATTCCTCCAGGAATGTGGCTTTTGTTGGCTAGTTAAACATTTGTTACTTCGCCTGGTTTAAACTACTAAGTTTAAAATCATGGTGGGGAAACCATATGTTTGCCCAGGAGAAGGCAAACCAAGACATGAGAAAATATTCTTTCACTGCAAAATTCAAAGTAGTAATCTCTGTCCATGACAAAGCAGGAGCAGTAGAGAAAGAGCAGTTTCAGCTTGTTAGCTCTGTTGGTAGCTATCTTTCTAGTTTCTTCAAGAAGTGAGCTGGCAAGATGCAATAGCTCCAAATACCACAGGACTAAAAATGCCTTTTCACAAAGTCCCTCTGTTCATCTTGCTCCAGCATCTTAAAACTATCTTTAACCATATATCACACATCACTTCTGTGCACAGAACCATTAGTAAAATTAGACATTTAGCCTTCCATCAAAGCTGCATTACATTTATTGCAATATGGTGATGACTACTGTTGATACAAGTCAGCCTGGTAGCTTAACTCTGATTTTTGCCCCAGGGTGCTGTGGAAACTGAAAGGTCACTAGACTTCAAGGACAAAGTCAAGGAAATAAATCTACTGAGACTGTTGAAGCTGTGTCTGGCTCAGGATGTCTGTGAACTGCAAAGGACTGGAGGATCAGGAAGCATCCAGGTGATATATTTCATCAGTTTGGCCCATTCTTTGGATTTTTCCTGATAGCATGTTTTGCCCATTGCTGGAGAAAGGATATTGCATTACCTGCATTTTTGATCAGGTCCTTTACAACACTTCTGCTACCAAACAATTCTGGTAAACAAGAATTTTAGCTTTAAAAATATTGCCTTTCTTTTTCTAATCAAGAAACAAATGAATTTCCTGGCTCCCAGGCTGGCACATATATATGAGTTCTCTGCAGGTCTGCAGCTCAATTAGTTATTCCAGGATATATTTCTGATTTTGTTGGCTAAACTGTTAAGAAACCTCATGGTATAAATCTCTCTGGTGGTGTTCTTGCAAAACTTAAAAACCTTTTAACCAGGCAGAACTGCAGGAAACTCTCCCACACCCACCAGTTTGAATCACTGTCTTTGAGGAACCATAGATTATGGGCACATGAAGGGCTGTAGAATTTGATATCATGCCGGATCAAGTACACTTGCAAATTATAATCGAATATACTTCCTCATTTAAGAAAAGTGAGATATTTTTCTTCACAAAGAATTATTAGTTTCTAATACTGGCATTCAGGGAAAGAAAAAAAAAACAAACAAAACAGCCATGTAAATTTATTCTAGAATGCCATTGTACAATTTACCCTGCCAGGGGCTCAGGCTATTTATGTTTTTGACTGCACTGTCTTCTCTAAACTTTAAAAAATATATAAATTTCCATGGTAACCATTGCATTACACAACAAAGGCATGTATACTCCACTTAGATCTTCAAAGAGGTAGACTCTGGAATGAAATTATAGTCTACAGTTCTTAACAAAATATTCTTCTTAGTAAATACTTGGGGGGTTTTTGTTTTGTTTTATCAATAAATTCTAATTTTACATTTTAAAGCAGCATATAAAATAGTGCATCTACAATAGTCCTCTCTTTAAAATGTTAGCTTTATGAGAATCACTTCTGCAGGTGAGATCACCGAGCTGTGAGAGAGGGAATGGATGTGAGATGGTGATGCTCTTTACTTTTGTCTCTCTGCTAATTCTCCTAGACATTATTTTTCCATTTTACAACTTTTATTGCAGTGCAATGTGCATGCCACAGGAAGGTCAGAGTGGTCACATATATATTTATATATGTTTGCCATGTATATATGGTTACATTTTCAAACTGATTTCCTGTGGAGGAAAAAAGAAAAAAGTAGAGGCCATTCCATCTGTGTCTAATTTTTTAATAAAACTCCATAAGTTCTTATAAGAACATATAGCCCTTCAATAATGCTTCTCATATTTCATCTGTCAGTTCATGGGCAGCACCGCAGAGCCCAGAGCTGCAGTGTGTGAGGGTAGGCAGTGCTGCAGAGGGCTGACAGAGGAAGGCTTGGAGGCAGAGCCCTTGTTGGATTGCCTGGTTGCTGCTTTGGGCTCCAATTCCTACCAGGGCTGTTAAAGCAGCACCAGGATGTCAGAGCTGAATATTCATGTCTGCCCATACAGCAGCATCAAACAGCTGGGGGTCTGTGCTGGGTTCTAAAAGAAGTTTTGTGGTTCAAAATAGATCTAAGGCAAAAAGCAAGGACTGTATCTGAAATCTGGCTAGAAGTTTGGTATTTTGATTTCATCTCATGGATTCCACTGAAGTGCCACTTACTGTGGCTGTGGCTTTAGTTGTGGCTACTTGGCCTTCTGGCATGTTATGCAAAGTTTCTGGCAGAGGCTCCGTGTTGGTATAGCCCTGTTCATGTTGGAATCACTTTCCCACTGGACTAAGCAGAGTTGGAGACTCTCTCTGCACTCTGAAAATTCTTCATTTTTTTCTGTTAAGCAGAGCTGCTTGCCAATATTTAGTCCTCAGCATTTTTTTTTTTTTAATGATTGAATTATAAAACCTGGAAATATGAGCTCATAAAGAAAATGCCAGCAACCACATTAAAAATAGTAGGAGCAGTGGGCACTGCTGTAATGATGTTCTTGCTTTGGTTTTAATCCCCCCTCCAAAGCAGCTCTGCATCCTGCAGCACCGCAGGTGAGGGATCTCAGCACCTGGTGCTCTGACCACACCGTATGTGAGCGTGTGCTGTGCAGACTCCTGATGGGCTGAATTTTGAGCTATGCTGCACCATTCCAGGAGGGAGGGGAGAGGCTAGAAACAAAGGGATGGGATACAGTTATCATGGTTGCTTTTTGTTATTATTTGATAACTAGGAAATTCCAGCAGTTTGACTTGTTTACACCCATATAACCAACCAAGTTTAGCAGCCTTGGACAGTGTGGAGGGCAGAGCAGGCACCAGCAATGGTACTTCGAAGAAGCTGAAAGCTTCACTTTTTCAGCTCATTCTGCCTTTACACTTCCCATTTCCCTCACCCTTTCATCTGCATATGCCTACCTTCTGTCAGGAGCTTATCTGACTGAATGCTGGAGCGGAAGATTAGGAAATTAGTAAATTAATGTTATTTGAATGTCTGTTATAATAGAGTGTCACATATCCAAACACAGGGCTGGGATTTCATTGCACCAGCCACTGATTCTGAACGTGCAGCGGATTTCCATGTCCATCAAGGCAATCCTCCACAATTAGTCATTCTTGACTGAAAGTTATTGTTATAAGAGCTGCTAATGAATTACTTTTTGAAAGTCATTGTGGTGGCACAGTGTTGGGGGCTGGGAAAGTAAAGGCAAAGTTTACCTAATGAAAAGGGAAGAGAATAGTGGAGTCAAGGGAAATGAAAAACCCATGGATTAAACTGGGTGACAAAATGTAATAAAAGGAAAATGAAGAAGAAACATTACAAGATGAAATGAGTGTAGAAAAGTTGAGACATAAAGAGAAACACACTATAGGCTGAGGAAAGACAAGTGGTTACATTTCTTCAGCAAGCTTCCTAAAAATTATCAAAGGGCAGTGGGAATGGAAGGACCTCTTTGCACAATATGCTGCTGCTTAGAGCCTTGGCTATGTAATTTCTCCCAGCATTAGAAATGTATTTTAAATAACAGTTTACATTACTATGGCAACCATGTAGACTGGCCATTTTCTTTCTCTACTTCAAAACAAAAGGGCATAAAACCACAGAACATTTTTCTGCATCTCACTTAGCCCTATAACTCCTCTGAGAATTAGTTCATGGTGGTTACAATTAAGAATTTGTCTCATTTGCCCTTGCCACTTGTCTATTCTACTTTTGTTTCTTTTCACCTGAAATACATCCCTCAGAGGCAGGATCTCATTAATCACTGTCTCTCCCAGTAGCATAACTCCACTGATTTTCAGAGATTACCTGTAACCTGTAAGCAACACATTGACGAATGAGTCCTTGAAATTCCATGTTTAATCTCTGTGATAAAATAGTGTTTCTGTTAATATTGCAGTTTATTCGCTTTAGATAATTGCACCTTTCTTGATTGTCAGATATTCAGTGAAGTGGGAAGAGAAGAATGACTGTAACTGAATCATTTGTGAAATGATTTTTCTCCTCCTCCTCCCCAATTACACCTTCTTTATGACACAACATAGAGAAAAGTATGCTGTCCTATCCAGGAGAGATGAGCAAGTTAATTGGCATAAGGTTGGCATTCACTGCTCCAGTATCTGAATGCTGAGCACACCAGCCAGAACAATCCCTACATCGGATGGTTTTTCAAGTATTTTCAAAGTAAATAAGAAAATAATGAATGAATCCTTTTAACAAGTATCAACAAGCTGTACTTTTGGAACCAGCCTCTTTTCTTTTGCTCAGGACCATGTCTCCTCTGGCCAGCCCATGCCAACAGTAGTGACTGGGAAGCTGAAACAGTGTTTTTGTTGTTGCTCTTATAATTTAAGAACAGTGTCACATCTCCATAATTTTAAAAGATGGACCCCTTTCTAAAAATGATGTATTTACACAGCTACTGAATCTTTTATATCCAATTTCTGTGGAAACCATGTCTCCCTGACTGCTTGCCTGTCAGCTCCTATTGTGAGCAATTAGAAAAGGGCAGCGCAAGCAAGTAGAAGCACTCCGGGTTTTTGAGATCTAATCTTTGTAAGAAAAAGAGTTTGAGCTGTGGGCAGTAATGCATTGTGGTACAGCAGTGCATAAGCAGTAGCTTTTTAAAATTTTGTTCTTGTCCTGACTAATTGGTTCAGTGTTAAGTGAGGTAACAGTTTAAAGAACTAGCTCATTATATGGAATTACTCTGTGTGCTGCGATACTTAAAGTCATCTTGCGACACTCTGGAGCTCAATGCATAAAATATTACCTTGGTAAGTAACTCTCCCGCTGGATAGAGCCTTTTCTTTCAGAAGTTAACCTACGGATATGAGAAATCTGTCCTTGCATATAGCGTCTGATCCAGTGCCAGTGCCTAAGGATGTTCTTGGAATGATTCCCATCTTTAAACACTGGATTGAGGTCTATGGTGCAGTAGCTAAAGTGCTGAGGCTTTGACTTGCAGCAATAAAATATGGCATTACTGTTTTAAAGTAGGAAAAAGGCTAAAAGAACATAAGTTGACAATGAAATACAGACAAGAAAAAGCAAGAGCTGTGTGAGGAGAGAAAAGAGGAATTAATATAAACCACAGTGGAAATAATGGAAATTAAAATAGTAGGTGCTTTTCCCAGTTTGTTGTCACCTATTGCAACATACATACAAGGGAAGAACAGAGTGTTTTTCTCCACTCAGACAGTTAGATATTATACCAGTTTCAAAGATGTGAAGGATAGGACACAGATGTACATCACACAGTGAAATCAAGGGTGATTATTGTGGGGTAACCTAGGTACAAATACTGAGATGCCCTGTACTGGCTCCCCAGGCTGGCATAATTAGATGGCTGCAAGATAAGATATTTTTGGCCAGAATTCCAGAATATGGTGGAAACTGGCAAAACAGCACATAATCTTGAAGTCACACTCAGTAGGGAAGGAGATGATCCCTGCAGGGAGCTGTAGTAGGTTTTCTAAGGTTTTTGTCCTCATTTACCAGCCTGAAGACAACAGAATCATCTGTAACTTACACCAGGGGTGCGGTAAGCAAAACTTGGAGCAGAGGTTTAGGTGACATGCTCAAGATCATGTGTATCATTTTGTTAATCCATTAGGTAAAAAAGCTTTTTGCTCATATATTTGTGTGGTGAATTTTTGATCCATGTATCCTTGTCTCTCTGTAATTGTATTGCAAGTGTGTGTTGTTAAAGCTGACATCAGAATTTATAAGTTCCAGGTGCCCAGTCGTGTACTTTGAAGAATAAAGCATGCATAAGCAAATTAACCAAACCAGTAACCTCTCTGGACATGCAAGAATTTTAGCATTTTGCATTGTATTTTAGCAATGTTAGAGGCCAACAAAGGGACTGGTTTCTCTCCCAGAGCTACAGTGAATTCGATGGCATTGCACAGACTTGGACATATATTAAACAGAGCCATGTTTACTTGTGCTGCATAAGAATCACAGGGGGAAGCAAAATCAATGTTTTCCAAATGGAATAGAAAGAAGCCGTGAGGAAAAGAAATGGTATTTTCAAGCTTCTTTGAAAGGTAGCACAAACAATGCAGAGTTAAAAAAAGCTTTGAAGAAAAAGTACTTTCCAATGTCTTCTTCACTCTCTATTTAACTTGCTTTGGAGGATTAAGGCATGGTAGATCCTTAGCATTATTTTAAAAGGGGTGGAGGGGCTGTGTGTGAATAAGTAGACTTTGAAATTGATGTTTTGAATTGGAAGCAGCACAATGTATCTGTACATCTTGACAGAAACAGAAGGCACTCAGATTTTAGAGGGGCACTGAGATGACACTGAGAGTGCATGATGCAGTGGTGTAATGAAAGAGAGATCAATGTTAAAATGAATGTAACACCGCTGAGGAGTACACACAGATCAATACTCTTGTAAGCCATAGAGTATAATCCTGCTATATAGGTCTTGTTAGATAGTACACTCTATTCTATGAAGACACATTTTTCTGTGTTTCTTGAAGGTACCTCTGACTTTTCTGTCCTAAAAAAAAGTCTTTGTTTTGGAATGTAAAGGCTTGAATGTAAAGGCTTTGTCTTCTCAAGCATGCATGCTAAGGAAAATATGCGGTGCTAATAGCAAACTCCCACTTCTCAAAAATGTGGCATAGGAGGATAAGATGGACAGTCAACAATGCTCTGTGTTTCATTAAGTCTTTGAAATATTGTTTTATTCCTCTCCCCTCTTATTGCCTCCTCCCTTTTTTTAAGGAATATATTTTAAGCACAATTACTGAAAATGAAGTCTCGAGAAAGGGAGAGGTCAGTCTTGCAGCCCTCACTAATATTGTGCAAAGAACTTGCCTAGAGTTTTTTTCCACCTCCTGATTTTTAGAGCTTAAAACCACTAAAAAAAAATACATATCAGATAGTTTCTCTCCTTTCTTGATGCATGGATAGCCTTGGAAATAGAATGTGGTTAATAGTGTAGGCTGAAGTGCTCTCTCTCATATATATACATGTGTGTATGTATGTATATTTCCTAAAGATTTCAGGCTATCCACAATTCTTCATGTGCCACTGCAAACTTACTGCCTCTGATCATCTCTGTGTTTTCCTTTCTCTATCTGAATGATTTGGTAGAACCTGGTGACAGTCAGCCTGTGGTTAATGGCTCCAGCACGCCGAGTCAACCTGTTTCCCATAACGAAATAAAAGGTAAGAGAATAGTCAAAGTTTATTTCCTCCTTGACAGGAAATTTAGCCCTGGAAGAAGTGAAAATGATAGCAGCTTGAGTCTGCCTTGACTTGATCCCCTCGTACTGGTTCCAGCACGTGCAGCTGCCAGACAATTATTCGTCAGAGCAGGTGCTGTCGCTGGCAGGGACCAGCAAGTGTACGAGCCATGAGCCTGCAGCAGTAGCAGCAATAACTGCAACCTTTGCTCCTTTGCTCAGTGTCATTGAACTCACATGTTCTGTGTCTTAAGTTTGCCAACCCATGATGGCCCTGCCCAGGATATTACTGTCTGGCTTGATACTGTAAAACAATTTTTCCTAGAAAGGAGCTGATTGAGGCGAGAATGAGTCGCTGGACATTGCAAATGGAATGGCATCTTGCTCTGTGCCTTGGAGGACCACATGCCTATTGTGCTGAAGCTGCACAACCCAGTTCTTGTGACTATTGCTTCTTTAATTGAGCTTGCATTTCACTGCCTGAAATGGTTTAGTAATTCCTTTGAGTTATTACCAGCCCATTAATATGAATAGTATCACTGAGCTTACTACAGGTCAAGACACAGGGAAGTTCCAAGTCTACCATTTGTTTAGAGCAACCTTGGATGCAAAAATGCTCATATAGGGTCAAGCTGAGCCTGCACTCTGATTTTCCTCTTTGTATCCTGCAAGGCCAGGAGAGGCAACAGAAGCACATTCTGTCATGTGTCTTATGGCAACTTGGTACCTAACCATGGAGTGGGCAATAGGAGTTGCACTCCTTTCACATTTTTGTTCTATCTTAAGGCCGTATTTCCTTGTGAAGTCACAAACTGTTCTCATCCCTTTAGAATAGGGAGGTTTCACTTCATCTGCAGGCCTGACTGCCACTCTCCATAGAAAGGGATTTGTGTCTCAGCTTCTAATTTTCATCAGTCTTCTTCTTTTCCCTGAGGCAGGCATATTTTTTCCCTTGTAAATTCCAGAGGAAGCTAGACAGTTCTACAAGTTCAAACCTCTGCTGTTGGAGCTCAGATGCTTTTACCCATTTCCTCAATGACACAACCTTGTTTTGAATTTCTTTGCAATTAAAAGTATGCATATTTTTAAAGAGTGGAGAAGTTAAAGCAAATAAAAATAAATTAATAAATACATAATTACAGGGTTGCTTCAGGGAAAAGTTTCTAGGCATAATCTAATAACAATGACTGGAGATACTATTAGTATTGTGTGTTGATTTCAGATCCCTTGGGATAGTCTAATAATTAAGCTTGTGTTTTCCAGTCCCTTTTGGCTTTAATAGCTATTATGATCATTAAGTGCAACCTGCCATAAACTCTGATTTCTAAATGCCTTTGCGAGTCCAAGCCCAAGTCTGTGTTGCCTAGTGAGGGAACGAGGTTGATGAGAAATAAAAGTCCCTCAAGACGCTGTTCTCACTTCAGTTCCAAAGCTCTTCTTTCCTTCCAGCTATCCACAGCCAGCAACTTTTCACAGCTTTTTCTGAGCTTCAGTTAATCTTTAGTCCTTCTGACACCATGGCAGCTCTAAAATGCTGTTGCATTTGCCCACATTTATCTTCTTTTCCAGTGTTTGTGACTGACCCCATCCACTACAGTCCTGGCAGTGTGGCTGCTGAGCTGGAAGATTCAAACTGAATTGTCACCACTGTGAGGGCTGCTCTTAAGTAGATGCTCTCCATGATGCAGCTCTGGCTCCAGAAAGTCCAGTGTTATCAGAGAGCCTTCAGCCTTAGTTTCTTCCAGAATATTACAAACATTCCATCTGCTTCCCTGGGAAAAGGCAAACACTTACTGCAAGGGTTGTTCCCTGTCACATTAACTGGAGATGCTGGCGGCTGACACGCAGCTGCAAGTGAAGGAACTCTCTTTCCTTGATGCAGGAAGAAGTATTGCAAAAGCAATACACAAACAGCCAGGCACAGGCTTTTGACTGATCTGTCACTGCTTGCTGAACTTGCCTGAAATTTATTGCCAGTTAGACAGCATTTCCCTCTGTTTACTGATTTGATTGAAAGGATGATTTATCAAGGCTCAGCATCGCATTGAATGCTGCTCTCTGCTCCGAAGGGTAATGAGTTGTAGACACATCTCATTCTCCTTCCCCGCATGGCTGTGAGGGTGCTGGGGAAGGTGAGTGTTTGCTGGCTTTGGTGTGACACACAGACAGTTCTGCTGGGAGCGAGCTGTTCCTGCTGGCTTCTGGACCTGCCTGCTCCTTCCCCCTTCATGCAGGAGAGGACAGACCATGTTTGTCAGGAGGTTTCAGGTAGCTACACAAAGACAGAAAGGGAGCATCTGTGAGAGAGAGGGAGTGGAATGGGAAATGACAGTGGGAAAGACAATGAAAGGGATAATAAAAGGATTAGAAATACCAGAAAGTGAAATGACAGCTTAGTGTTGTCACTTCTGTTACCCCTACTGTCAGTTCCTAGCATGGCTTGGCACTGTTTGGCATTGGCTTGGATAACTGCTGTGGCACAGTCCCATCACAACACAGTGGGAACTAATGCCCTCTCTCTGTGTTTGTTTTGGTTATGGTGAGTTTTCCTAAAGCAGCCCTGGCATTTGTTTCAATCACAACAAAACCCATTGTCTCACCTTAATTTACAGAGCCATAACTAGAAGTATTTCTTTTCAGCATAAAGAGTGCATTGGAACAAACACCACTATTTATCAACTGTAATGCAGTTCTTCATAAAGGTCTTATGTGAGCAAAGAATAAAAATGCAGTGATAGTCTCGCAATAAATACCCTAAATCCTTTATTGCCTATTTATGGTGTAAACTCTCTACAGTTGTACAATATATGAGTGTTTAGAAAAAGCTCTAGAATACAGTTATATGGTTTATTTACCAGGAGATGGCAATGGTGATCTACTGCAGTATTAACTTATATACAAGGCCCACATAATTCTCCCACAGTATCGCAAACTTCAGTATGAATGAATCCAAAGTATTCCAATACTGGTTTTGCTTTCCTTATTTCTAACTTGTTTCAGTTGCTGCTATTCATTGTAAAAAAAAAGTATTTTTTGCCTCTCATTTTTTGATTGAAATTGCTGTCACTACATTTTTTAAAGACGTCTAAATACAACCATATTGGTGTTCCAGAAAACAGAATGCTATTTAAAAACAGAGCAGCCAATACCATTGAATAAGATATGCCATGTGTCAGGAAAAAAAAAAAAAAAGATTGATGAAAGTAAAAGCTTAAAAAATGCATTTAATTTTACAGTATCAAAATTGAACTTGAGTAGTTAATGAAAAATAAATTACAGGCAATGCTATTAAAAAGCATGTTATAATTTTCTATTAAGCTGCTTGAAGTATGGTCCTAAAATATGTAGATGCCAATCATTTTACAGAACTTGAAATTAGCTGTGGTCTGCAATGTTGTCCAAGTTGTTACGTTGCGTTAACCTGTAGCAAGGCAGGCATCATTCTTACATGAATTAGTGCAGCAATGATGTTCACATGTAGAAGATCGCTGCCATAAACACTGTAAGGAAAAGTTTGGCTTCTTATGGGATTATGTTACTCTATGTCTTTCTCTGTGGGATTGTTTCGTTTTCACTCTTCTTCCAGGAGCTTGCACGAGTTAACCCATTGGTTTGTGCGTATTTATTAGATACTTGTCAGTTTTCAGACTGAAGCAGTAGCTGGTGAGTCTCACTGCTCTGCTCCCCCCAGCTACATCCCTGTCTGTATGGAACGACCCACGGACACTGCTGGCTGGCAAAAGCTGCTCTGAAGCAGATCTGCACCTGTGTACAGCAGTGACCACCTTTTACCTGGGAACTACTCCTGTGGCTGGCTTTTCCTCTGCTATTCTGAGATACACCGCCCATGTCTCACAACAGCCACTGTGTGGCTCTCAGCTGAGGGGATTATCCACCCTCGAGTTAAATAAATGCTGTAACTGCATCTGCTCTTTACACCAAATGCCAGCATTATTGCCTTTCTCCTGCTACTGTTTCAATATTGCTAAAAATGCAAGAGAGGACCTTAGAAGAGTGAGGCTGTGAGAGGAGCATGGAATAGGCCATAACCACAGACGATAAGAGGGGGAAAGCATTGTTTTGCTCATGTGAAGGTCTCCATTTCTACTGTTTCAATTTCAATTTCACTTAGTTTTCTAAAGCTCTTCTTCACCACAGTGTCTACCTTCCTACCACTACATCTTTCCTTCCTTTGGTCTGCCTTAAGTGGTACTCAATCAAACCTTATCTCTACAAGGAAGAAAAAGCAAATTTAGAGCATACAGAGAGTATTTCACTTAATTCTGTTCTCTCCACACCAGCTTCTGTGTAGGAATCTGTCTGCTCAGCACTCATGATACACTTTCTAGGGGAACATCTGGCTCCACCTCATCAGTAACAGGAGACACCTATGTACACAACAGCAGTCACACATTTCACATCTGCAGTATCTTTCCACTGGCAGACCCTACAGAGTACAGCAGGAAGACAGAGGTAAGAAAGGCCTTTGTCAGTCTTTTTTCCAATAAGGAAATCGATCCACAGAGCAAAATGAACTGACCATCTGTAAGCAGCAGAAGAAATAGAGCGGAGTTAGACTGCTGGTGCCTTGCTGCATCTGGCAAACAAACAATCTTTCTTCCCCTCTCACATTTTCTGATCTCTTTACATTCCTCTACAAAACAGCACAAAGTTAATCCCTACCCTCAGTGCTGCTGCCTTCCCTGTGCACCAGGGCAGCCACATGTTCCACCTTATGGCGAGGTTCTCCAGCAGCTTTGACATCTAACAGGGCTGTGAATCACTCTGGTGGCGTTCATGTTTCTTCAAAGGACAATTTTTCAGAACGGCCAAAATGTTCAGACTGACAGTTGCTCACACGAAATACCTCGTCTTCTCTGCTGGATCTCTTGCTGTGAATACCATGTTCATGTCAGCGGTGTGGAGGGAGGAATTATGAGTTTCCCTTTTCCAATCACTTATTTAGGACCCACTCCCATCTCTCTCGTCTTCCCAACTTAGATCGTGCTTACGCTCCAGCCCAGAGTACAGATAGAAATGTTAACTTGAAATTAATTAGCTCAGCCATCTCTCTACTTTGCTGAAATCTGTCCTGTAAACAAAGCAGGCTGCAGGCTCTTGAAAGTGGGACTGTTTACAGCCTTGTTTTACATTCCTTAGTGCAACGGGGCCAAAGCAGAGAGGGTCAGGGTGCCACCGTAGCACAGATAATTTTCACAGTGACCCAGGGGGAGAAGAAAGGCCAGACTCAGAGGTGAGCAGGTCACAGTGGGTCAAGAGAAGTTTAAATTTCTGAATTATAAAGTGGTAAAAAAGATTCAAAGGGAAGTAAGGGCATGCTCAGCCCACTCTTTGATAGTACAATACATAAAAACCAGATTTTGTAGGAGTATAATAAAAGATTGTATAGGAGTATAATAAAACCCAGACACAAGTCTGAAAAATTCATTAGTTTCTGCCATGACTAAAATAAGCACTGTCTAGGAAAACTACTTTGCAATGGTAATGAAAAGCGAGTGGAAAAGCAAGTGTTAGCACCAGTGCTGCAATGTGAAATAATTTCTGTATACTCAGATCTGTCATTGTGAACAATGTTGTTGATTATAAACCACATCAAATTCCCAGTCCCTCAAGACGTATTTTATTTTGCAGTTTTTCTAGTAATTATGAAATCAACAAAATACTATCAAGTTTTACCACAATTAAGTTAAATATATACTTAAATGATATAACATACTTGGTAATTGCAATATCTCTCTAACTTCTTTTTGAGGAACAGTCAGCAATGTTTCTCAAGCATTTTCAGGGGTGGCTTCTAATGATAATGATGATGCTCAGCTCTCTCATATTTTTATAATTTCAAAGCTACTTGAATTTGACCTGCAGAGTTTCATTTCTTGTGAGTTGATAAGACAAATCTCCTAGTTTTGAATGGATTTTATGGCCTCTTCAGTGTATGTGTGTTTGATGGAAGAGCTGAAGACACAGATTTACAGCAGTGTGAGCAGTTCTCTGAGAACAGGTCTATTTCCAGTCACTTGTGAGATAGTGCTCACTTGTAGAGCTACTACCATGTCATCCTGCTGAAGACCTTTGGGCTCAAGGCAATAAAAATGCTTGTCTTAGGTCTCCATTAAGAGAACAGCCATGTGGTGCAGCACTTCAAGCAATTGCCACTTGCTCAGGGTAGAAGGTCTGGCCAGAGTGTTGTGTTGCTGATGGCCCTGTGAGGCAGGAGGTTTGTTCTGGTACTTTTCTCAAGTCTTTTCAGTTGCATAAATAGCTCAAGAGACCACTCCACATTCTTCACCAAGCTGGAGATCTCTCTACCTTGGCAGTTTTGTCTCCCTGCAGCTGATTGATGCTGCCATTTTGGCCACCAGAACTGAGTGTGTGCTCCAAATTTATGTTTATAGATACTGAACTCCAAGCTCATTTGTATTTGTACCATTAACTTCACATGCATTTATACATATTTCTGAAAAATAAAACCTCAAGGGACTAGATGATCTTTGAGGTCTTTTCCAACCTTATTTAATTCTATAATGATTCTTTTTACGTGGTTTGGAACATCCTGTTTCCATCTGACCTTGCTTTCCATATGATATTATTTGTCTGAGAGGTAGTTTTCTGTCTAATGGAGTGCTAACTTTTTAATAATTTGATTCAATAATTGACTTTTTTTTTCAAGTCACTGAAAGCAAAGGTCAGACAAAGCAAAGACAGATCACATCTGTTTCAAATACTGTTTGTCTAAGTATAGTTAGAAATTGTCATTAATATTGCATAAAGATACTACTATGACCATATATTAAACGGTGTTTCTTTACTGAAATAGGTAGAATTAACAAGTAAATGAGTTTATATAAAAGAATGTAAAGTTTTTAAACTTTCTAGTTTTATGAATCTAATGAGCCAGCTTTTAATTAATGTTAAGTAATATGCAAGTTGATGTATTTTGGAATGCACAATAACATGTTCAGATTCATTCTAGAATATGAAATTGTCTCCAGGCTTTTAAAAGCAGCTCTCACAGCTTTCCCTTTGGAAAATAAAACTTGGGAAAAGTGCGCTGAAAGAAAAAGATGTTTCCTCTAAATCTTTTAAAATCCTTTTAAAGGAAAGCAAGAGCATTCAATATTTCCTCTTTTTTAAAAATTCAGTCGGAAAGCACAAAATCCTCCTATCTATCTCCCAGTTTGTGGATATAGAGAGTATATTTACTTTTTTCCTTTTTCCTGCTAAAATCAGCCCGTGCAGTTATGTGGTGGGTGTAATCACCTGGGTACATGGTATGGTGAATAGAGCGTTAAGAAATCTTTTGTTCTTTCTTTTCTTTAGAAAACAGTGAGACCTCTATTCTCAAGATTTTCTTCATGAAACTCTCCATTGGATGACCATGTTAAAGAAACATGGAGAATGAACAGGAAAAAAGGTGATTATAAGAAAAAGTGAATTGCTAGCCATATACAGTCTGTCATAGAGGATGTGTATTTTTCATTACCTACATGAGATAAAAATTTCTCAGCTCAACTGCATGAAAGGGATTGTTTTATGTCTGTTGAAAACGAACTATTTCCATTGGACTTTCTGATTAGCCTGTTATGTTCCCTGGGTGGCTAATTCCTAATGCTTTTCTATAGGGAGAGCTCATCAGTCATACCCTGTGCATGTCCCAGCACCTCTCCCTTGATGAAGGATAGACAGCCCATTTTTTGCCAATTACTGGCATACAGTCAAAGCTGAGGCTGAGTTTTTTTGTACCTCTGCTACTACAAAACTTCAGGGCAAACATAGTCTAGGTTTTAAACCAGCTCGAGCAACACTGAGTTCAACACAGGTTAACCTTCTTGTTTTGTCAGCTTTCTGAATGAATTTTGCAGCTTGAACTTATGTGCTCTGTGCTTCTGGAGACACTGCCCAGTGTGACTGGTGTTACACAGTGTTTGCCTACACCCCCACTGCACTGCAGGCACATGCTGCTGTACAGGGACAGGCTAGGAAACTGCACACTGAGAGTAAAAATGCTCCTCATTATAATTAATAGCCTATTTGAAGACTTAATGGTCAGTTTGGGTGGCTGCCTTACATGGTCCTGTCTAAAACTATTTTTGTGCTATACTTTCAAGAAGTTCCCACCCAGATCCAGTTCTTCTTCCTACTTATCTATTTTTCCATTGAAATGAGAGCAAAAGTCTAGGCACTATTTCACACATCTTGATAGATAATATTGTTCAAGAAAAATCTTAACATGTTGCATATGTAGTAGAAATAATTGAGGTAGTCAGAGCCTAGGACTTTGAAATCTTTCTCCATTGAACATAACTAAAGATTAACCAATTCTGCTGCTGCAACAAAATGTGTATAGGCTGCTATAAGCTCAAATTTCTTTGCCAGGATGTGTGTAAGACAAAAGATTGCAATCTGCTTTTTGTGGAGAACCCAGCCAGTGTGAGCTGGGAGTGCCCAAGGCAAACATGAGTTTGTGCTGTGCTGCCCCTCACTGGAATGCTTCTCTCATAACCAAATTGTCTTTACTCCTCTATCCAGTTACTTTACAATAGAGATTACTCTAAATAAATAGCATTATCCTGCATGATGAACAGGTTCCAATATATCTGCAAAGTTAAATGATATCATCAGGGTAAACAGAAAATGTTTTTTACATTTTACAGGCACAGAGACAAGTAGCTGACAATTTCTGGTGAATTTATTTTCATCTTCCTTGGGAACAGTAGGCTAGCTAGAGAATCTTCAGAAACACTGAGCTGCTTACTCAGGGGTGGTTTCTGCCTGTTACCTTCTGTATTAAGGTATTGACTGGGGCTCCAGGAGCCTCCACACCATTTTCTGCTCTGCCTTCCTCAGAGCAGGATCTTTCAATCCAACAAGTGACCCTTTAGTCAAAGCAGAGACTAAGCCTGTCATGCCCAACACAATAGTTTTGATTGCCCCATATGTATAACTCCTATTTTCCTCACAAGTTTTCTTAGAAACAGCAAAATAAGGGAAAAATTTGAGGAAAGGGAATATATTTTACTGACAGCTTAAACAAGTGCAGCTGTTAATGTGTGGGGTAAGTCAGTGAAAAGTAACCCCCACGTGTTGTTAAGTCAGCTGGGAGAAGTCAAGTGTGGATCTTGAAAAACAAAAAGGACAAGATGGGTCCAGTAGATTTGCATTTAGCGTGGCCATGTAACTGTAAAACAAAGGGAATTCTTAAAGGGAACATTTTTTGTCACATAAGCACTGAGCCACTGTGAACAAATCTGGCGAGGCTGAGGATCCAGATCCCCAGGCTGAACATCAGAATACCATGAATAATGTCAAGAGGCAGCAATGGGGCTGTCAGATACTGCTACTGTCATTACCCTATTACTGCAAATATCCATGAATTTTACTAGTTTGCAGAAACTGTCAATGGATGTTTTAATCCATAAGCACAGGGAACACAACTATTTTACCATATAATCATTGAAGCTCATCTCTGACAAGGTCATTGCTTATACCTCTTGCCTTGTAATCCCCCACATGCACATAGAGAATAAGGTTCTGAAGCCTAATCTTTCCAATGCTGAAAATGAGACTTTTATGCAAACTGATAAAAGTTCTTTGTTTGATTTATCTGTAAACCAAAATAGTCTGGTAGTTTGCCTTGAAGTTAAAAGGAAAAAACATACTCTGTCAAATCCTGTGTATTCCTTTTTATGTATTTTGTCATTTCCCCTCTATTAACTCTGTCCTAAGGTTGAAAAGAAGAGTGCACTCTAGTTTCCATTTACATACTGTACTTTAGCTCTGACTTTTTTGGTTGCAGCCTGTTAAATTTATTGACTATAAGCCCCTTGAGCTATTGAAGAGTATGCAGCTTACAATGTATATCTTTTGAAAGATGCTACTGGTAGTTTTAATGTGTTTGCTCTCTCCAGATACAATTTGTCTTACATATTCATTGGTTTTTAGTGCTGGGACCGGTTTCTCCATTGTAGCTATTGTTTGGAAGTCTTGCAGAGATATTAAGGCTTAGTAATTTTTCAGTGCTGCTCAAGGGATCTGAGTGTCAAATGAAATAATAAGTGGGAATTTGGGCACTGAAACCCCCTAAGCAGGTGGCTTTGGAGATCTCAATAAGAAAAAAAAAAAAGGAAAATAGTTTGAGATGGCAGGAAAGACACTTTGCGACATCTAGGATGTTTTATATGTACAAGTAGAGCTGGCCAAAAAGAAGTACTTTCCATTCATGGACAATTATATTTCATTTTAATTTCAAGATTTCATACAGCTGAAAAGTCACAGAAAATTTCATTTGCGAAACGCTAGCGCATGGAGCTGGGAAAATGGAATATGTTCCCCTGCATACTGCAGCTGCTTTTTCTAGTGGTGGAGCTGAGCAGAATACTGATTTCATTAGGCAAGGGTTCTGGATGGAACTTTTCTCTTTTTTTTCTCTTTTCAGATTACAGTCAGGGCTTTCAGGTGCTCAGTTTCACAGGAGATAGTCTGAAAGCCTCGAGCGAGATGGTTGCTTACAGGTCCCAGTGCTCCCAGACCTCTCCCATAAGGCTGGTCCAGAGTGTGGGGGTGTGCTTTCTGTGCTTCTGGCTCTCACTGACAGCAATCCCAGTCCATCCCCAGCCCTGATGTAGAGGTGCACTTTGGAATATCATTTGTTCCTCAGTAGAGGGGTTTGCATGTTGGCCATTCATGCTAACTTGGAATCTAACAAGGTAGGACACCCAGAGCAAAGTACAGCCAGCTGTGAATTGGGATTTTCAGATTTATGCTACTCTATCCTGCCTAGTCAGCTTAAAAGTTATCAGGAACATGCCTATATCAGCAGCCAACATGCCCAAATCTGTTGTGGATCCGTGACTTGGTCTTTCCTTCAGATCGTTTGCATCCTGCTCCAGACGCAAGCACTTGATGTTCGATCCTGAGACAGAAATCTGCTGTGGCATAGTTTTATTTCTAGAAAATCCATACCAAAGGTCAAAATCCTTTCTCTCTGGCAAAGCCATGAGAGCAGCCCTGAAACTCCAGGCATTGATCTGTGCCCTCAGTGAGGTACAGGTGAGATCTCTGTGCCCTGCAGCCCATGCTCTGTGCTCTTACCAGCTCCGTGCCAGGCTTCCACCCACAGGTTTGTGCCTTCAAAATCTATTTTTGTGAGGAACATTTGTGGTCCCAGCAAGTACAGAAAGAGAAAGAGAATTTAGTCAATGTTTCACGTGGCAAACACTAATTGTATTTTGGCTTTCAGTGAAAAAAAAAGGTGGGGAGTTCATGGTGTCCCCAGCCCCACTTGCTGGTTTAGACCTTTTGTGGCCATATCAGCATGGGGGTGATCTCTCCTTACAGGGAAACCAGGAGAGCCTAAAATATTTCCATACCATTCTTTCATAGCACCTAAAAGATTTCACAGGCAGAGACATTGCAACTGCTAATGAAATAAATGTGGGTTAATTCACATCTATTCTATAGCAAGAGTATTTGTTGTGGAAAAGGGGTATATTTTGGCTGATTGTGTATATGTCAAATAAATACAATTGTCTAGTTCTAAATCTTTATAGCCACCATCATCATAATTAGCTTAAGTGAAGCTGTATTTAGCTTGCATTATAGCTTCAATTTGCTGCAAAGTAAATCACCAAATAAATCAATAATTTACAACCTAGCAAACAGTGTAGACTTTTCCAAAAGGAAAAAAAAAAATAAACAACAAAAAACACAAACAAGCCATTATGCCTGGACTTTCCGAATGCACAGTGCTCCTTGCTTGGCTTCTCTGAGAGAGATGTGACAATTTTCAACACCAGACATTTTCATTCAAGCACGCAGGAATCATGCAAAACCAAACAAATAATGACCCAAAGCAAAGCTTTGATTAGGAGCCTGTGAATAATGATTCTTTTCACATATTCAGTGTCAAGGATGTTTAACATGTTTTACATGTAGAATATATCAAGCAAGTCTTGACGATTAGATTTTGGTATCAGGAGAAACACACTCTATTAGAGAGGGAGCGTGTCAGGGCTTGGTGCCAATCGGCTGCAAGTAGTTATGTTGCAAACACATCCAACACCCATATTTGGAGAAGTGCAAGAGGGAACATGTTTCTTATTTTTCTTTTCTCTTCTCTGTTTGCCTACAAATTCGTAAGATGCAAGTGCTAATTCTCCCTCGATTCCTCCACAGACAAAAATAGGGTGAAAGAAATTTTCCATGGCATGAATAAATCACAGGTTTACATTGTTGAAAATTATTATTGGGTTTGGATGCTTTTGTAAAAGTTATTGCTATGGAGACTGTATTAATTGGCTGCATTTCTCATGTGGTGGTAGGTAACAGTGAACTCGAAAGGTGGAAAAAAATAATCTTTGTATATGTTAAATTAGCTGGTATTTTTTATTGCCAGGAATGTAACAGAGACTAAAAGCATAACAAAAGGCTGAGACTTAGGGGTGTTTGGAATAAAGAGAACATCCACAGGTAAATTATTTAGCATGAGTTTGGGTCTGGGGCTGATAATCTCAATTTCAGAAAGGAATAAAAAGCCTCCCTCATGTTTCACACCATGAGCCACATATTTTCCTGATGAGGACTGGAAAGGGTTTTAGCTGTAGCCGTCTAATTCCACATTTTTCATGTGAATTTTTCACCTTGCTCTAGAAGTTCTAGTTCTGGCTAGCAATGGAGGATGATTATTGGAAGAGATGAACCACTGCCCAGGGATGTCTGTGCCTTTGTAGGAAGGGTGTTCTGTGGCTTTTGCAGGTTACAGTCGGTATCCTTTGGGTAACCCTCAGTATATTTGTTGCAAACAACTACTCGCCCTACATTTAGGTTACATTTATCTTGAAGTCATATGTGGGACTACAGCATTTATTGTGTTTTAGCATATAAGTATTTTACAGAGTATTAATGTAAAAATATATTGATATGTACATTTCTATAAGGAATGAGAAGATGTCCTTTAGAATATGACACATTTTAATTAATTGGGTTTTGCAGTCACTGTTAGCAAGCAGAAAAATGGTAGCTGCATGCAACCTCCTGAAGTCAGAAGTAGGAATATATTTATATATGAGAAGCTAAAAATTCTATTCTAATATTAAAATTACACTGTTTTCCTATAGATAGAGATATTTGTATTTCATTAAATAAAAAGGCTTTCTTGTTTCTCCACACTTCGGGAAAGAAATTACTTCTGCATCTGGTTAGGGATGAATGAATATAATACCAGATCTTTTGTTTGCATCAGTGTGCAGTGTGTCATTTTCTCAAATGAGGGCTGGGTGTATTTGCGGAGCAGATGCAGAAGTGTGTCTGATTACCTCACCATTTCTTTGTACCCAGCATAGATGGAGGTGAATTAGAACTCATTGGCAGGAGGGGGGTTGTTTTCTTCCCAACGAAGCCATCAAAGAATCCCAGAATACAGTTTAAACTATTCAGACTGAAAATAGACTGAATTTTGTCTGCCTGATTTCAGTAAATACTTGTGCATTACTTTTAGTGAAATTCTTTCAGAAGAGATGCTGGAAGCTGTAAATACTCATGTTGAAGATAATGCTCAGAAACCAGTCTGAGGCCTTTCATGCTTTGCTGTGAGGAAATAGCTGTGTTGACAGAAGCCAAGGTATGGATACAGTTATACAGGCAGAAAAATCTATTTGCTAAATGCCTTCCTTCTGTTTAGAGACCCACAATAAATTCCCAGTGTGTGCCAGTGCAGACAAAACACTTTAAATATGAACAAGGTGAACCATGGTTGAATAATTAGACTGTATGTCTTGCAGCATTAAAGTTGGGTGTTCCTTATCCCTCTTGGGATGGAGGTTACTGATACTGAAAGATTTGGTTCCTGACTCTGCAATTTTAATTCCTGTTGCTTATGTGACACTAAGCCGTGTCTTTGATGCCTGTTAGATTGCACCGTGTGAGGCTGAGCAGAGCAAGGAGAGCTTGGAGGGAAAGGAAACAGACGGAGCCACCTTAGTGCTGTCAGCAGGCAATGAAGGGCAAACTGAAGCTGAAGGGCTCTGAAGGCTCAACAAAATGAGGTTTAGGTACACACAGAGTTTGGCATCACACCTGCCAGGCACCAGCCCCACATTAACCCCAACCCAGGCCCCTGGAGTGGCACTGCCTGCATGGGAGGTGGGCAGGAGTTGCAGCAGAATGGATTTCTGCTGATGGTTATGATCAGCTTGATACTTTCCAGCATTTTATGTCTGAAATCTGTTCCCTGGAAAAATTGTGGGCAGGTCTAATAAAAAGTGACAGCTTAACACCTCCCAGGATCTTGTTTGCTACTGCAGAGGTGTTGCCCATGGCAGTAGTTGCTATTGTCTCCCACAGTTCCTTGAGAAACTCATTTCCAGTGGAACACACTGGTCCAGACAAAACTTCTGCCAGAAAACAATCCTTTCCTTTGGGATGGTATGTAAGGGGTGGAGAGAGAGACACAGGGATGGGAAAATAAATAAGAACTCTGTGGCTAGGGTTACTCTTCTAGAAAGCCAAGATGTGTTTCAGGCCTTTGGTGTGACTTGAACAGCGTAGGGATGGTAGAATTATAAAATGGTTTGGGTTTGAAGGAACTTTTAAAGGTCATCTAGTCCAACCCTCTGCAATGAGCAGGGACACCTTCCACTAGACCAGGTTTTTCAGAGCCCTGTCCAACCTGACTTTCAGTGTTTCCAGGGATGGAACACCCACCACTTCTCTGAGCAACCTGTTCCACCCTTATTTGTGAGTTGAGGATGTCAGGCTACAGCTCCTGCCTTCTGGTCATCTTCCTGGATCTTAGCCGTGCTTAGATGGATACTGCCTCATTCTCCTGCTTTTCTTTGATTGGTTGGTTGGATGATTTTAGGTTGGGTTTTTTTGTTTGTTTTGTTTTTTGTTTGTTTGGGAGTTTTTCATTATTTATTTATTTATTTATTTATTGACAGCTACCTGATACAGCAGGAAATTCTGCTGCCTCACTGTGGCAACCTCACTCCTCAGAAATCCTCCTGTTCCCTCTCTCACTTCTCTAACGTAATGGGTATTTCCATGTGACACATACAAAATTTGTTACTTCTTCTTTGCAGCTGTGTGAAGCTCCTGTTTGACATATGTTTCTGTGGAATTAGCTAAATTGTGCAGGGAACAGATTTTCTGTTTCTGCTCAGTGTAGCAGGCAACGTAAAGGTTATCCCCACCATAGGGCACAGGGAGGAGTGGTCACTCCTCCGAGCTGCTTCTGTAGCTGCACTGATGGTGTTTGGTGAAGCAAATCTGCTGCAAATTATAGCATGTGGTTATAGATCAATTTATTCTCCTGCCTGCTGCCAACAATGTGCTGTGCACGAATGGAGCTAACTTGGTAAACATGCGCTCTAGTAACAGAAAATAACCAAGTGTTGTTGAAAGGAATAATTAATTAATGTTTGTAAAGCACTTACAGACTGAAAAGCACCTTATTAGTGCTAAGTGTTTGGGGGCCTGGCTTTCTCATCAGACATTAAAGTCCTCGTCTTTGTTAGTCTTTAACAGAACAAAACATTAAGGGTATAAAGCCTTTGTGTCTAGTGTCCTCAGTCAGGTGTTTTTGTGCCTGGCAGTCATTAAGATGCAGTAAGTAAACATGAAGAAGCTATAAATGTCCTGAATCAGCTCATTTCCACTGATGCCAGCAGAATTAAGTTGATTTACATTAGCTGAAGATCAGCAATGGAGAATCCCAAACACAAATTCTCTTCTTGCTGTTGGGCTCAGTCAGAGCCAGTGACTGGTTTATTCACTACGGCTCTCACCTTTTTGAGCCCACCTGCCAGGAATGATCACAAAACTATATTAGAGCACTGTGCAGTGAAGTGGAAAAATTGGATGGCTCAGATTTGCTACCTGGGGCAGGCAGCACATAAAAGAACAGCCTCTTGGTGCCAGAGAGAAGGAATCCTATTTATCTGGTATGCCACACTGGGCTGAAAGGTGACACCTATGGCTGACCCCAGTTCCAGAGCTTGGGAACATGGTGAATAAGAATCTGTGCCTTTATTTCCAAAGAGCCTTGGCTTCCTCAAAACAACCCCAAGTCTTCATGATGCAGGGGTCACTGACTGAAGGGTGGATTTACTTGGAAGGAAGGCTAAGAGAGGTGTGAGCCACCCAGAACAGAACCATCTGGGGAGATGTGGATGACCCCTGGAATGAAATGTACAGGCCACTGTCAATGCTCCTACCTGCCTAAGAGGGTGTTTATCTGTATTTCATTCTCTGTGAAAGTGCTTAAATCTTAGATGTTATGGGCACAGGAGAAGGAGGAGGAGAGGGGGGACAATCTTGTGGAAAACAGGGCACTGCAGAGAAGAATTTAAGACTAATTGGCCAGAGAGCACGGGAAAACACACTGGCCTGTCCATCAGTGCACACACTTTTAAGATTATCATATGCCTTTACCAGACAAGCTCCCTTTTTTCAGCCAGAAATTTTGTCAGGCTAAATTTGATTATGTTGGGCATCTGTTCCATATTTATGAATATCCAGGACCTTAGTAGCTCACACTGAGCTTCCAGATTAATGAAAAAGCTGATGATGTGCCCACTTCAGCTGTATGGTGCATGAGAAGTATGCCCACATATACATCACACTTAATCACTGGCAGGAGTGCTGGGAGAGGGAATCCAGTCTTTGATCACTTGGGCGTTTCTT
The DNA here is from genome assembly GCA_035221455.1 of Xenops minutus. Classification (NCBI taxonomy): domain Eukaryota; kingdom Metazoa; phylum Chordata; class Aves; order Passeriformes; family Furnariidae; genus Xenops; species Xenops minutus. Next base: position 5,917,353 of record JAWWEE010000010.1, on the reverse strand, counting down.
CTCACAGAAGATCAGTAGCATTTATTTTCTTCTGGATTAATTGGCAGAGTAAGAAAGGTTACCTGCCAAGAAAATCCAATTATTTGGCCCTTGCTGGTCTTGAATAAAGCTCTGTAGCCGATAAAGGGTCACAGTTAGAGAGAATCAAAATAAGGCACTGGGACATCAGATATTCTGTTTTTTAAATCTCTGCACCAGCCTGGGGCAGAGTATGTTTGGCTCACTTCTGTTGCAGTGCTGGAACATGGTGTGCCAGAATACCCTGTCATGGCATTTTTGGAAGACCTAAGCATTACTAGGATACGTTAATAGTTATCTTTGTAATTAGCCATCTGTTACAGATCCATTTATTGAATCTGAGAGGGGCCAGAGCCCTTGTATATCCTTCTTGCTCCTAACTTTGCTTGAGTTCACTATAGGCAGCTCTGTGCAAAACCAGTAAAGAACAAAAAAAAAAAACCAAAACCAAAACAAAACCAAAAAGAAAAAAGCTCCTTTGAAAGAGGAAAAATTGTGAGTGTCCTATGAATACTAAAAGAGTCATAATAATTTGTCCTTTCTGATCAAGAGCAGAGACTTAGGAGCCCTGGATAATCTTTTTGGAAGTTGCAGTGGGAAACAGCAGAGAGGTCTCTCAGAGGTCCAGGCAAAACTCTGTGGAGCTGCTCACTTGGTTCTAGTGACCCCCTGTCCCACACATCCACAGTATGGAAGGGAAAAGTTGGTGTCAAATCCCTGTGTCTACTGTCGGCAAAATTAACCAAGTTAAGAAAGTTAAGAGAGCCAAAGGCTTTGTTTCTGTTCGTTTCTGAATCCAGGGGCCAGAGCTGAAGTGATGTGGGTGAAATACTCAAAGAACGCAGCCCGGGCAAATGACCCAGCAGAAAGTTCCACAGATGTCAAGGCAGAAGGTGAATACATGATAATTAATTCTTTCTCCTGGATTATGTGCCGCTAATTGACTTGGCAGCAGCTCCATTACCGTGATTCATTGGCTCATGGATTCTAGGCCAGAAGCAACAACTCTGATCGTCTGGTCCTATGTCTGCACAGCAAAGCCCACAGAACCTCACCCAGTGGCTGTGCACCAGTCCTCCAACTTCAGCCTCAGTTACCATGTTTTTACTGAAAACCATCTAATGCTTGTTAAAAGACTATGCAACAGAAAAAAATACCAGGTACTTGGATAAGTAGTTCTAGAGGTAATTGTTTGTTTATTTGTTTTGTTGTTGTTGTTGTTGTTTTTTTATTTTCAGCTTATTTTTGATATATTTACATTGATATTTTCATAATTTTGTTTGTTTGTTTGTCTAAATGAGCCCCAGAAACATGAAAACTCTGAGACAAAAGGTTTGATTGGTTGGTGTTTTGGGTTTGGTTTTTTGGGTTTGTTTTTTATTTTCTGAAATTAAAGCTGTTTGTAGAGTTTATGGTAATCTTTCTACCGTATCAGTAATACAGTAGTTGATCATTGAAGCCTTTCTGAAGCCTTCTTTCTGTCCTCCCCATCTTGTTTTTCACTCATTTCATCCCCCACCAAAAAACCTCCACAGAAAACAAAGCAAAAAGGATAGAAAATAAAAAAGTGGCAGAGGTGGCAGACAAAATTCATAATTAAACTGAGGAATTTTAAACCATGCAGGATATTTCTGGACACAACTAATGACAGACCAATAATGACATCCCTATAGTCCTGGAAAAATATATGGGGTTTTTTTGCTTTATGATCCCACCTGTTCCCTCCAACACATCTCTCCCCTCCTCTTGTTCCCTAATATTCCCCCCGAGTCCAGTTTATCTGATTTGTAGAACATGTGAGATTTTCTTAGGTAGTTCGCATCAATGACAACAGATTGACACAAAATAGACAGAGGGTAACACTGCTGCCTTGGAAGAGTAAGATTTGCCCTTTTTTACAGGCAAATATCAACAAGTCAGCAGTGCTACAGGAGCTGTACCCCCTACCCACACCCTAACCAACATCAAGTATTCAGAGACAAACTTGCTATTCTTTGCTCCTTTGGGTATCTTTTTATCCCACAGAATAATTTCATTGATTTAAACAGGAACTGAAGTATATAAAAATGAGAGACAATCTGGCACACCTTTTGGCACCGACCAAATCCTCCCCCTGTGAAGACAGTGTCAAAAGATCCATTGTTTGTACCTGAATAAACATCTTGTTAAAACAAGTGATGCTATCTGTGAAATTACTATGAGTTACTTGTGATATATTTATAATACTTAAAAGAAAAATCCATTGAAACATGAGATTTTTTAAATTAATTAGATGTAGACTCAGTGCATGAAATGACTTAGCTCTCAAGTACAGTTAGGATGCAGGTATCCAGGTGAGCCTGTAGTCATAAAGATGTTATTTCCTTGTCATCTCATGATCATGTCATGTACCTCTCTCATCTATAAATAGAGTATTAATTGCTATGTACTTTCAGCATTTGAGAGAAAACATGGTGAGTTCCCAAAGGTGGAAGTGGACTTGCTTGTATTTGTAAGTAAGTCAACAAGCCGATATGATTAAACAGTTACTCCATCAGTGTCTTGGCCCTTCTTTTCTCCATCTGGTAGGTAGGCAGGCAGATTAAATGTATGCCATGTGTTTGTTTTTCCTGTACAAAATGAGCTGTGTTAGTATTTCTAGTCACTATGAGGTGGTACCAACCTTACAAAATGCATTGATTTATGTTAAAAAATGAGGAGTTACCAGGGACAGTATTTTTTTAAAGGAAATGGCAGTACACCATATTTTTTGTTAAAAAAGTTCAATTACAGACTTTAAAGAAAATTAAATTTATCCTTGAGCCTCAGTGTTTTGAAGCTACCAGTTGTTTCCTGGAAGTGACTTTGAAATGAGTTTTGGGAAATCATTTTAGTATTGACTTGGGTCATAATTGTTGGCTGTTGCTTTTTTGTATAAGATTGATTAAATTACCCTGAACAAGCTCCAAGTCCATGTCCTTCTCTGAGGCCAATTGTGAATATGACCATAAATACTCTCTAAAAATTATTTCAGAAAGTAAATAATCTCTAAACCTGGAAGCACATCATTGTGCTCTTCCAAGAAAAGTAAATTAACTTGGTTCCTTATCTCAACATACATCACTTAGTCTTTTTACACCTTACACTTCCTCTGGCTTTAAAAGGCTGGGGTTATTTGCAAGGTTTCCTCTACACAATAGGAGAGAATTTTGACTATGTCTTAAAGAAAGAACTAGCTAAAAAATAAGTGTATTGGCAGTAATAAGAACTGGCAGTTATTCTACTGATTTCAGCCTTTATCTCCCCTCTAAAATAGGCCCCCTCTAGTTATTTCTTCACACTTCAGTAAACTCAAGTGAAATCAGGGCCATGTTATAGTGGACTCTCTACAAGTACATGGTAATAAATGATCTTAATCTAAAAAAGCTTTGAAAATTAATGGCAAATATGCAAAGAGTCTACAAACAGAGAGGTGAAAGAACTCCACAGCTGCTGTGTGTGCCAGGTCTGGAGCATAACCCAGGTCTTTGAATAGCCAAGCCAGTTTCCTCTCCAGTGAGCTCTGCTGCTTCTTGCTTGCCTGAGTTGAGACAGCTCCCAAAACACTGGCAGTTGTGAATTTTTATCAAAATTAAGGTACGTACTTCAAAAGACAAAATTAAATGACAATAAGCTATATTCCCAGGAAATCTCCAGGAAAACAGGTGGCTGGTGCATGTTTCCCATAAAGCCAGAAACACGAGAGACAGCAAGTAGCAGCAAAAGAATTGGAGCAAGAGGTAGAAAACAGTAGAAGTTTTGAGTGGACTTGAGTGTGAGCAGCTGCACAGTGAAATTATTAAATGGTGACATGGGCTTTGCAGGCATGATTTAAGAAAAACCAACACTTTGTTTTCCAAAGGACAGCCTGTTGCGCTTCCCAAATGTCCTGAGTTCTCATGTGAGATGGAGAGCAGGTGAGCTGGGGAGCAAAACTGCCCCAAGAAATTCTGGTTCAATAAGGGTAAAGGTTGCTCTGGAGCATGGCTCTTGGCTAGGAAGGATCTCTGTTTCCCTGGCATTAGTTCCCATGCTAGGAAGTTCTGCACTGCATCTTTAGGTCATAAGGTCTGGGCAAGTTGTGGTTGACAGGCAGATGAGGCTGGCTCACATAGGTTGTGATTTTCTGCTCTTCCTGTCCTTAAGTGTCTTTAACTCCTGTGGAGGAGAGTAATCTGACTCCTCAGAGGTCTTAAATATATAGGAATCCTGCAGGGCAGAGGTTAAACTGGCATTGGGAGAGTGAGTAGCTGCAATGTTTTGTAATTACTTCCATGAACTCTCTCTCTTTCCGGTACTTTGTTGTTCAAGGCAAAAATATTTGGGTATGAGCACATGGGAGGAATTGCCAAACATCTCAAATACTCCCTGCTCTGCAGGAGATCTGCTTCTGATCTTTAGGTTAGAAAGAGAACTAGTTTGCTCCTTAAGTCGATCAAAGCACAAGGGATGGTTTAGTTGAGTGAATGTGTAAAGAACTGGCAGCCTGTGTCAGATTTTCTTGTTGATATTTATTTCTTTGTGTTGAGGTTCTGCCTTGGGTAGAGAGAAGAATCTCATAATGTCCTGTCTCGAACTTGAGCTACAATAGATCTTCCCCCCACCTTTTCTTTCTGGTTTCTTTGAGCTTCAGAAAAGAAATTTTCTTCTGCTAAATGTAGTGGTTCATTTTGTACTCATTTGAATACCTTATGATAAACTGAATTTCCTGCTGCCCCACAAACAAGGTAGTTATGAATGATACCTCCTGCACTTGCTTGCTTGATGAATTTTTAATATAACTTGCTATAAATGGAATCTCAGCTAAAACAATAATTAGTATTTCAGTCTTTTTAAAATAACATTTTAATTATCTGCAGTAATTACAAGAATTGAAGAATATCCCTTCAGGTATTGCAGTGTTTTTAGATGTTCTGCGTAAATACCTAAATTCACATTGTTTGCTAACATTCCCTCCTCAGCCAGGTGGCATTCAAGCTCTGGGCAATGTTTACATATTTTTTAACCACAAAATATGGAGAAGATACAAAATAAAGGGAAAAAAGCAGTCAACAACTGTTATCAGCCACTATCTCACTTCACATCATTTGAATGGCAAAGCATGGACCTGAAAAAAAGAGAGCACTTTGAAAAGCTGATGTCCCAACTGATTGAGGTGGAAGCAGGTGAACATAAGGGGAGAATCCTGAACACAAAACACTGAAGCTCCAGTTGAGGAAGGAGAAGAAAATTAACACCATACAAACACTGGGCCAAATACCATCATATTGTAGATTTAAGTGAGACCTACCCATGAGGGTGGACGGAGCTGAGAACAGAATTTGCTTTAGCCACTAGGTTTTTCCCCATCTTTTCACGGGACACAGGTGGGAATGGCAAGCAGAGCATACCAGGTTCAAGAAGGCAGGTTTGGAAACAACTCACAGTGAGGGAACATGCCTTAAAGCCAAAGCAGCTTTGTTTGCTTCAGGTGAGGCACGAGCAGCCACACTGCCAGTGCTGAGGGGGATTCTGCTCCCAAAATAGCCTCATTTGCTTTGCCCTGTGTCCTGTGCAGAGGCTGTCACTGTCCATGCCCGGGGAAGTGGATGGCTGGGGTGGGTTTTCCAGCTGTGGGCACATCTCACACCCCAGGTGAACTTTTCCTTCTCTAGTTCCACATTAGCTCTCTTTTTCAGTACGTGGTGTGAAAGGAATTGTTTGCAATTCTTCTTGGCTTTTCTTTCTTTCTGCAGACGCTGAATTAGACCCATTAACAAGACCAAGTGATGTATTTTCTGTGGGAAAAGCTTTGAAATTGAATTGAACAAGATTGTTATACCTTGTTCAATGTCTCCTCCCAGGAGAAACTTGACCAACACAGCGAGGCTTCCAAGAAGCAGTTTGTTCCCCAAGCTGTTATTGGAGAGAAAGGTTCTCTATTTAGTTGTTTGATTTTTTTAATATTTATTGTGTTTTTATTAAAAATACCTGCTTTTCTTTTTAATATTTGCTTTGCACACAAAAGTTGCCATGAAGAAACCCCTGTATTATGATCAGGTTTACTCTATGGTGACCCATATAGGAAAGAGAGATGCTTCAATGACATTCTTTAGGTGTATTTTTTGGTAACTAGGAGTTATTTCAATAAAGGAAGGGCAAAATGCAGCATGCTTTGCTCAGAGCCTGTGCCTGCCATGGGAGATCACCCAGCTCTGTGACTGTGAGAGACAACAGAAAAGCAAAAGGAATAGAAATAAGAGCAGGAAAGAGGATAAACATAGGCAAGAAATGCTCAGGAGAGGCATTTTTTGTTCTTTAAGGTATTTCTAGGCCTTTAAGGGATTTCCAGCACTCAGTCTGTAGAAAATTTTCATCCACATCCAAGCAGGCCAGAAACTCCTTTCAGGTACTGCCATCACTAACCCACAGCAGCCAAAATCAGCAGCACTGGCCAGGCTGCACCAGGGATCAGACATTAAATAGCACACAAGCCCTTACTCTGAGGAAGGACTCACAGAAGGTTCACAGGTAACAGACCTTGTATTTTAGTGCATGTGGCAGTGCCCTGGTATGCAGCACACACAGGATAAAATATCAGCATCTACAGCATAAATACTGCTTGGACGTCTCTCTCTCGATGCAAGAGGCATATGAATGATAACAGCTTAATTTCTTGTTAAACTATAGTCTTTTCCTGGGCAGAAGAAGCATGAAAGTGTATTTCATTTCAGGTGGTAGCTGTGAATGTATCCTGTGCCTTTATTCTCTTTTGCCATGTAGTCATTCATTCTTTGACCTTTCCCCATAACAAATACTGATTTCACATTTAAATGATGTGTTTGAAAAGATTAAATAAAAAAGACCTTGAAGTTGCTCAGCCCAAACAGCTGTATAAACCACTGAGGCACCCAGGAGAGGTTTTTCAAAAATTCTACCAAAAGCTGGGGACCTTTCCAAGTGAATGGAATTTAGGTTGTAAACTCCACAGTTTTTCATTAAGACCAAAATACCTAAATGCTATCTGTATCCTTTGAATGTCTTCTGCCTTAACACTCATTGGTTATGACAACTACTAAAGCAGAGCTGAGCTTAATGTTTTGCTCCAAAATCCACCTTAAGTATCCAATTATGAGAGCCCTTAGGAATTATGCTCTTTAATTTGCTTAGAGCTGGATACCATTTACGTTTCCACCACTGAGGGTACAGGCTTTCCAGTCTTTAGTCAATGCCACTATTAAATATACAAATCAGACATTTTTGAAAAATTAAAAAAACCCACCACCTTGAAATGCTCAAGCATTTTTTTAAACCCAATGCTGACTGCTTGGCTTTATTAACTGTGACTGGAAATGCCTTAAAATATGTCAGCAGAGATACTTAGTTATTGTGGCTAACAGCATTACATGGGATTCAGCATCTAAATCTCTTAGCCTATATTGTGTGTCAGAAGTGTGGGAAAGAATGGCTGGAGAGAATTGTGTGGAGCTTGTCATTGTCAGAGGGTGTATAATCTTAATTCTGGTGTCTTGTCCTCAGCAGCAATGAGAAAGGTTTTGTATGTTGAGTCATGAAAAATAAAGAATAGTCTCTGTTTGACTATTATGGCAAGTGTCAAACCTGGTGAATAATGTAGATAATTTTTTGGACATTTGAAGTGGAGACTAATGTATGATTAATGTCAGTTCCACTGTGTCACTTCCTTGTTGCTCTGTAAAAGTGCCATGTTGTTTCTCAGAACTTAAATCCAGTACAGACCCAGGTCTTGAGCAAGGACAGAGTTACAGTTTTTATTGTCCATTTGTTGCTGTTTGGTTTTAAACTCATTTTATGTACCTTGTAAGCAAAACAAACACATCACAGTCTTCAGTCTTTTTGGGTTGGTCTGTCCTCAGTTGCATCTTTAGGTACTTAATGGGATATAAATTAAAAGCATACCCGGTGATATATTCTCACTATCAAAGGTTTCATTGTTCCCTAGAAATGTCTGTTGGCTTTGCCTCAGGATGATTATATTTCTATTTTCACTTTAAGTTATATGTTGCAAGTTATCCATATATATGATCCCAGAATAATTGGAAGAGCCTCAGTAAGAGTTATTCCAATCACCTTATCGCGAGAAATGACTCAGAATACTTTAATCAACCTCAACAGCTGTTTGTTTAACTCTGTGCTTACCTCAAATTAAGGAAACTGCACCCAGCATGTATTTTCCTGGTGAGCAGAGAGGAGATGGGCTCTCGAGGCACCAACCCCTCCACTGGGTACCCTCATCTGCTGCTGTGGCAGCACAGACATTTTTCATCTTCCCAGCACGGTCTCACCTGGGAAATGCTGGTGGTACCAATGCTAAGGTGAGTGAGGGCTGGAAGGGCCAAAGCCTCTTCTCTTTTTTCACTGTTCTTCTCTGTGTAGTTGTAGGATTAATTTTAAATCTCTTCCAAAATAAATCGAGGTGATAACATCAAATTATTGTATTAAAAAATTCAAGATTAAAAATAGCTTTTTGTGTCCACGTTCCCTTGTCTCTTCCTTTGTTCTGGGCTGATATGGACTCCAGGGAATCCCCCCATCACTGCCATGTGCCTTCCCTGGACAGAGAAGGCCTCTAATCCATCATTCACACTTTGTATTTCAGGAACCATAAAATCCTTGCTAATTTCCAGCTGTAAACTTTTCAAAAAGTGCAGCCAATACTGCCTTTTCTCTCCCTCAGTGCAGCTGGTGGACAATAGAAAACAGTGACTTATTTTAACAGCTTCTCATGTCTGTCCCACGAGACCTTGCCTGTCTGCCTGGCTCTGTCCCCTTCTCTCTTCTTCGTCTGTCTCTCTCTTTTTTGGGAAAAAAAAAGTTAAAAAAAAAAAGGCTCCAATGTATTCTATCTTTACACAGGGTTGTTTGTTAAAACTCCTGTTGTTCTTGATCCCTCTCAACTCCTGCCAATTTACATATACCTTTTTTATTTTGGTCAAAATACTTTAATCATGAGTGATGTTCTCTGCATGAGACTTTATCAGTGCCAAGTGCCAAGGAATAATTGCCTCCCATGTTTTATATATGGCATTGCTGTTACCAGGTGGCCACGTGAGATTTGCACCTCTGTCACAGCACTGCACTTTAGCTCTGTGCTCTTGTGACACCGAATAGGGCATTGCCACTTGTCCACTTTGAATGCCATCTCATTGAATCTTGACCATCTCTCCAATTTATCAAGATAATTTTGAATTTTAATTCTGTCTCCAAGAATGTTGTTACCCTTGATGGTTTAATGTACACTGCAAATTTTACATGAGAACAGCCTTCCATCATTTAAGTTAATGAAAGCATTGACAGACCTCTCTCTGAAATATCTTCCTACCTTTAGGGCAAGGTATTAAATCTTCTAGGAAAGTGTATTTTCAGCCACTTTGGTAGTATTGTTGATTAGTGCCAGCACATATCTTTTCACCTTGCTTCTATGGATGCTCTATAGCTTTATGAAGGTAATTATAGATGCTTCCTTCTGCATCTCTTATCTGCTAAGCACTTATTTGGTCAAAGAATATATTGAGTTTTTTGTGGACTGTTTTTACTTCAGGAGCTGAGGAATAAAATATTTTAACAAAACCACAGAGTATTTTTTGTTCCAAAGCTTTTTGTCTAATTTCTCTGCCATGGTTGCAGGAAATACAATGGAGGGCTTGAGGATTTTATTATTGTGTCACTGTAGGTGATTGTAGATACAAAAAAAAATTTTCAAAGTGTCTGTATAACCACACATGGAATAGATTTAATGCATTCATTGAAGCTGGTTTTCTGGGAATTAATTTACATTTCATATATTTGAGAGTCTCACATGAAAAGATATTTTTATCATTATTTTTGATACAGTAATTTGATGAGATCATAAGGATTTACTTTGGAAGGATTTATAATTAGTTTCTGTGTATACAGAAGGTCCTATTCCACAAGCATGACATTTGTATTTATTTGTTCTCTATAATGTTTCATGAAGGAGAGAGAAAAATAAGTGCAATCACAGGGCAATAGGATCTTCTGGTCTCCTCTCCTTGCCTTGTGACTGCTAATAAGAAATTGTCAGTGGAAGATCTCTGAAGGGGAAAGAGTCCATGCCACTTTAAGAAGCAAGAATTTAATTATTAACAATTTCTGAGTTCCATACACTGTGTTAAACTTCTTCTTGTCCTTTCCATGCTAATTTATATTCTACCCTGTCCTAGATACAAGATCTGTTCCCCAAACTGCCTTCAATAATACAGAACATTGTTTGAGGGAAGCTCTTTCTTCTTTCTTTCAGTTGAATGTATGATGAAAAAGTTGAATAACCCTCAAGCAAATGCATTTTAAGAACAATCTTGTGGGTGTATGAGGAACAAGCAGTGAAACAACTGCTGAGTCACTTCCTCCTGCCATGTAAGGTGTCCTCAGCAGCCCAGAAAGCTTGCTGAAGTCAAAACCATGCTTCACTGGTACAGCACATCTATCTGGGCCATCATGAGAACACTTCCTGACAAATCCTTGCGGGAAAGACAAGATAATTAAGGGACTGACTCTGGAATGGGAGCTGTTAACTCGTGCACTGAGCTCAGTGGAGCAGGCGCCTTGTAAATGTCACCATCAAACCAGATATTTATTAGTTTGAACTGACACACTCTAACTTCCCAGTAAGTGCTGAGAAAATATTCCCTATCCCTTGAGACATTTAAAACTGCAGCAGATTGAACACAGCCTGAAAAAAAAATGTTCTTTTGAGCTGAATGCTCCTGTAGCAGCGAGGGGAGTGATGAGATGAGCAGTTTTGGTCTTTCCCCACTCTTTCTGCCCCACTCCTTTCCTGCCACCACCTCCAAGATGCTACTGGTTGCTTCTACAGTTTGAATTGTTTCCAGAGGGCTACAGAGTAAGTGGGCAACTTGACTTACACAGTAATGAGTAGTGGCCAGAGAACAAAGTAATGGGAACACTTTAAAAAAAATAATATTGACTTTCTCCCCCTCCTTGCTTACCAGCTGTGCCGTGAGAGAAACCAATCACAGACTCATTCCCAAACTGTCCAGATGAAAAAGACCTGGAGGCTACTTTGCTTATTGCCATAACTCTCTGGAATTGCTCCCTGCCATATATTTGAGTACTATATTCAGGCTAATTTGCCATAACTTCCACTAGAAACCTATTCCATACCCTGATAAATTTCATCTCTAGCTCTTCCCGCAACTCCCATCCTGAAAAATGCAGTTCATATTTTCCCTTGTCCATTTTCATTCTGAATCAGAGAGGCTGCCTGAAATATTAAAAGGCTAAGGACCTCAGCAGGCACTGGAGAATCTCGTTGAGGCTTTCCCTGTCATTTTCTTTGCTCCGTGGAAGATCTGGCATTGTAATAAAAATTCCAGACAGGCAAGAAAAAATATCCATATTAGGGGACAATCTCCTATCCTTATCTCCTGGAGATAGGACTTTTTTTACCTACAACTTGGGAAAGTATTGTTTAACAAGTATGAAAGGAGAAGAGCCTTATAACACAGACAGTTCTACAATACTATGAAGGAATAGCTTCACAGAATATAGAGAAGAAACAGAATTTTAAAATAGCTTTTCAGACACATAGACCTTCTGTTGGGCCAAAAGTATGTTGAAATGGTTCAGGCTTTATTCTGCAATGCAGAACCCAGCACAGGCTCATGTACCCCCGTTCTTGGGTGTTGTGCTTTTGTAGTGTCATATGTCACCATTTTCATCTAGATCTTTGAGATCTTCAGCAGCCTAATACAGGTACTGAAACCTGCTTTTATGTTTTTAGCAGGAATCCTTGTAAGTGTCACTAAAGCATAAAGGACGCATTATCTCCCTGAGCAACTGGTGATGAAGGTGTGCTGTGTTGGAAAAAATGGCGCTTTTTGTGTGTGATATTATCACTTTCAAGCCCTCTCTTGGTTATCTCTCTTTATTCCACACAAGGATGGTATTAATAGCCTGGAGCAATCTCTGTATGCCCTTTCAATCAGAAAAGAAGTCTTGATTTGTATACTCATATGGTACAGGCCAAGCTAAAGCGAGAATTTATTTCCTGTAGAAAACAGATTTAATGTGAAAGGTGATCCTCAAAAGTTTCACAGTTCCAGTTGCCTTGGATAAGCATCAAGAAAGGCAGCTGCTTATCCAAGTGAGTCTCCCTCACATCCCAGAGCTGCTCAGTCACAGACAAGGTGGGGAATGTTCTGTACACAGGCCCCTTTCTTCAAGGCCAGTGTACATATTAAAAAACTAAAGTGGGATTAATATGACCACACTTTCAGACCTCATTCTGCATTGTATTGTGGTCCAGAATTCTGCCCAGCTCACAGCCTTCAGCTTTTGCCCCTCACTACTTATGTGCTCCCTCCACCTACCTTAGATTTTGCAATCCTCTCTCATAACCCCAGATCCTACATTGTGTTCATAAATATTAAAAATAAATAAAAAAAAAAGAAAAAAAGAAAGAAAGAGAGAAACAACGTTAGTAACATATTCACCAGACTTTTAGAGCACTAAACAAATTATGGCAATAAAAATGTTTATTGGAAATTTAAGTCATCTTCAGATTTCCTAGTTATACATTTGTTCTTAAACTTAATGAGTGCTAAAACAGAGGACAGAGGGAGTAAGTAGCTTATTGTTTGGAGTGCTGAGAGCTGCCTAAAAGGATGTTGTACTGAGAATACTCTCCAACATGAAAAAGAGACCCACAGGAAAACAGCTATTATCTCAAGTAATCTTCACCAAAGAGGATGTGTCTATGAAATAACTTTTGGAGACCTTGAGTAATTCAATACCTCAACCTCTGCTCACCACACTACTAGATCAGAAAAGAAATGTTCATAATCCCTCTTGAAATACCATTCTTCCAGAAAAGAAGGGCACAAAATGTGTGGTATATGGCAAATGAAGGATGGATTAGTCTGTGACCTAATGATTAGATGAACAAAAGAGGGGAAAAACATTGCACCACCTTTCTGTAAGTTCCATTTATCCATGAAATAACAATTGCATTCATATTTGCATTTCCATTACACAGAATAGCTACCTTCTGACTTACCAGTACAATGGTATTGTTTTATTTATTTAAGCTGAATGGTTGCCTTTTCACAGTATGACCAGCTGGTAGAAAAATAGGATTCAATAATGTGAACATTTCACAGTAAATAAATTGCATTAATACAACAATGCAAAAGCTGTGCTCAGCAGTTTCTCTAGGACAAGGTCTGTTCTAGAACTACGCATCCAGGTTTCTAAACACTTGAAGAACTATGAAGGTTACCTTTTGTTGCATGAAATAATACAAAAATATGATTGATTTCTTCTTAGGATTCTGTTTATGCACTTCTACCCATTAAAAAAGTTACATGTTCAATTGGCTGCTTTCAAGCACAATATTTGCTTGCCTCTACTTCTTGCTCATATTCACTATCACAGGTTTCTGTGTAAAATCTTGTAGTGACTAAGGACTCCACAAGTCACTCTATGCAGAGATCACCCAATGCCCCCAAAGAAAAAAAAAAAAAGAGAAAAGAAAAAAGAAAAGAAAAGAAAAGAAAAGAAAAGAAAGAAAAGAAAAGAAAAGAAAAGAAAAGAAAAGAAAAGAAAAGAAAAGAAAAGAAAAGAAAAGAAAAGAAAAGAA
>JAWWEE010000010.1:5727966-5903578 GCA_035221455.1 Xenops minutus | reverse complement strand
GAAAAGAAAAGAAAAGAAAAGAAAAGAAAAGAAAAGAAAAGAAAAGAAAAGAAAAGAAAAGAAAAGAAAAGAAGAAAAGAAAAAAAGGGAGAAAGAATTCAGAAAGGTTCTTTAGGTGTCGACTTGATTGCCTGGCAGATTCAGTGTTCTCTGTGTAGAATTCCTTTTCCTCTGTGGGTTGGCCCGTAGGACAAGTGTTCTCTGCTCCAATGCTTTGAGCTGTCAGAGACAAAGGGGCTCCCCTCCTTCTCCTTTGGTCTTCTTTGGATACCCATAGGGTCTCTTAAAACCCTTTTAGTACTTTGCTATGGAAGCAATCAGTGAAATCTCTGCTTCTACCTCCTAAGCAGGTGCTGTTCAAAGAATGGACACTAAATCTATACAATAATCTGTCTCCTTTCCCACTGATGAACTGTTGACAAAGTTCTGAAAATAAATGAGAAGACACACAACTGGTGTCATGGCTGTGGTTCCTTGGGGACAGTGATAGGAGCTGACAGCAGCTGCTACCGTGTGGCTGTGGGTTTGTTACCACAGAGCCGATGGCGGGGCCTTGTGGCAAGACAGCCCTTCCATAACGTGTTCCCTTGACTCCTTCTCTTCTCTGTTTCTCATGCAGTGCTTCCAATTCATGGCTTAGTTTGACACCAGCCAGTCATTTCTTATATCTTGCTGGCAATAAGGACCATCTGTGCAAACCCTGTGCTATTGAGGAGCATTAATGCCCATCAGAGAGAGGCAGTGCAGTCTTTTGCTGGCACTCAAACTTGCTTGGTCTTCATGAGACAATGAATTCTTTATATATTGCTTGAAGAATTATTTTAGCATTTTGTTTGAGTTTCATACTGGATTCTCTAAGTATGAATGGAAAATCATCGTTGAAGAAAAGAACACAGTGAGGTCATGTCTTAGTTTGAAGGGTAACAAAACCAAAATGAAAATAAAAACATTTGCCTGCTTTTAATGCTCCCAGTTGTCCTCTTTCCCCTTGACTATTTTGTAGCAACAGCAATCTCTTTATTTCTGATCCAGCATGAAGGAAAAAGAAAAGCCTCTTGAAAATGTAGTACTTGTATATGGATTATCACATTATTTTTCTTTAGAAATTACTTAACTATTCACATGTTAATAAAAGTACCTCCAATACTTAAGTAAGATAAAAAGAAAAAGTGTTTTTAATTTTTTATATTATTCATTGCAATGGACTATTTTAGGATGGTGAAATGAAGCTGTCCAAGTGCTCTAGGTCAGTCTCACCACATTCCATCTGCACCCCTGCAACAAGTGGGTCATGAGGAATAGAATTACAGAAGAAGGCAATTTTATTTTCCAGACTCTTATGGCCTGTGATAGGGTCAGAAGTACCATGAAAATATGTTTAGAATCATGTTTTTGTCCTATTTGCTCTAGAAACAACTCAATAGATTTTTTTCTTATATGTTCCCCAATTGCATGTCTAAACTCCTTATGTACTTATGCACATAACAATCCTACCTATACTGATATGTAGGTATAACAGTATTTTATTATGAAGCTTTCATACTGACCTCTTTTATTCTTTATATAATAACATATAATATAAATGCAAAATAATCAACTTTGTAAATGTAAAATTTAAATGTAAAATAATTAACTTTCAAGTCAAGCCAATTCTGACTTTTTCATGTATATATTTCTGCATGCTTCCATAAGTATTTGGAGAGTGGAGCCATAACCAAAATCTGTAGCAAAAGGGATGGAAATCACTCTTTTATTTTGTCTCTCAATAAAAAAACCCCACATATACATTCTACACCTCCCATTTCTGTAGCACACACACACTGACACACTTCTATTGTTTAGACATATGCTTGGCATGGAGTACACCCAGAAAGAAATGAATGAATAAATATAATGAAAAATACTGTAGCTATATTTGTATTTATCATTAGCAAGACAACTACAGCCTGCATCCTCTGCTGATTACAATTAATATGAAAGAGTAGAAATTATAACAAAAAAATTCTTGCACATTATGCATGAGCATCAAGCTGATTTCACTCTAATGTTCCATGACATCCACAGAGCACTCAAAAAGCTTGAAACAACCATAATAAAGATCTAAATATGTAATTTTTCTTTTTATGCCACTGCTAAATTATAACCTTACAAACATTGGAATTTCACTGGTGCCACTGCATGTTGTTCTTAGTGAGGAATTTAGTCCCTAGTTTTAATTAAACGTGATCTTTAATTCTATTTTTATCTATATTCATCACCTCCTCTGTAAGGGTGAAATGAAGAGTTTCCTTATGGTATATCATCCAAGACCAGCAGTGCCTGGGCTATCTTGGCTCTGCATCTATTAAAGCTACTGCAGCTGTGAGAAGTAACCTTACATTCAGATTTGGCCTCCAATTCTTTTAGCATGAAGTAACTACAATGCAGCAAAAGCTGTAAAGCATTCACTTTGAAAATTTGAGACTTTCTGCAACAAACACTTTATTTTTTCCCTGTCGCAGGATCCTCCTGTCTGATGACTCTTCTGCTGACAGTAAACTAAATATTGAACACCCCTTCAAGGGATTTGCCTTTTTACTTCTGAGCTTTTCAAAGAAACTGATAAAATGTCTAATTATTTGAATAATCAAGGCAATGAATATTTGATCACTAACATCAAAGATGAAGCCATAACTCAAGAGCTGAGGTATGTGCTTAATACTGCATTACTCATAACAAAAAGAAAATTATAATTTCCTTGAAAATGTATTTGTTAAAGGTATTTTTCCTCTGTCTTTTGGAACAGTGGAATGAAGAAAGATTGGGAATTAATCTACATTATTTAATTATCCAAAATTTGCCATTGTGCCACTTGTCAAGCTGTTGGATGAAAGAAATCAGTGATCAATTACAGAGAATAACCTCAGACTTGGGCACATTTCACAATAATTTATAATAATTCAGGTGTGGAGGATGGATTATTGATGTAATGTCAATGGAGTGCGTTTGGTTTGGGTTTTGAGTGAGATACACTGACAAGTGACTATGGAATATTATCACTGCCACTTCCTGGGAGTTCCCACTTGCCTTTCTATTCCCAATGTCCTGAAGAGAAGCCAGTTTAGTCCTCATCCCCCTTTCTCCTGTCATCCCTCAAGGCTCAGCATCACAGCACTGATCATTAAAAAACACCCTTCGACTTTGGTGTGACCTTGAAAGCTCAGTGTGGAGTTAGCCAGAAAAAAAAGCAGCCATTTCTTTTTTAATATTTCCAACACATCTTAAGTCATTTAGACACCTTCCACCAAGAGCAGTTGCCACCTGTCAACTGTGGGAAGCCCTTTGTATTTACGTGCCCTGACAAGTTGTTCATATCAAGCTATTTTTGTTGCAGATAATTAAAATTATTAACTAATATCTATCAAGATGTAGGGAATTACAAAGGCATATAGGCCATTTAATTGAGCCTGGTCTGACTGAGGGCTTGGACCTTTCATTCTCCTCCCCTCAACAGTTCCTGGAATAAATGCTCATTACAAAAGACCAGACACAGGTGGCTCACCCAGGTAACTCCAAGCACAGCGTTTCAGGTCTGGTCTTGCCATCCAGACCCCTTTACTGAGGCAGAACAGTGCACAGTACGTGCAACATTGCACAGAGAGCCCATGAGGTCAAAATTCAGTTCATAATCCCTCTTTTTACACATTTAATCAGTTTCTCATTCATTTTGCTGTGTGTGTGTCCCCACCGATTAGGTCTTGAGTCATGCATCTCCCACTCGCTTTTAATCTCCTTCGTTAATTAGTTTATGTGTTAATTAGTTTACACTGAGCATGACTCCAAGCTTAATTTATTCACAGAAATGTTACGTATTTTCAGCATTACATTTGAGCTGTTTCTGGTCTGGATATCCTTGCTGCACTGTGGCTCAGGTGTCTGAGTGATCACCGATGCTCTTCAGTGCACTGCAGACAGCCTGCTTATTAATCCAAGTAACTGCTCACCAGTCAGATGCTCGAGTACCCCTTCACTTCTCCTGCATGGCAGCAATACTTGGGCTTTCTGCTTTCTTAAAGCAATGCACTAATATTTCACACCCTCTACTAATCCAGATCTTCAGACAGAAAAAGGATCTAGTCAGCTGCAGTCATGTAAAGCCATTTATGGGAGATGTTATCACAATACTCCACTATTTAGTAGAGTTGGTTGTAAAATAAGAAAAATATAAATATTGTATATTTTAAGCTCTGACTCCAGCACTCTTTTTTAATAGCTACATATTTTGTAAACCTCACATTTGGAAGTCATTTTTGCTGGCAAACCTGATTTCTTTATATTTTTTAAAGGAGAGAGTGAAGAGGTTTGGTTTTTTTTAAAAAAAAAAACAAAAACAAAAACAAAACCACCAAAACCAAACAATAAAACAACCTTGTTTTTAAAAGTGACTTGTGTTCATTTTGTTTGAATAAATTTTAATGGAAATGGACAAAGAAAGTGAAGTCATTGCCTTGTTGCCCTTAGGGACATCAGTACAGTGGCCTGTGGCAGTGTTGTTTGGCCACCACACCCACTCACCAACCCTACCTCAAAATGAATGAGAAAGAAGGAAAAAGACATCTGTGTTATGCTGACCTCATTGTCAAATAAAAAAATAAAATATTGCATAGGTGTCGTCTCAGTTGTTAGATCTATAGTGAATAAATGATCCAAGTGAAAGGATAAAGAGACTAAAGGAGATTTGTTTATCCAAAGAACTTTCTAATTCCTTGACAGTAGAATTCTTCATTGGATAAAACCCCCTACAATAGCTCCAATTGCAGATATTCACTAGCAGAGACAAAACTTGCTTTAAAAAAGGCAATACAACTACTGCTGTAATTTTTGCTGTTAAGAAATAATTGCAAATTGTACTTGTGCCTGGACCTCCACTTGGAGATTAAAGATCAACTGTAATAAGAAATTATCTCTTATGAAGAAGGGGGCATGTTCTAAGGAGTGTCTAAAATAGAAATGGGCATGCAGACCAAATGTGTGTGTACAGTCACCTCTCAAAGGGGAGCAAGAGCAGCCCTGTAGCTTCTCCAGCTGGCTGCTGTGGCTGCTCTCTTTTATGTTAGCATGTCTTAAAAGCAGCTTTTCTTCCTGCCTATGCCAGCTCCTCCACAGCAGGAGCTCAGCAGGTGTTCTCCAGGTGTGCTCCAGCAGCTGCCTTTGGACACCCCAGTGCTGCAAGTCCACTGGTGATGGGAGAGGGGAACTCAAGATAATTTAGATATTGGCTGGCTAAAGCATAAGGCAGGGAAAGCAACCAGCAGGTCTTTTAAGGGCATGTTTGCATAGGAAATACTTTGAACTGAAATACAAAGAACTATGAAACATTGCACAGATAAGAGGGATCAAATCATGGGAAAATTTAAAAAAGGGATTTGACAGCAAGGCTGTGTGGTTGCTTTGTTATGGTTTCCCAAGGGACACAGTCAAACCTGTTCCACTGGAAACAGTCAAACACAAAACAAGTTGGGCAAAAGCAGAAGAAAATACAATGCAGAGGGATGCAGCAGTGAGAGGGGGAGCAAGGGAACATTTCCATCCCTTAATTATCCCTTTTCTGGCTGTGATTCTGTTTTCCCCCACTGGAACCACTAACCTCTGAACACAGTGATCCAAAGCAATGGTGCAGATTCCCAAGAGCAGCTCAGGAGACTGATACCACTGTGACTTACCTGTCTGTGCCATTTGGATTGAGTCCTGCCCCTGGAAAGATTCAGCAACTGGTGTTACATCCTGCAAGAAATAGTCAGGAATTAACTGCTCTATAAAAAGACATGCAAACATAATCCAATCTTGAAAGTGTGTGATAATTTCCCTAGTCTAGTTTTATAATTGAATGGAAAATCTTCTTTAACATTTCACATAGATTATTAGAGAACACTTAATTTATACTACTAAGTACTACCTTAAAATACCTTTACTGGAGTCTTCAACATGACAAACACCTGTCATCATTCACACCAAGAATAGGTTTCCTTCAGACCATAATAACAAAATGATAATTTGTGACATTCTGAAAGAAGATGGGACCAGTGAAAATCATCATGAAATTGACTTTTTAATATCCCAAGATCACTGTCGCTTAATAAGACTGAAGCTTTGAGAATGAAATTAAAGCATAAATCCCTCGAAGAGACTTTCAGGAGCCTAACATGCAATTATTAAGTTAGAAAAAAAAAAAATCAGCTTTAAGGTTCTAAATGTGTCTCTGTCAATAGAAATGCAAGGAGAGAATGTAAGCACCTGCTATTAGAAACAAGAGCAGCTCAGCACTGGAAATGTCTAGGGAGTAGAATTCTCTGATAATGTTCAAGGTCTGAAATTGTTCCATCCAGAATATCAGTTTTATAAAAACACCCCAAATTAGACAATTGCTGGTGCAATCAAATTTTGCTCCATGACAGTATGGAAGGAATAAAACACATTTTTAAGGTGCTCTGCAAAATGGTGGGCAGCTCTGGTATTTCACAGCTCTGCAGACCTGTGGCACCTCAGCTGGCACCAGGGGAATTGGGGAGAATTCCCCCACCCACAGGAGCACACAGGGTCACGTTTAGAGAGTGGGGGGTCTGTCAGCCACCCTGTGAAGGGTCAGGGTGCCCACTGGCTTTGGGAAACTCCGTGCTGAGGTGCCTCAAGGAAGAAGCTGCCTCAGAGGCAGAAGTGCTTTAAAGCCTTTTCCTGGGCTAACAGATTCCCCCAGGAAGTCTGGATGCTTAATCAATCCTGGCTCAGACCTGTGTTTCCAGAGGCAGAGATGTTTGTCATAAGATGCTTCAATTTCTGGGAAATAGCAGGGTGATTTATCTCAGCAGAAGACTCTTGTTTGATGAGGTCTGACCATCGTGTTTGCTGTTTCATTTCTATAGGAGAGAGCATAACAGTGGTGATTTTTTAAAGAAATTGAATAACTGAATCACTGAAAACATGGTCAGTTGTGTGAAGAATGGGAGGAAGCTTCTGATGGTCAGTCAGAGGTCTGTGTACCATGGCATGGAAAGAGTCCCTTGCAGCAGCTGCTGTGGCTCCAGTGAGGCAAGACAGAGCTCCTGAAACCATTCCACTTTATGTTCTACAGCAAAACCTGGGCAGGAGACACAGCTCTTTGATGCCTCACCATGTGTTTTGGCCTGGGTGGCAGAATAATTCAGAGTAACCTGGGTGTTACTGTACTGACTGACAGGTCCAGAGGTGCAAATTGTAGCAAAAGCTACTCAGTTTGTAGAGGTGAAAAGCTATTTTAGCCCAAATCTCTTCCTATGATGAGCCATGTACACCTGCTCAGCAAGTGAACTCCTGCAGAGTTCACTGATGTCTCCAGGCTTTGGAGCACATTTATGTGGCTGATAAGCAGAAATTTGATCTCTAGATACTGTCAGTTCAAACTACACAGATACTGCAAGGTGAGATGCCATGGTTTCAATTACTTTTCTTCAATTGGGTGTGTGTAAGAGAGAGAGCAAATAAAATAGACAAAACTGCTGTTATTCAGAAGACACCCTGAGAAACAGGGAGACAGAGAAAGATTAAATGTGACAGGGACACCCTGGAGGGCTTTGCAGGAGTTAGGGAGGACTTTTTTTTAACCCCAACACATCTGAAACTGAGAATCTGAGGCAACAAAGGAATAATGTTTGTTCAATAGCAGATAATTTTATTCTCAATTCAAGTGAGAAAGAAACTGGAGAACTATTTAAAGTATAGTGGAACATTATACAAATAATATTTCCTTGGACAATAAAAGGAAAGTAAGGCATGTCTAATGTGAGAGAGAAAATTGCCAGAGAAGTTCAGATAATGCTGCAGCCTTTTGTTGATTTTTTTTTTTAATAGTGGCTACAATTGTAGAATGGGTCTATGTGCTATGAATAGATGCTGTGAATAAAATGCAGGTACCTTGCTAGTCAATTTTTCTTACCAGAAAACATTCACCTCTGTGGCAAGTAGCTTTTAATCCATGTACTTTTGCACAATTATGGAATTACAATAAGGGTTCATTACAGGCTCCCTTGTATGTGTATTTGGCATTCCTGACTGTCCTTGGGCACACAACATCAGAGATCTAACTGTGGGTCAGCCAGAGGAAGGCTGAAGCCAAAGCCCAGCTGGAAGACAGGTGTGCTGGCACAGAGGGGTTAGGAATGTGTGATGTGAATCCCACAGCTGCACAGACACCTGTTCCACAGAGTTCTTCCTCAGCTTGGAAAAGTGAATGTGGAGCAGGATCTCACAGGTCTTGGTATTTCCAAAATGACACAAGGGAAGCAGATCCTGTTTAACAAGAGAAATAATTTTTAGAGACTTTTCAGTGACATATGGAGTATTTATATATTAATGCCACATAAGGCTGATTTCAGATGGCATAAACAACACTTGGGTCAGCTGATAGTCTAAGTAATGCTTCTGCTTAGTTGTTAGTGTGCTTGAAGCCCTTCATTTTTCCAAAAAATAATTGTTTTTTGGGTGTTGCATGGTCCCCAAATGGAAGGGGAAACACCCTGACTTTTCTTTAAATAACTTGACCGTGAATTTATTTCATTGTGTTAGATTTAAGTATTTTCATGTCCTATTCAGATGAGATATTGTTTAATCTGAGTTCAAATCTGAGAAAAAAGAAGTTGAGGGTTAAAACAATATTTTGGAGGAATACGACTGAAACCTTGGTTTAGCTGCATCACCTCTGGAGAACTGCCCTTACCTAAGCTTTGCTGGGAGGCAAGAGGGAGCAGTGGCTGAATGGTGCTTCTTGGAAAACCACATAATTATTTCAAACAGAATTTCTAATAGTGGGTATCTTAAGGTAATCAAAAGACTTTTGAATATTTTTTCGCTTTTCAAATTTTTAATTTTCCTAAGGTCCTTTCTTTTCTATGATGGTCAAAAAAATTGAGCTCCTCAATCTCCTGATTTAAGTGGGTTCCTGACAATTGAAGTGAGTTGAATTTTGAGCCTTGTGATTTAGAGCATGAGAAGATCCACGTCAGGTCTGGTCTATGCTATTAGCCACTCTCCAGTAGTGTATACGTAGGGAAAAGTTACATGAATAAGACTCTGCTGCTGAGGCAAAAATTACAGCTTCTGAATTCTCCATGAAGATTTTTTTTCCATCAGTTTTTCTGCTGGCCTTTTAACCTTGAATATATTTCTGGCTCATAGCCGTGAATTTCACTAGATGTTCAAGTAGTTTAATTAACCATTTAACTAGGTGTTGAAAAATTGCCTCCTGACTGTTTTGAGTCTGTTATCCAGTCGGTCCATTTGCTGTCCCCTTTTTCTTCCATTTTGAGAAACAGTGAGCAATTTTTTCTATTAATTTCTTCATTTATGATTGCACAGACCTGTGTCATATCACCCTGAGTTATCTGTTTTCCATCTCTAGGGTTGCTTGGATGATTTCTTTGACAAAGAAGCTATTCAATACGTTTGCTCATCCTTCTCCCTGCCTGGAGTTCTTTTATTTCCTGTTTCCAGATGAGAACAGATCTAAATAAATACTACCCAGAGACCTCTTACTTTCTTTGAAGACTGCAGTGATCTTTTTAATAGTGCTGTGTAAAAATGACATATGTGAAATACAATGAAATTTGTTGAGACTTCCAACACTGAAGATTAAGTAAATATGGTTTTATTCTCTATACTAAATCTGCTGATGAAGAAGCTAAATTCTCATCAGCAGCAGTTACAGTAACTAGCTTGCCTGCTTTTCTCATGATGGGGATAATTCTGCCTTGGAGACATTAGTCATTGGTATCTTTTTGCCATGAGAGATATTTAAGCTGATTCTTCTTTAGATGACAAGAGTGAAAATAGTCCAAACCTCACTTGATGGAAACCCCCTAACATCTACAGAACCAGTGCAGACCCCAAGCTCTTTATCCTACCTCTCAGACAGTACTTTGGCAGCCCTATATATGATAATGTAAGAATAATTGCTTATTATATTTCTGCTGTAACATACAAGCATTGTGTAATTCAGCATTAATGTCTGACAACCCAGCTGTCATCTTTCCAAAAATACTTGCTCTCTAACTGTTGTAGCTGCTACTGCTTCCACTTCAATCCAGAGGAAGAGATTCTGCTCCGGGGCATTTTGACAGGGTGTTATCTTTTGAAAAGACAGATGTTTGTGCTGGAACTGTCTGGTGGTTTTAAGGCTTATGCACGTTTCAATAAATAAGTGCTAAATTACTTGCCAGGTTTGGAGTTAAAGTGGAAGACTTCTAGAGAAATATGTCAGTGACACCCAAAACTAAGACCAGCATTTTCACAAAAAAAAAGAAAAATCAAATCACCTTTTAAACATGAAAAGCCAAGAAGGTATACCTTAAAGGTTTAGGAATGTGAAAGGCCACTGAGAAAGTATGAAAGAGATGATGATGTCATTTTCTGCCCTTCTCCATTTCATTTCCCAAGAGCAATACTTCAGAGGCAGGGCAAATAATTCCTTACCTTATAAGGGATTTTATTATTTGAAGTAGTATGTTATTGACCCAACTTTGATTTGTAAGCTGATGATGAAATTAATTTGGCCTTTGGTGTAACCACAATTAACTTTGCTGGAAGGGAGGTGATTTGATGTCTTGCAGTAAAAAAGTCTCTTTGGAAGGAGCAGACCAGGTTTTGTTGTGCTGTTTGAGGCTTCAATTGACTCATGTCGGCTGAAGTGGTTCCTCTGCCTCTGGCTGGCCCTCTTTACTGGGTGGAATTTCACCCTGGAGGATAAATTATGGAAATTCTTTCACATCAGAATGACTGACTATTATCTCTTGTGGGAGTTTAATTCCTCGTTCAGATTCCAGATAATGGACCAAACAAAGAACTGGAGAATGATGCTGATTGAATAGTGTTTAATATTCTTTAGAAAGTCTGGGTAACCTGTCACTGCTAAATGAATATATGTTGTGTCTGTCTGTACTTTAGACTCTGTCTTGTATTAATAAATGGAAGTAGGATAAACTACTTGAGCTTTAAAACTACTTATAAGGAAATACATGAAATACTTCCCTCCATCTGGGGAGACAATTGTCTACTGAATGAAGGGTGGGGAGAGAGAAAGAGAATAGAAAAGAAAAATAGAGATCCCATTTTTTTAAATATCCTGAAACTCAATCTTCTGCTATTTCCTTACCAGAACATCAGTCTGAGGACTCTCATTCTGGGAAACTTTAACAACAGGATCACTTTAAGTCATTGTGGAATTACAAATAAGTGAACATAGGACAAATAATGCAGAAAATTCATATAAAATGTGGGGAGGCTGTTGAATGTACAACAAAATGTGAAGTGCAATGCAAAAAGTGCATTGAAAGTATCATGCCATTTATATAAATAAATATGTATGTATGCATGTATGTATGTATGTATATATATGCACATAGATGCAAAATCCTTATGAAAGCTCAGGTTTGCAAGCTGTGATGTACAAAGATTTATCATCTATACAATGTAGTTCTTGGGACAGAAAAAACACTTCTTTGCAAGTTAGAACCTAACAGTATTTCTCCTTATGCCAACTAGTCCATGCTGTTCAGTTAACCACACACTTAGTTTTAAGTTTGGACATTATGAAAATAGAATAAATGAAAAAAAGCTCAGTTGTCTGGTGCTGGAGCTCTGATCCAGTCTGATCCTCTCAGCCCTTTTAGGAGTTGGAAAGGGTCATGGGTGTTGGTAGCTGTTCACTCATTCCAGATACTGGAATTACATTTCTTGGAACAGTTTTGATTTATTTTTTATGCCAAAATAAGAACTTTCCACATGAAAATTGCATTTCTTCTTCCCTTTGTCTTCTCTGGATGACACTCCTCCCACTGTACCTCATGCACCAGCTGGAAAACCTGAAGCCAAGATTCCTCAGCTGCTGGTTTGGAGACTCCTGCAAACACCACCCCCTGTGCACATGCCAGGGGTACACACTTCTTTTATCCTGCCTTAGGGGTGTTTTCTAATAGTTTGTGGCACACAGTTGCAAATGATCAAGGCAGAGGCAGCAGATAGTTAGCAGGGCACCAGAGTAGCTATTAGCAGATCAAGTTTTCACTCCTTCCTTTTCCTCTGACCAGCTGTTCAAAGCAGTATGAAAAGCTGCGAGTATTCACTGGGGAGAAAAAAGAGAAAGAAAAAAAAAAGAAAGATGAAAAAATGGAAGCACTTCAACATTAAAATGCTTTGATTTCTTTGTTAAAAAAAAAGTAATTTGAAACTGTCCTGTATTTTTTTTCTCAGTGGTTTAAAGACATTAAATAAAATATATTCATTTGATTCCCCCCACCCCCAGATTGTCACTTTTGAAGCATTTCTTACTTGTTTTCCCTCTTTCTGTGCATGGGCTTGCTTGCAGACTTGTCCCTGAGTGTGTGAAGCAGATTCCTTCTGCCTGAGTGTGGATGGCACACACGCTGTGACCACACACAGCCCTCCAGTCCCCAAGGGGTCTCCAGGGTGCAGACCCCAGCCCCAGCTGTTCTGCTCTCTGCGCTCACTGCCTGCAACCCAATCCCCGGCAATGGGGACAGCCAGGTCTAACCTGTCTAAGCTCCTCAGCACCTCACACAAGTGCAGCTGCTGTACAGACACATCACAGACCTCACGCAGTTTATTTGTCTCTGAAATTCCAACTACAGCAACGTTTTGAGAGGACAATGCCTTTGGAATTTCTGTAGGGCAACCTAGTAAAGTAGCTGTGTATTCAAGGATTTGCTAACAGCTGGAAAGTTTTGAAGTGCATCCTCTTGCTCTTGTCAGGAAAGCATTGGCGTGTAGCCCCTGCAGGATTGCAGAGATTTGAGATAATCTTGGAGAAGAGATGTGCTTGCTTTGCACATATGTTCCAATTTCAGAATAGACTGCAGCAGCTGATGTGCTCTCCAGATCCACTCCTCCATTTTTTTCTCAGGATTTGGCTTTCTTAGAGGAGCTCTGATGGTACACTGAAGTAGAATGTGTATCCTAGGAATGGCAAGTACCACGTGGCTTATCCCAAGCAACAGCTATATTCAGGCTATAGAATCATCGAGTCCCTTGGATTGGAAGGGACCTTAAAGACCATCTAGCTGTGGGCAATGACACTCTTCACTAGACCAAGCTCTGTCCACCCTGGTCATGAACACGTTCAGGGATGGGGAATTCAGAGATTCTCTGGGCAAGCTGTGCCAGGGCCTCACCACCCTCATAGTAAAGAATTTTTTCCTCTTATCTAATCTAAACCTACTCTTTTAGTGAGAAGCCATTCTCTCTCATCCTATCACAACATGTTCTTGCCAAAAATCTCTTTACATCTTTCTGGTAGGTTCCCTTCAGGTACTGGAAGGCCACAATTAAGTCACTCCAAAGCCTTCTCTTTTCTAGGCTGAACAATCACAATTCTCTCAGGCTTTCCACATAGCAGGTTTACTGTAAAAATGACAGCTCAAGAAGAATCAAGACCAGGTTGGATGGGGCTCTGAGCAACCCGGATCTAGTGGCTGGCATCCCATGGTAGAGGGAGTCCTACAGATCCTTCAGGGAGGGTGATGACAGTGCCCCAACAGTAATTCTTAATTATTTTCCAACTTTGACAATTAATAAGTAATAAATCCTATCTAATCAAATGGGATTTCAAGTCCATGGTTTAAACTCAATTTACTGTACAAGCATAACTGTGATTTTTTTTCATTTCCTTCCCCTGAAGTCACCTTCTTCCTTGGAAGGTAAAAATTAAGCTGACAGATGGTATCAGCAGAAGAATGATTATGAGTTTTAAAAACCTTGATATTTTGGCTTAGTACACCATTTTTCATGCAAATACTGACATGAATATTAACACCCAATTAAGAAAGTATAAAACTATGCCATTCACTTACAGTTTACATTACAATCATTTAATGTTTCATTAAAAATGCTCAGAAAGGCTGCTCTGAAAGGGATAAAAATCAACGATCACTATACATCACTTCTGATGTTTTGCTCTTCTGGTATGATGTGGTAGTGAAAATGGGCTATGAATCTCTTTAAATTATTCTGTTAATCTGAGTTTAACAATTTCATGCAATTTATGAAATAATCTATGTTTAATTCAATACAACAACTTTGAAATTGTTCATTTGATATGAGTATTTCTCTCTGTAAACCTAGTTACCTTAAAATTAAAATAAAATTCATGCTTTGGAATGCCTTAAAATTTTTTCTAATGGAATGTCTTGATAATCTTGAAATATTTTCCAGAGTGTTTTTGAGTAGAAAAAAATTCATTACACTCTTTTTTTGATAAATCTCAGGGAGTTCATACACTAAATTTTGTAATTTCCACCAAGAAGGTGTAATTCAAAAACGTCTTGACCAACTATATTTACATTAATTTATCTCTTTCTCACAGACAGGCAAAAAAGTATAAATCTCCTCCTTCTCATCATATCTATTGTCAGTGAACAAAATATAATAGTGAAAATCATTAAAATCTAATGAAATTCTACTTTCATGAGAAACTTGAAAAACTTTGGCCATGCAGCCACATTATTCAGCAGATTACTTAAGTGCTACATGATGGATGTAAAAGCTCAAGCTCGTACATGCTGTAAACAGAGACAATAAAATAATGCAACTGAAGCTTCTCATCACAGCCTGCACCAACACATCAGCTCACAGCACCCTCAGCCTGGGAGCAATCGCTTGCACAAGTGTCAGGGCTCACTTGCCAAACTAACTGGGTCAGTTCAACAAGCCTTCTCAGGATAAGAAGCCTGTGACACCCTCTCCTTGCTTTCTTTTTTTCCCCTCCCTAAGAAAAGTGGACATCAGTCTCGTCTCCACGTCTCCTGCAGCTTCTTACTCCTTCAGAGAGGGATACAGGAAGGATATCCCATTGGATACAGGAAGGATGACTGATTTATATGGCTCAGTCTGTAAAAACGGTATTGAGTGCTGAAAAGTCAGTGTTGCACCATAAAAAGCAATGGCTGGTTACATGTATTGCTTGCAGGTTGTCTTCTTTATTAGGAGATATCAAAAACTCCAGTGACAATTCATCACCTTCTGAATCCTATTAGCAGTAATGGAAAACTGCCAAGACACTTTCCACAAATTTCATCAGCTCTCCTTAAAGTCATATAGCAGCCAAGATTAGACTACAACATGAGTCAAAGAACATGGACTGGCCATCATCCAACCCTGTGCCAGAGAGGTGTTACCAAGTCATTTCAAAGGACAACAAAACACCAGAGTTAAGTGTTTTAACTGGAGATGTTGAGGCTTACTTCTTTTATTTCATTTGCACATGGTTTTACCAATAAGACTGTCCTTTGAGGCCATGCCATGAAGGCAAACTCCATCATAATTCCTAACAGCCATTGCCTTTGCCTCTGATATCAAAAGTTACTTGTAAATGCTTTCAGATTTGAAACACTGGCAATAATAACCCATAGCCTGGCTGATTTTGCAAACTCCT
Organism: Xenops minutus; assembly: GCA_035221455.1. Classification (NCBI taxonomy): domain Eukaryota; kingdom Metazoa; phylum Chordata; class Aves; order Passeriformes; family Furnariidae; genus Xenops; species Xenops minutus. The sequence continues at coordinate 5,888,127 of JAWWEE010000010.1, read as the reverse complement.
CTTGTAAAATTTTGAGACACTAATGTATATTTTTATGGTTGGTATAAAGGGTAGGAAATAGTCTCATTTCATGCAATGGCTATAAGCTAATGCTAACAAATTCAAATTTAAAGGAGTATATTACAGATAGGTAGCCAGCAGGACAATTTACCTAAGGAATCAATGGATACTTATGCACCTAAAATCCCTATAGGGATTACTCATTTCATTCGAAGAGCAAATGTTTTAAATTGTCTCTTCCAAAAAGTTAGAATACCATCATCTCAAAAAGTATGAAAAATCAGAACATTTTTTCTTAAGTGAAACATTTTGACATCTTTTTACAACATTACTGCAGGCTTTTTACCAGATCCCACAATGTACCGTAGCAGGTATTGTGGGACATTCCAGGAGGAGCCACGTGGGAACATAGTGTGGAGAATGCAAAAAAAAAAAAAAAAAACCCAAACCAAAACCAAGGAGCTGTCTACTCTGTAAAAAATAAAGAATTTGGGGATTCGTGCTACAATGCTTGGACCTCCTGTGGTTTTTATTCCTCAAGCACAAGTCGGCAGTTTAACAATATCACTTAGCACTAAGTGACCTGCTCTTTTCTGCGGGGATTCAGCCGTACAAGATACAGACAGAGCTATTCCCCAGTTTGGAGATAAGGATGGAAGAGAATACTCAATGTCTGCATCAGCCTGGTGTGGAGAGAGAGAGCAGAGCAATGAATGAAAACTTCCCCGTCTCTTCACTGATGTGCCTGCCATTTATCTGACACTGTATTCTGGTAAACAAAACTCAGGGGATAATACATTAGAGAATAATCAGACAAACGATCTGCAGAGATCCTTGTGTTAACGTTGTCTCTTTATACTAAAAAGTATGCTTTTAGCTAAATGCCTGTTCAGTTCCCTTCCTGGGCACCTAAATGAATAAAAGGATGATAATGGCACTTTCATTATTTTAGGAACATATTTGCACCTTAATGAAAGAGCTCTTGAGAGGGTACAAAAGACTGAGATGTAAGTGCTTAAACTAATAGAAAAATGTTCTGTGGATTATTTAAAACATGAAAATATAAACTGCTCACCATGCTATCATCTTCATCTTAAAGAAAAAAACCCACACCAAATAGTAACAGGATTTACAACACAGCAGTCAAACTTCATCCTATCATTGTATCATACACCTCATTTCTGTAAGTTTTATGGAAGAAACCTGCAGAAAAGTTTCTTGGACAACCAGAAACTGAGGAATTTGTTTTAATATGTGAAATCACAGTTTTCTTTCATGACAAATATCATCTTTTAAAACAATGACTGACTAGTCTTCAAATGTACATAGCCATCAGCAACCTGGAGTCATCAATCTATTTAAAAATTTGGGTGTCTCTCATCTTAACCATTTAAAAAGCATGTAATTTTAAGGAAAAATGAAATAAAGTTTATCATCTGTGATACATTAAATTTATTTATGAATTGTGGAGTGGTCAGGTTCTGGTCTCATATTGCCCCAAACTGTACTCAGGGTAGTATTCATCAACATGCAATTCTCAAGTCTAACAGAGGCATACAGTAAAATTTTTCCCTTCAGTTAGTTGGTCCTTCTTAATTTGGTGGTTAGTGAAAGAAAAACAACACATACAAAAAATACAGGAAAACTGGGGATGAAATATGGAGTCAAAATTTAAAGCAATTTGAAACACTGAAATATGCCAGCATTTGATCTAAGGAGCTACAGAATTAGCATAGTGAGCATATGTTCATGTTCAAAGATAACAGACATTTTTGATAACCCTCCCTAAACTTAGCTCATCTCTGATTTACATATTTAAATGTTCTTTATTTTGTTTTAATTTTTTTTTTCCATTTTTTGTATGACTTAAATCAGGGTCACCTTCATCATTTGTACATAAATATATACACAGCTTTCATTTATATAAATGTTTAACTGCAAATATTGCACCTCAATTTTTATACAGTATAGCTGTATCAAATTGCTCATTTTCTTATCCAGTAATTTTTGTAATGTATAATTATATTTTCTTTCCCTGCATATGTGTCAAAACTCTGTCTGCAGAAATGCTACTTGAATCTCATTTCTCCGCATCTGAGTTCACTCCCTGTTGGATCTCTTTTGTCTCTCCTCCATAATCTTCTCTTTTAAACTCCTCAGTAAAGTCCTCCCTGACAGCAGCAATCTAGCCGGTTTAAAGATTTTATCAGAATTTCTGTATTTCCAGGAAAAAATTGAGAATTCACAATTCTAGCAGAAGCCTGTGCTGTAGACACATTCCTATCCAGAACTAGCTGGTCCTTCTGGCTCACTCCCCTCTCCAGCTGCACTGTGGATTTGGGGGATAACAGCAGTTTGGAATTGGGGCCTGACAGTGCTGTGTAAATATCTCAATCCTCCTTGGAACTGATGTGGAAAGCATCTTCTCCTTGCCCCCTTCAAGTGAGCCCTGATTAGATTCTTAACGTCAAAATTCTCCATCAAGATATCACAAATCATTAGGATGGATAGATCTCATGGCATTTGTATGATATCTAATCAGGTCAGTTTTGGGGCTGCATTTGCGTTCCACATGGAATTACCCTCCATAGGCCAGGGAAGCTTGCCAAAGGCACTGCTGTAGCTTTTTACAGCAGGTTACACACTTACATTTTTATATATGAGCTAAAGATACTTCAGGGCAGTGCTGGAGAAGCAAACTGCATTCCTTTCTGTGCCAGTGGATATGCAGCTTCCACGGCTTCAACCACGTCCTATCTTTATTGGAGAGTTTCAAAGCTACTGGATCCATTTACACTTTGGCTGCACTATTACAAACGACCAAAATCCAGCTCTCAGTGTTGGAGGGTGTACATTAGCTCTGCTATCACTCATGCTCTTGGTTAACGAGACCCCCGAGGTCATTTGTCAGTGTGATGAAGCTCCCACAGCGAGCGCAGCCGACCGTGCTATTCCGTGTGCCGAGTGCCGGGTACACCTGCCTTCCTGGGAAGGCCTGGGGCAATGGATGGGCTCATTACAGGGTTAGATAAGCATTATAAGGCTTTTTGCTGTTTTCAAACTCAGTTCTTTGCACTGGCTGCTGGAGGCATTTCCATACTGCCAGGCGTGAACAGGGATTGATTTGATTCTTTCCCATTATGGATATTAGAAAATATATGGAAACATATCCAAGTATTTTGATACCAGCTGCACCTTCTGTACATGGAATAACTGGGTTTTCACAATAAAATGATCCCTCAGTGTTTTCCCACTCCCTACAGCTCCTGGTCCCTCCAAAGCCATCGAAGTTCTTCACCTTGTGCCTCACTGGCCCTTAACACCCATTCTCTGTTACCCACCTTGTTCCCTCCGAAACGTGGAACTCACAGGGGTGGCTGTTCTTGCACTGAGATGAGAGAAGAGGAGCCATCCAGACAAAAGCAGCACTGTGGACCACGCTCTGCTTGAGAGTTCACCCAGGGAAAGCTGCTTTAGCTGCAAGGAGAGGGAGAAGCAGAGACACAGGCACAAGATCTAGAAGGGCACAAGGTTCATACTCACTTGCCTGGGAAGGTGCATATCCAGGTTCCAGATTAGAATCACTGAGTTTGGAAAGGACCTCTAAGGTCATAGAGTCCAGCTATTAACCTAAGACTACCAGATCACCACTAAAACATCTCCCAAAGCACCACATCCACATCTACACATTTTTTGAATGGTTATTATGTGGCACAGACACCAGAGAGGGAAATTTTTTACATCAGGGTGTACTGAACAATGTTATATATTCACCAGCTCTGTAACCCATGGTTTAAGAAGACAACATCATTAAAACAGGAGGTTTACACTGAAATGAATGCTGTGCATTTGAGAAGTATTCCCAATGAGAAAGGCTCAGGGACTGCACTGAGAAAGGGTTAAAATTTAGTCAATACAGTAATGGTTAGGACTTCACTGATATCCTGATACACAAACCCTTTCTCCCCGTATATTTATTTTCTCAGTCCTTGAGAAAGGCACTAACAAATATTTGGGCTGAAATGACACATAAACAATGTTTGGTTTTTATTACTGAAACTGAAGAAGGAAAATAACTGAAAAGGAGTAAATAAACTGTTTGAAATGTAGCATTTAGTTGATTTCTGAAAACAGAATGAGCTGTTTATCAAATCAGTGTTTTTAGTGCTAAAGAAACTACCTCAGGTTCATGAATGTCACCCAAGCAGTTAAAAGACCCCTCTGGGCTGGTGGTGTGGATGAAGGCCAGGCATAATTCTTTATTTTTTATTATTATTATTTTTTTAAATGCACATGTGTTTATTAACACTTTTGAAAAACACAAAGCTGCTACCACAGATCTGCATGTACACGAAAAGTTCATTTTCTTATGACAAGTATTCATTATTCAGAGCAAACAAAGCATCTGATGGTTTATATATAACAAGCTCTGCAAAGAGGCATCAAAAATAGCAATCTGAATAGTTCCCTATTACAGAATCTTCCTTCACATAAGACACATGGAAAAGCATCACCAAAAAAGAAAAAAATGTCTGACGGATAAAATTTCAATTATTTAAATGAGCCAATCCTTGGCAATGGTATTATCATGGAACTTAGTTTTCCATTGGTTTGGAAATTAAGCATTTTTTTTCCAGCAAATTGGGAAATTCCTGTTTTCTGCAGCAGTATGATTGGAGAAAGTCAGACAAATAGAATTGTATGGATATGTCTGGAAAGCATTACGTTAGCAGTGTTAATCAGGTGCCTCAGTTCTTCCAAAAATCAATTTCTTCAAAATTAAAATTGGGAAAATTGAAATTGTATCTCCAAGGTAGACTCGATAGGAGCTCTCCTATGAAACCTTCCATTGCTGTAGGAGTAAGGCAGCAAATGTAATTGTGAATGCCACAATACAGTACGAATGAGAGGAGTCTGGAAACAATGGTAAAAAGGATACCTAATAAAACCTTACTGAAATGCATTCAGTGATTGAAAGAAACAACAAAACAAATCAAAACCTGAATATAAAATACATAACAACTATACTCGTGTCCTGGATAATGTACTTCTCATACTATTAGTATGGTATATGGCACAGGAATACAGCACATAAAGTTATAGCCTTTTTTCAATAATCACAAATGCAATAAAATGAGATATTCCCAAGTTTCCTGTGTTCATATAAAAGAAGAATAGAATTTTAAAAACAAGGACCACTTGAGATCCACTTTTTCAGGAAGGCTTCAAATCTTAGAAGTGTAAAATAACAAAAGTTATCTCACAACATAAAGAACTGCCTTTTATTTGTTTCCTTTTTGACTTACATCGAAAATCCTTCTGATTTTTCATTCATCTGCATCAAATTAAGTTCAGGTGGGAGGCTGGGTTTATTGGCTTTCTTTTCTCCTAGGAAAGCTGACCTGGTTATTGAACTTGTCTTTGTGTAAGAAACTAAAATATAACTTCCTTGGTGCTGCAATTTTCCCAAGGCATTCACAAATTGCAAACTTCTGCATTCCTACCTTATCAAAATCTGCTTATATGAAAGCCTTAAGTGGAAACTTGAAATTAAAGAAAAATCTTTCTATCATTCTTGTGTTGTGAAGACTAATTTATTGTTTAATCTGATAAGTAAGCAGGTATTTATTGAATAGCTAGTCAATAAATTGTCAGATAATTATATAGTGGGCTTAACTAGTTTAGGTGCCTTCATTTATCTACCAATCTTCCTTTCTCTGCAAGAGTATACCATAATCTTCACCCTTTATCTTCTAAATAAAAGTAATTTTGATGTTTGCTCGGTGCCACCCTATGTTCCATGTATAATTTCATTACAGAAGGATGAAATGGGCCTTGCAAATATAAAATCTCCCAGGTTGCCTTCAGGTAACTATAACACCTAAATCTAAGAGTTATTATAATGGAACTGGTAATTACAAGCAAAAGGAATTGTGGAGGAGGGTAGAGGAGTACACTTCATCAGTTGTGTATAAGCTGCAATGGGAGGAAAAGGGTAACTCTTTGCTTGCTGAATTCAAAGGCAGATTTGCCTCAGTAAGTTGATGAACAGGCAGCTTCTTTCCTGACACACCAGTTCCTCTCTAAACACTAACAGTTGGACTAACTTCAAAGTTGGCTCTTTTAAGCCTTAAATATATGTTTATGCAAGCAGCCACCATTTCCTGCACTAGGTGGGAAATACTGCAAATGTTAGTTGAAAATCTAGCAAAGGCACTTGCAGTTGCGCCAGCAACAAACACACTTTCCAGCAGGCGTTTGATGGAGCTTTCATGTCTCATTGTTGCTGTATTTTCATGTTTTGAGGTTCCAGCAAAGTGATCAAAATATGTATATTACCTTACTTCAAAACAAAACAAAACAAAGGGGGGTTGGGGGGGGGAGAAAAGAATAAATACACTGAATATTTTGCATTCACAGCAAATTACAATTCATGATATTCCTCTCTTCGTTTTGTTCATTTTCTGGCTTCTGAAAAGCAGGCATGCTGCTGCCTCAGTTATATTTACAGCACAGGGTAAAACTGATTTCTCTATGATCAAAATCCTTCATTTTTTTACTTGCCTGTTTGTTTTTAAGCACAACATTGCTCTCAGTTATGCTGCATAATAAAAGCATGTCTAATAACAGCAACTTCTTGTTTGTGTTCTTTATATCACTGACATTTAGAGAATTATTTTAAAATAGCATAATGGGTTCAAAGACTGTTTTCAATAACAGTAAATGGTCACAATTTTACTCCTAGCTAGTATTTCCAGTGCATTTTACATTAATTATACTTTAATTAGAAAATTACATCAAGTGGAGTAACTGACTGTGTGTGCTGGTTTTGCCTGCGATGGAGGTAATTTTCTTCACAGACCTATTATGGGCTGTGTTTTGGATTTGTGCTGGAAAGCGCTGATAACTCAGGGATGCTTCAGCTGTTGCTGAGTGGTGCTTGCACAGTCAGAGCCTTTTCTGCTCCTCACCCCACTCCACCAGTGGGGGACCTGGGGGCCACAAGGATTTGGGTGGGGGCACAGCTGGGACAGCTGATCCCAACTCATCCAAGGGGCACTCCATACCATATAGCGTCATGCTCCACTGGGGCAGAAGAAGGAAGGAGGGGACATTCAGAGTGACGTTGTTTGTCTCCCCAAGCCACCACTATGTGTGATGGAGCCTGGCTTTCCTTGGGTGGCTGAACTCCTGCCTGCCCATGGGAAGTGGTGAATGAATTCCTTGTTTTGCTTTGCCTGTGTGTGCTCTCCTTTTGCTCTCCTTATCAAACTGCATCTCAGCCCACAGGTTTTGTCAGTTTTCCTCTTCCTATTCTCTCCCCCATCCTGCCAGGGAAAGATGAGGGAGCAGCTGTGTGAGGTTGAGCTCCTGGCTGCAGTTAAACCACCACGCTGTGCAAAAGTGATCATTTCTTAAAGCACAGCATGAGTATTTTCATCATCCATAAGAGAGGGGAGATCAATAGTTAATTACCTCATGAGGCCCGTATAAAGGGGCTACTGAACAGTTAAAGAGAGAACAAAATCTGCTCTTATTTAAGATGTGTCAAAACCTCAATATGAAGGTGTGACTTGGGCAGCCAAGCCTGCCAGACACTTCCCCTGGGCAATGGAAACAGCGGTTAAGCAGTGACACTTTGGCACGGCCTCGCAGAGCTTCAGGAGAGGTGTGAAGCATGAGGCATGTCCAGGCTGTTAACCCACACTCCAGCCTGCGCTGCAGCACCGGCGCGCAGAGACGTGCCACGAGTGTCTCACTGCTACTGCTAGAACTTCATTCTGCTGGCAGGACTTACCTTTAAATGACTTTTTGGAATGATTGCAGATATATCACAGGGTAATGCACGTAAGAGTTGGAAAACAAAGCATTTATTGAATTACATCGCTTATATACTACTTTGTGTCCAGAAACAAAATGAATTATCTCTTTTGTGCTCAAAATGTTTTGTATGTATTGGATGCCATATATATGGCAGAGTAAGACATTATTTGAAAAAATGAAGCTTGGGCTTCTAAAATAAATAAAAAAAATAAATTGTATACATCATATTTATATACACATTGAATTTCTTCTCTTCCTTCTCTGAAATCATGGTTTATATTTGTATTGAATCATGCTAAATTCTCCTTGGCACACAATCCCATATCCTTTTACAAGTCAGTTGGCTGCCTTATAGTACATCACTGTATTGGAAAATCACAGCTGCTGAGAACTGGCACATCATGGAAAAATACAGAACATTTTACAGACATTTTAAGTTCTGAAGTGGGCAGTTGGGGAAAGACAGTGGAGAACCCTTGTCAAACAGAAAGTGCATATGCAGAAATTACTCTGTGCCAAGAAACTCTGGTTAACTCAAGAATGCTGCCTGCAGATGGTGTATTTTAAACCCCCACTAACAAAGCAGTCAAATATAGTCAGATCTGAAGGAAGGTCTCACCTTGGCATACCGTGATCATACTCCTGCCCTGTGTTGAGCCACGCTTGGAACGGAGGGCTGAAAATAAAAAACATGGTTGAAAAAGGTAGTGCTGGCTGTCAATACTTCTAGTCCTGTCCTTCCTACAGATATTAAGAAAAGATTCTTCACAGAAAGGGTGGTCAGGCATTGGAACAGACTGCCTAGGGAAGTGGTTGAGTCACTGTGCCAGGAGGCATTTAAGAGATTTTTATATGTGGCACCTGGGGACAGGGTTTAGTGGTGAGCTTGGCAGTGCTGGGTTAATGGTTGGACTTGATATTCTTAAGGGTCTTTTCCAACCTAAATGATTCTATGTCCTCATTTGATTTTAGGTATTTAGAAAACACACCTATCTCCATCTAAACTACATTTCTGGGTTCCTGTTCCAGTCAGCAGAAGTCTAGCTCATCCATTCAGTGGGCTCTAGAGTACAGTACATTTGCCCAAATGCAGGCACCTACATTAGGATGATGTGAAATAGATTTAAACCAGCAGTGGCTCGATTTTTTCACTTGGTATAAAAAAGAATATATAGGATCTTGATCACTTGCATGTGCCTATGTCATATTCCTCGTATAGTCACCCGAATCCCATTCTAAAGTACAATACATTGCAAGTACAGATTAGAACACTTTATGGACATCCACAGGTAGAAAAAATACTATTTTAAGTAACGTCATGCTTTAGGTCATAAGCTGACCACCTTAGGGGCAAGTAATGGCCTCCAAAGAAACAAAATCATTAACTGCCTCTGAGAGAGCTTTTAACAGCTTTTTACAGACACCAGACTAAGGACACTGGTGTCTGCAAGCTGTTAAGATACAGTCATGTTCTGTCCCATTGACTGAACAGAGCATTTTAATATGGAAAGCCTTTCCTTCAATGGAAAAGGCCCTGAAAATAGAAACATTCTTGTGGACCATTCATTTTTAGAACAGTTAATCATAATTGATCCTTTCACAATGAATAGTAAATAAGAGTTATTATTAATAATGAATAATAAGAATGAATTATAATCGTGTGATTATTAGGCTATCAATAATTAACAGGGATTTGCCATTTATTGTAAATACTGTTGCTGTTTCTGTTGCAGCTTTGGATGGCCCAATTTATATGGTAATTTTATAAGAAACAGCGCCAATTACAGCCTGGCTATTACAATAGAGTAGAAGCAAATGATGACTTTATCAGTTTTGTTAACTTTTTCATTTTACTCGTTGTCAGCACAGCCTGCAATGTAAACATGATGTAGTGAAAGGAATAAAGAAGTTTTGTGCAAGTCTAATAACTTTGGCTAATAATCTCACTTCCCCAAGCAATCATGTGAGAGAAATAAATACAGCAGGAAGAAATAAAGGCAGGCAGGTCAGCATTAGGATGGACCACGAGGATGGGTTTGTTAGCTATAAATGCCTGCTGAAAGTGCCACTGAAGCAAGGAGAGGCAGAGTAACATGCCAGAGAGTGTAACAGCAGCCATGGCAATAAAGGGACAGAGCAGGGCAGGGTATTTTCATCTGATGTGATCATTTAGGTAGTGCCAGGGCTGGATTTAGCAGCGGGGCTGGTGATACACACGTACACAGCCTCACACCTTCCACAGCAGCTGATCCAGCCAGCACGGGCAGTGACTGTGCATCTTCTTAGCTTGCTGATTCAGAGCCCAGCTGAGCTTTATCAATAGAAATACCAAATTATCAGACTATGAGGAAAGCTAACCAGGAGGACACACACAATGACTTTCACAGCAGGACAATTCAGCATAACCACCCTCTTTTGGAGTATAGCTCCTATTACAGTCCAAGTCTGGAATTTTCTGGAGAAATATTCTACAATATATTATGACTATTCCTTTGCAGAAAAAAAAAAAAAAACCAAAAAAACCAAAAAACAGTTTTCCTTGTAAAAGCAAAGATCTTGTATTTCAAATATACCTATGAAACCCCTAAATATTATTGAATAAACATGTACAGGAGTTATATTGACTAGGGTAATAAAAATATATTAAAAGGATGAAATAGGATTTGTGAATTAAATTGACGATATGTGTTAGAAATAAGCAGATAGAATACATGTTATCTAGTTAAAAAAAAAGAAAAGAAAAAAGTTTGGATTTTTAATCATTGTATTGCTTGAAGAGAATTGTCACTAAGCTGTCCACAGCATTTAATAGAATATTTAAAATTTTAGGAAACAAAGCCCGTCTTTAAAAATATTCAAAAAACAATTCTACAGTCCTGTCAGAATCTGTAATTTTGATCTTAATAATCAGTGATTTCAGAACTACCTCAGATGAACCTGTATGGCACACAGATGGCAAGTCATTTACATGATAAAAAGGAGAACTGGCCCATGTCTGAATCCCTGGAGGGGGCCATGACCCATTAGCAGAGGAAAGACGACCTTTACTGAATAATAATTGAGAACTATTACTAAGATAATTACAAAACCAATTGACTGCCAGAAGGACTAGACCTTGGCTCTCCAATTTATAGAGGATCTGCTGGTGATCTGCACAGAAAATAAAAACATGCTTAGGGTTCACAAACACCATAACCTCAACATCTGCCTGCCATCTAAAGATAATGATCTGGTATTAATTAATTTGAACAGTGCAGTCATTGCAGAGGTAAACTGCATCACAAATCAGACACTTAACACAACCTGAAGTTATCATGTTTTCGTCCAGCCTGTATTAACAGGCACATGCTATCAGGTAAATTAAACTGTTGCAGGTCACAACATGAAAATGAATTAACTTAATTCTCTTTAGGAGGGAGCATGATTGTGTCTCTGTGCTGAATGCTGTACCAGTAAACATGATAAAAGCTTTTCTTAAAAGTGTTTTGCAAAATGCTCCTAACATAACATTTTTTAATGCATACACCTGCAACAGTTTTTTCAGGTTCCTTCCTCTGCCAGGAGGAGGAGATAGAAGATACTGGCCTTGGAATAAGAATTTTTTGTGGTTTTGCGGGGTTTGGGTGGGTTTTTTAGTTTGATTTTTTTTTTTTTTGATGGATTGGTTTGTTTGCTTGTTTTCAAAAGAGGAGTCTCCAGAACAAAACCATTAAAAGGTATCTGTTGTGAGATGCCATTAATTCTCTATTGATAAAACTCAGGACAGCGCTAAAAATCCATGAAAGATTTTCCAGAGCATTTCCCATGTCTTCTGCAGGGAGATGAGGTATAAGAAATACAGCCCGCATGCCATATGTATTGTTGATTGGATTTTCAAAATTATCCTTCCTTACATGTGAAGGATATTTTGAAGAGTTCCAGAGCTGGAGGATTTCACAACTCAGTGCCAAGTTTCACACCTGGGAACTGATATTTAGGAATGCAGAACATCAGAAACACCCGGCATTCTGAAAAAATCATAGCTAGCCTTCCTCCTTAAGATGGAAACAGCTGAAATTACTGTGACAAATGCTTTGGCTAAAATGTTCTTTCACCTAAAACCTGCTCCTTGATTTTTAACTCCACTACTGAGTCCCATAGTTGAGTTTCTTTGAGGACCCTCCACTAAAAGGAGTGTTACAGGTAGACATTCTTCAAGGCAGATAATTTAAGTCACAGCATGAAATTTATATAAAATTCAATTCACATTTGAGACCTGTAGTAAAAAAGAGCTGCCAACACTGACAGAATGCTTGTTCTGCATGACAGAAATGGTAATAGAGACAATTTCTTACCCAAGGAGGACCTATATAATAGCATGTGGTGGAAAGAGGAGATAATGCATTCAATTTACAAAAAGATACATGAGCTAGGATTCAAATTAGTGAAGAGTTCAAAAAATTAACTGCACTGTCAGGTGAACCATCTATCCCCAAATTCAAACACACAAGACAACTGGGACTTGAGGATGCTTGCTCTGAACTTCAGGCATCCCGTCAGCTGCCAGGTCAAACCCACAAAATGCTTCAGGTTGAAAGTTTAGATCAGTCAGGACTGAGACATTGATGGGTTTTTTCTCCTTTTTTTTTTTTTCTTTTTTTCTTTTTTTTTTTTTTTTTTACAGCTCTACTTTTCAAGGTGAAGTGTTTTAGGAGAAGTAAAAACACTGCTGACGTTTCTGTGGGAATTTCCTCATCTTCACATTGTCCTGACTACAACAAAATCGGGGTCCAGAAGCAGTGAGTCCACAGAGGTAGGGCTGGGTGCAATATTGACCACGAAAAGGTCTTTGCAGACAGCCAGGGGCTGGGAAAAACCAATTGTCAGGGATCTATCCATGTTCAAATTTGGAGTAACCAAAGCATGGCATTTTCAGTACCTATCATAATAGCTTAGACAGGAAAGTTTTTTGCTGGTATAATCCATTTGTTTACAAAGATCATAGCTTAGAAGGCAGTACAATTCTCTTAAAATTCTTGACAATTTATTCCTGTGAGCAGTCTGCAGTCATGGTAATTTATCATATTTTTCTCCCAACCTGATATTAATAAAATCTGAAAAAATACTGAATATATGAATAAATGAATATGTCTTTTGGGAGAAAGGACTTCAGCGGCAATCAGAAATAGGAAGAAGATAAATACCCAATGAGACAAAGTGAATCAAAACAAAAAGTGCTTGAGAGAATGAGATCACATTGTGGTAGTAAGAGCTGATGAAGGTAAATACAGCAAGGCTTAACAAGGAAGAAGGGGGATTAGGGCAGAGTAGGTGCACACATTTTTGTATTAAATCAGCACTGCAATAGTAGCTGAAACTCCTCAAAAAATAATCCTCTAGATTCCTTGACAGGGCATTTTGGGCACTGCTGGTGTATGGTTAACCCGCCTCCCTCCCCAACAATTTGTCCGAACACTCTCACCATCCCACATCTCATACAAACTCAGTGCAATTTCTGGCTCCCTCAGAGAGAATATGGAAAATTTAAATTGGTATATACAGGGTGTCCTCAGAATCAAGAGAGCCCCTTGCTCTGGGTTTGGAGCTAATGTCTGGTGGCACTTCCTATCCAGTGCTTCGTGGGGAATCCAGCCACAGAGACTGGCACTGAAGACGGTCCATTCTTTGTGCATTACACATTTCTGCTGTAACATATCCTAGAAAGTTTTGCTTTTCAAAATTTTCTGTCAATCACCCCATTTCCATCAATAATCCCTGTGATTTAACATGTTCTCTTCCTCAAGAGATTTAAGCTGTAGGATGGCCCTTATGCAGTTTTTGACTGTTGTAATTGTAGTAGAGATCAACAAAATTGGATGCTGTTCTGTCATCCTTGACTGGGTTCCTGGTGCTAATCAGGAGTTGAAAATTACACATTCAGAATGGATTTAGAGACATATAGTATGTGACAATTCAGCAAGCAGTAAAGAGCATTGTTTTGAATTCTTAAAGGTTAGTGGTGCAAGCTGCAGTGACTAAAGCTTTTTGAGCCCTGAAAGAAAACCAATTAGGTATGGGAAACAAACACATTCCAGTAATGTAATCTGTATTTTCATACATTTAAGGCCAGGAGAAGAGATTAGTTCATCTACAGTGGGTTTTTGTTTCAGATACTTACATTCCATCCAATTACCTCTGATATTGAGCCCCCCATTACTTGCGTTCAGCCAAAAAATAACTTTCAGAAAGTATATAGAGTGTATCTGAAAGTCTCCAGAGATGACGTCTACCATTTCCTACTGCAATGTAGCCTGCACCCAAGTTTAATTACCATCTCTGTGAAACAGAGAGAAAAAAGCAACAGTGTGTGCTTTATTTCTAATTTGAAATTGCCTTGCTCTAGCTCCCAGCTACTGGTTCTTGCTATATGTTTCTTTGGTAGATTAAAGAACGCTGTACTATTTCATGTTTTCTTCACAGAGGTGTTTATAGAGGCTTAACTTTTTCTTTTTTATAAGCTCAACAAAAGTCTCCCAGTGGAATGCATTTTCTCTGCACTCCAAAACCTTCTTGTACCTCTACTTTCTATCTGTCCTTATTTTTTTTTCCCTTTTTTTTTTTTTTTCCAGTGTGGCACAGATAGTAGGAACATTCCCAATATTCTACTATTCATCTGTAACAGAGACTTTAATATCACCATATTACTTTAACTTCTGTTTTTATCCATAACCTTAAAGGAATTTTTACCATAATGAAAACTGAGCAAATTTTGCCATTAAAATCATGAGGGAAAAGAGATGAGGCATTAAATGCAGCAAAGGTACTGAAAGAAGTAAAAATAATAGGTCAGATTTAGAGCCCAAGAGGCCAATCTGCAGAGCAAGCTGTATAAGCAACCCACACATTACTATTTGTTTCCAGGATACTGGAAAAACCCATTGCCTTCTTACTTAAAAATCATACATAGATTTCCAACAAATCATGTCTTGGAAGGATGTAGAAAGAGAGGAGGACAAAGACAACTGAGTTTAACTTATTATGGCAACGATGGAGCTTTGGTTTTGCATTTGCTATTCTGCTAATGATGTCTGATATCCTAAGCTCTCTGATATCCCAAGAGCTGAAGGGATGACCAAACAAAGACACTGTTCCCCAACAGCCTAATACAGACTTTGAGGGTGGTCACAGGACTGACAATCAAGTAGAATTTACTGAAGCTGTTTAGAAACAGGAACACTTTGGCTTTTCCTCCTGCCAGTCACCATAGAGGGTTAAAATACAAAACTACTGGGAGGGAAGGTAGGGAATTCATAGAAGTGGAACAAATTCTCAAGCATATGAAATCACAGTTTAATTTTAATGGAATACAGTCAATTAAATAAACATCATATAAACACAACAAACAATGCAGGTTACAAATCCTGTTAGCCATGAATATGTGTACATGTTTGTTAAGGTGACCTTGGTTTGTGTGACACAAACTGGGCACCAGATGGACAGCAGCCTGGGGGAATTAGTTTTTTCTGCCAAAGTACCCATAGTCAAGTTAATTTTCATACTTACATTCTTTTGTTCGCTGTCTTATGAATTTATACTAGCATAAGTTCTCTGTTATTCTTCATAATCACTTTTCTCCTTGAGCATCCTTATGCTTATTGGTTTGTTATATCACTATCTCTGCAATGATCTGTGTTTCTATGATTTTCATGGATTTATTATTCTTACAAGAATCAGCTTTAGTTCTGCAACTGTCATGCTTCAATTCTGTTAGAAATCTTAAATATCTATATATATTTCTTATGGATTATGAGTCACAGTCTACAATTTTAATTCTGAGCTTATAAAAAATGAAGTGAAGTGTGACAGGCAAACGTGACACTTATAAAATATTTTTAAAACACCCTTAGTCTACTTTTATAACCTATAGCTGCACTTGCAACTAAGCACAGCTGCCAGTCAAAAACTTAAATGCTTGGTTTTATTCCTCACATGGCCAACAACATCATTGTTTAAGTGAAAGTAAACTAGTATCTCCTCATCTGACTCAGATTAAACAAAAAGAAAATTAGGGATCACTTCAGGCTTTATTCAGAATGCATTTAAAGTTCAAACGTCACAACACAGCCAGTCTGCTGTAAGGTGCTCTATCTGGCAAAACCAATTTTCTGCACATCCAAATGCACAGGTCTACATGAGTGCAGCCCAAGTATCTTTTATATAAAAGGGTAAACCTGGCGGTGAAGAAATTAAGGTTTTAGAACTAGCATAGATATGGTATGAAATATAATTTCCATTTAAGATAATAAAATCACGTTCACAAAAAACCCCTACTGAAAAAAGATGGCTGAAAAGGCAACAGAAGCTGTAGTGATGACAAGCAATTTGCAAATTTAGCTTGTTCAGGTGTACAGTAAGAGAAAATCATCACCATGCCAACCCTGGGGCAAACGCCTCGTTCTTCCCAGGGTACTTTGGAAACCTGTTTCCATGAAGAAACTCTGACTCACCTTTTCACTGGAATTTTTATGCCTTTGCTTTACAAAAACACTGATTTCAGGGATTGTTCATACAACAGTCTGAGCTTTTTGAAATCAATCTTTTCTTATGAAATCAAATAACAGCTTTCCCCAGTGGGCATATTTAATTTTACCAAATCCCACATCAAATGAAGCTTATTTGTGTTCACATACAAAGCCTAACAAAGAAAAATTTCTTATTTTGTGTTCTGATTTGTGTATTGAGACCATGACTCTTTTTGGACAAAAGAAGCAGAAAGAAAAGTGAGGTACAACAGCCAGTCCCTTTTTTCTCCCTCTTTTTTTTTTTTTTTTATTCATTAAATTGACCCCAAAACTTCCTGAGCACTGTATCATGCAGTCACCAAAACCTGAAAAAAACAGTATTAGTACTGAGAAAAAATTATGTATTACAAAATCAGCAATGTAAAGCATCTGCAAGCTCCTATGCTTTGCTGTTTGCACATTTGCAGAGACTGTATGAGTGCTGAGAGGAGCTTCTGCGCTTGCTCAGGGAAGAGCTCTCCTGTATGCACTTTGTGTTTCAGGGGAATAAAATGCACATTCACATAGTAGTGGACCTAATGAGGCTGAGCAACCTGCACACAGCAGTTGGAGGGCCATGACTGAAGTATAAAGCTGGAGAAACCACTGAAAATTAATGTTTTTCTTCAGGCAATAGCTGAGGCAAATATAACCTTGTAACATCATACATCCCAGGTAGTGTAGGAGCAAAAGGAATCACCTCCTGCTGTCTCCCAGTGCAATGGTTTCCCAGCTCTTTCTGCTTTCCCTGCCTTCTGCACCACTGCACAGCCCCGAGCTAAGGCTGATCATCCACGAGCTTTCCCCCAGGAGACCCCCGGGTTCAAACTGATGCAGATAGTCTTTGCTCAGCTCATGGCAAAAGAAGAGAAGTCTACGGGGTGCAATAGATCCAGCAACTATAAAAAGCAGAAATTAGATGGCTTAAATTTGCTTTTCAAATTGTGTGTGTTTGATCAGACTGCAGTATTGGTTATCATTTGGTTTTGATAAGAAAGCAGTTGGAGGGGAGTTAATGTTGACTGATTTTTTTCAGTAACTTCTCATTTCACAGTTTCTGAGCATGAAATCAAGCCATTCCACAAAATAAAAGATCTCATGATAAAACCCATTTAAAACAGCCTTCTGTCTTATACAAGCAACTGTTGAAATTAATTAAAATATAGTACCCAACTTTTGACAGAACAAGTTTGTGGCCTCTCAGATTTTGGTTCTAACATGCATGAGTAGATTCCAGAGACCTGGTCTGCTGCTTGGATGCAGCAGTCAGTCCCTAATACCAATATGAGGTATAAAGCACCAGGCTTGATGCTCTTATAATGGCATTTAACATGAAAGGAAAGCTCTCTGGTACCTTTGGTTGCTATGAAACCATTGACATTTTCTGTTGGAAAGTAATTTGTCCTTAGTATAGTACTAAATGAGAAAGCAAATAAATTGTATGTGTGCAGTACTGAGGACACTAATTACTCTTGAATGGAAGATAACACTACCTGAACAGACCACTCTATGCTAGTCATGACTAGAAAAACTTGGTGTTGGATCTCCTATATTCTAACAGCAATACTGACCCTGAGGTGGCCACTCGGGCAGGAACTCCATGTGCAGTAGATCCACCAACCTTGTATCCATGTTATTTTACATCAAATGAGAATCTGGCCCAGAAAGGTTATTGAGCACCACCACATAAATTATGCAGAAGAGAAAGATTTGAATATATTTCCAAGCATCCAGATAGGTGAGATTGTGAGGTTTCTCAAAATAATAAGCAGAGGATGGTTAAGGCTGGAAAAGGCCTTTAAGATCATTGAGGACAACCATTAGCCAGACACTGCTGGGTCAAACACTGAACCATGTCCCCAGTAGGAAAGGAGAAAGCTGGCAGGTAAATAAGGGTAGGAAGCTGAGAAGACTCTTTGGTTCACACAGGCCTGTTTCTGGAGATGAGCTGAGGAAGCTTCCCTCCAAGTTCACCCTAAAGTCAACACCCATCAGCACAAAAATGGCTTTCAAAAAGAATCTTGAGACTCTGGAATGAATACAGTAAGTCCCCTAAAAAAAAGTATTTATTTGCACATTTCTTTATAAGAAATTACTTCCATTACCAAATCAGCAGTTCAGGTCACAGACATGAGTGTAAGAATGATCAGTTCCCCAAATTAGTTAGTGGCTGCTTAGGTCTCACTGCAAAAATCAAATAGTAGAGGTAATCAGAATAAACAATTAGATAACAAGATTTCCTGTGAGTAACAGGGCAGCAATATGCGTTTGGACATTAAGAACTATGCAGGTGAATATTATTGGGTCATAAATATAACAGGATAGCATGATTTTGAAAGTTTTCTTGGGTTTATATGAATAATAATATAGTACGTTCTTTTGTATTTCTTTCCATTGTGCATTGAATTTGGTGTGTATACCTTCACATGAATAATGCAATATAGCAAAATTGATGGCACAGTTCTTTTGCTAAAGCAGTTATGAAATGAGAAAACAAAATCTACAAGGAAAATTTATGAAAAAAACAACATTTCTCTAAGAATAAAAAGATGAAGTTGCCTGACCGTTTACATTTGTCTCCTGTGTCATGAATATTAGATCAGATTCGTTTTATTAATCCATTGATAGTTCCATAAGGCAACTCATTTTTGATAAACTCTGTCAGGGCTGCTGTAAACACAAAAAAGATTTATGAATTAATTTTCATACGTAAATGACAAAATCCTCTGATACATTTGAAATATCTGCCTCACAGTTAAAATAGAGATGTATGTGCATGCATACATACGTATTAATTTAACATTCAGCTCAGCCTGTTCTTTCAGAACATAGCTTAATCTCAACTGCCTTTTTCTGTGGAAAAGAACAGTAAACAACAAAGATAATTGACATTGAGAGTTTACTAAAAATGAAAGAAATGGACAATCTGTGATCTGGGAAGTGTGCTGGACTAAAGGTGTAGTGGGTTTTATTTTAAAAGCATTTTTGTTTTCAAGTATCAGTGGGTTGTGCATAAGCCAGTGTGCTGTAAAAACACAGATATCTACAGCTCGTTACTATTATTACTTGAATTGTCTTTATAGCTACAAGCCCCAGTCATAAACCTATTAGGCTAAAAATATCACAAAAGCATAAGCTCTAAATCAGTCTGCAATTGAAGTGAGCATGGGCAATTTACCACTGCCCTGAATATCTGCGTAAAGCCAAATGCACCTCCAAGTTCTACATTTTCTGGCAGCAGTAAATCACAGAGCTGCTTCAACCCTCCATTTCCTTTCCTTTGCCAGTGGAACAGGGACTGTGCTGGACTTGCCAGGACTGTCACTGCCACAGAACCAGCACATGCTGGAAAGGCAATGAGCTGAAGTCAAACTTCTCTTCATTTCCCTTGTACCACAGCAGTGACCTGTGTACCAGTGAATCCATGCTGACACTCCACAAGTGCAGCACCTCCCTCATGCTCTGCATCCTTTATGTATTTTACAGAGGAAACTCAGAATAATTCTTTTTGTTTTACAGATGGGAAAACCAAGGTACAAAAACATGTGGTTTGCTACAGAAGGATAAATGTCTAGGATTTTTCATAGACCACTAGTTAATATAATATAAAACAAACTTGCATAGCCCCTTGACATAATCTTTAGGTTCTGCAAGTGAAAGACAGCATTAACCAGCCCATTACTGGACAGAAAATGAAGCAGGTATGATACCCATGAGGTGCAGTTCTGGATCCTCTTCCAATCACTGTATCTGTAAGTGCTGTGTTTATGGTGTGCTGTTTGTGTAAGCTCCTGGAGCAGGGGCTGGTGCTGTCTCGAGTAACTAGTGATTAATTCATAAGAATCACAGAATAAAAAAATATGCAGTATCTTGTGAGAAGAAATAAAAGAGATTCAACTTCATAATCCTTCATCCTCATTGTCTGGGACCTGAATAACTTCCAAAAGCGCAGGAAGCAGTTTAGTCACCCTTTCTGGCTTGCAGTGTGTCCTCATATTCTCTACACAAGGACATCCCTTGAGCTGAGCAGTGTTCTGTTCTAGGAATAAATAGGAAGGTTATATCCAATTCAAATAATTTGAATAAATCTTAGTTCTTTATGTTCATAATATTGAAATATTAATTTCTGTTAGCAGCTGACCAAGAAATCAGACACACATTTTGTTGGTATGAATGAAAGTATTTGGGCTATCTTCTGGTTTAGTCAACCTTAGAATCTGGCCCACCATCAACTTCAGCAGGGCTCCAACAATGTCTTTCCCAGGTGATTGTACTCAGCACATGCAATATCCTTAGGACATTATATTACCTGCAAGCAATGTCTAAGAGATGGAAGAGGTAAAAGTAAAAGCTCTACTAAGAGTTGAGCAGGGTGGGCAATCACCACATCTCACTTAGGAAAGTAGTTTCATTCTGTTTCACTACAATGTTTAAGGAATACACAAAAAAAAGCACATTTCTGCATTACAAAACAAATCTGTCCTCTGTTCATAACAGCATTTCTTCTGATGCTGAAGGAGCTCTTAAAAGGAGCGCAGAGAGAGAAGGGGCTGGGAGAGTTAGAACACTTCTATTAACCCATTAACTCAGAGCCCCCAGGGGCTTGTTCATCATGGTGCCTATCAAAGTGTCAGTCTTTTCTATTACCTTTTCCTTCAGAAGATGTCTATCATTGTCATGCTCTTCTAGCAGGATTATCCATCATTTTGGGTGAAGCCAAATCATTCATTTTCATGGCTGTCTCTGTTAGCGAATCGGGATGGAAAAAACCCTGTTTTATTCAACAAAAGATAAATGATGGAATTGCCCTCTTAATCATTTTCTTTTATTACTTAATCCAAAAGGTTGGGAGGAGGCTTTGCAGTTTATTACACCAGCAGTCACAGGCACCATTATATTTCAGGATGTAGCAATATGTCCTGTTTTCAGGAGCTTATAAAACTAGCCATAAACATTAACTCCAGGCAAGAGTTTGTCATACTGCTCTTGATTCAGAGCACTGGTTGACTCCTATGGTTAGTCCTGTGATATCCCTTCCAGGGTTTTTTTGTGAATTAGGCTGAGATAACTGGAAATCATGATGGGCTGTTGTGATGAACTGCAGCCTTGTCCTCAAGGAGTTGCATGCTGCTGGACCAAGAATTTCCTGCTGGGCATTTCACAAATGCCAGTTTTGCCTAAATGTCAGTCTCAGAGTACCCTGATCTAGATAATTAGGATTTCAATTGGGTCTTATGACTAGCAAGACAACACAGGACACACTCTACTTATCAATAAAATTGCCACTATTCCTCCACAGATGAGCACTAAGTTTACATATTCTCTTCCCCACCTCTACCTTGGCTGTCTACTATTACTCTTAAAAGTTTTAGAAACTGAATAACTTTGATGTCACCTCTGCCATTTTAGATTTAGTAAAAGCTGGCTGCACATTCAGAATCTATTAGCCATAGGTAGGCAAGCAGGTTAAAACAGATTAAAACTAGTCATGGGTGAAATATATAAAGTGGTGGGATAATCACAGTTGCTGTAATTATGGAGAAAAGAAAGTATTATAAAGGAGGAAAAAAAAATCAGAGAAGTGTGCCACAGTAAGGATAAACTTGTGCTAAAATTCATTGTGTGAATGCCTTGCAGCAGCATGGTCTGCTACTGGTGAAATTCCTTCTTCTAATCTGGACTGACAGATAGACTAAGAATTTAAATAGGAATAATTCTTTTGCCTTCACTAGGATTTGGATTGGGCCATTGGGAAGAGAAAGAGATACTGGATAAGTCTACACGTTGTTTGATGTAAACTCTCATCACACCCCCAGCCAGCTGGGCATAAGTCAGCTCCAGAGCAGAGCCACAGTTAGGATGGCACCAAGCCCGAGCTAATAAGGCCTGTGGAAAGGCAGAGTATATTATCTGGAGCTCAGAACTGCTCTGCTGCAGCCATAAGGCTCCTGGCCAGCTTGGCACTTGAACCAAATAAACATCACATCTGTCTGGCAAAGTGCTCCAACATCTGCCTCAAAAATCCCACATAAATACACGCATTGCTCAGTTGCAGTCATGGAATATCCCTTACAATATAAAAGGTGACTGCACTACAAAAGCCCCTAAATATTTGTACAGAACTACAGCTCAAGAAATAATTACACAGCTAATTCTTGATAGTCTGGAGATGATGTCTTATTACTCTGCAATGTCAATTGCTCAAGCACTACTAAAGACACTTCAGAAACATTGAGTGTCTTCTCCTAATCACACTCCCAAGAGCAGCATTTGTCAGCGATGTCCATAAGTGGTTTCAGGATAATTGTGCTAACCTAATAAAACCATATGTCAAACTCCACAGAACCCTTGAAAACCAACTGGTGCTTTTAGAATGCAAAATTAGGATTTTTGGATTGAAACTTGTACATTTTACCTTCTCAAATTCCCTGCCCTGCCCAAAAATGTTAATATTCAATATGACAAATGGCCATTCTACAGCATTATTAAAGTATCCATGATGATTCTTATTTTGAAGGTGCTGATTATGCAAGCTGTGATCTCAGAGTCCTGTTCCCTCCACCTTCTTCTCAGTGGATGGTAAAGGGATTCCTTTTTCCACAGATATCTCCTGGTACTTGAAGGGATCCATCCTATGCTTTTCAATCTGATAAACATCATAGATATATACGATACATTTTCCATGAGGGAAGACCAACACATACTCCCTTTCCTAATAATTATTTATATTTCTTTATAGATTGTGGGAACATTTGGAATGCTTCCTTTGAGCTTTCAAAATTCCTTGTTTTGCTTACTTTTATCTCAGTAATAGATCTCAGTACATAAATCTAAGTAATACCCACATTATAAAAGGTTCACCAAAATTATTATTGTTTTACTATTACAGTAAAGGGTAATACACCTCCACTGACTCATCAGGTGAACCATAACTCTGACAAGCAGCAGAAAATAAAGATTCACTTAAGTTCTCCAAAAACATTGCCAATCCTGACTGAAAAAGCATTATTCACAATTCCACCCTTGGGATTACAGACTCAGGGTTCTACCACAAGGCACTAGGATCAGGCCTGATCTTAGTTAGTATAGTAACACCATTCATAAGAGTAGTAATTTGCACTCACTGATATGCAAAAAAGCCAAAACAGTGTGGGATAAATGCTGGGTGAAGTGTGAGTATCTGTACCCATCCTGGCCCACGTACAGTCAGTTCCAGTGTCTGTGCACAGGATTTTCCCACAGTTCTGGTTCTGCACACTCAGAGGCAGCTCAGATCCACCCACCTTACACAAATCATGTGCAACAAAAGCCATTTTGCTCTCGACTTTTAGCCTCACACAGAAAAAGAAATACACCAGGTCTTCTAGGAAAGTAATTTTCTTGCAAGTGAAGGATTAGATATTGGGCTGCAGCTGGGATAAATGTTAGAAAATTCCTCCCAAACATTTTCATAAATTCTGTTCAGTTCTCTTTAAAAACTGGGGAAAAAAAAGAGTCTCAGGAAGAGTTGCCTTAAGTCAGGGTTATGTATTAGGCTTCACAAGTCTACCTTGCAGTGCTATGATTGTACAGCACCTTGAGAAAATCAACTGCTCCTCAAGCAGGAATTCCCATCTGCAGCCACAGCAAAACAGGAAAGTGTTACACTTGGATTTCCCAGACACACGTCCCACACACACAAAGATCACAGATGGTAGAGTTCCAGTCTAATATAGGTGTTCTGGGCATTTGCTGCTACAGAGTAAACAAAACTCATATTAAAATAGACAAAAAAGCTGACAAGGAAAGTATGAAACTTGAGCAAACTCAGCAGTGACAATACAAACGGATACAGACTCTCATTTTCTGGATTAATTCTGTGTTTCCTATAACCCAGGGGGAAAAAAAAGATGCAATTCATGAATAGCTTCAAAAGGCACCATTTCTATAAAGAAAACTCATGGGGTTTTAACTACGGTTCATAAAAATAAAGAACTATATTCATTCACTCATCTTTTGAAACCTGGTTAGATTGAGAGCAGGGATGGATATGGCCAAAAGGATCTAACTTAAATAATATTTAAAAGGAAACAAGAGTTATTTCCCATAAGTACTAGAGATGCCTTTCCCTCTGTGATGCCCCTTATTCTAAGCACCAATTAAGTCAAGTTCATGAACAACAGACAGCTGAACTAGCAAACTTTTCTTTAATTGTAAATAAAAAGTCAGTGTTTCACTGCCAGAAATTTAATTACAATTAGAGACACTGAACATCAGTGGAACATAATTTTTCTTTGCTCTTTCAAACAGATATAATAGAGGAAGCAAAACTTGCATTTTACAAATATGCCTAAAATTGAGTTTGCCCCTTAGGCCTCATCTAAACACAGGGAGCTTTGACCCCGTCTCTCACCACCATCTCACGCCATCCCTCAGGAGGTTTAGATTAACAGATGGAAATCAGATTAAACACTGATTTCTGAGCCATAAGCCTCATTTTCTTATACCCTGCCTTAGGTCACCCAGGGCCACGTATGTGCCCCTTCTTCAGGTGTGAAAAAAACATAAGGGCTCTGTAGAAACCAATGTCCTCATGGGCAGGTCTCTGGGAGGAGAAGGGAATGTTTTCTCCTGCCTTCAATTTTTCAGCCAAGAAGCAGCAATCAGGATCCAGCATCAGCACATGTAAATGAGGGGGACAACTATTGAACAGGCTGTAAAGAGTTTATAAAAGTTCAATCAGAACAATGAAGTGCCTGACCTGGCACGCAGGATGTGGTATCCACACACACTTAGCACCACATGCCTGAGCAGCCACGCTCCCACCTTTGACAAATTCCCCATCACTAAGCAGTGCCAACGTCTGGCCCAGCCAAGCTGATAATGGGGGCTGGAAAAATATGCCCTGGAGAGTCACCTTCTGAGCAGACTGCAAAAAATATCTATAAAAATTAAGGGAATGGGAGGGATATCTGCAAGAACTGTGCTCCTTCAGCTTCACCAAAGCAAATTAGAGCTCTTGCTCCCTGCCTTCAAGGGGGTTTGGCTCTTCTGTTTCAAAGCTCCTTTGTGTTAGTCTCAGTAGTGCAGTTCTTTGAAGAAGGCTCTAAAACATTGTCCTTTTTAAAGCGAAAATATAAAGCTCTATATTACATTATTTTCAACAAAAAAGGCAGCTTAGCTTGTTTTTTTCCCTCCTCATGATAATATTCTACTTTCTGCTTAATAGTATCTGGTTTTATTTCTTTTACCTTGCTTTAAACTATTTTATTTCTATAGTGTTGTATATGGTAATCCTAGTTATATTTCACTGTCATACACTTTTACTATGTCGTATAACACTCTACAAAACCATTTTATGCAACACTGGGGTGTATCTACATATAATACTTAGATTAGGTTTTCCCTCTCATTGTGTATTCTGCCCCCAGCACTGTGCAATGCACAGTGATTGTCAGTGGGAGGATTTCCAGAGACTTAACTGAGCGCTGGAGAACGCCTGTCACTGCTGAGTATGAGCTTTGCTGTGGTATTTTACCCAACTCTACAGAATTTAATTAAAAAAAAACTCCCAACAAGCAAACAATAAATGAACTCTTTCTACTGTTCAAGTAAGGTGTAATTTTTTTCTTTCTTTTTTTTTTTTTTTAAAAGAATATATTTACTTTCTCTGTTGCTGATGTACTGATGGCAAAGGAGGATTAAAAAAAATAACCTCCTTTCCTCCCACCAACCTCCCACTCATTTTAGAAACTGGTAGAAACAGTCGTAAATTTCTGTCATTTTGCAAGTAACAAAGAATAACATCTTAGAGCAGCACATTTTGGGAACCATTTAGTTTGTTCCAGTTGTGACAGCTGCTGTTTTTAATTTTGCAGACCTGCACTTTAATAATCCTTGACAAACAGGTCTTTTTGATCACTTTATAACATGTATCTGTAGATAAAGCTGTGTGTCTGTATGGATGCACTGATGAGTGAGTCCCTACACATCCATTTATATAATTTTATGCTAGTCTCACACAAATTTAAATTGTTTACTTTGTGCTGTGATTTGATTTGTTCAAAAAATCAGCAAGAAAATAATTGCCAAACCAGTTCACAGTAAAAGGAGGAGAGGCAATAACTACAGTAATCACCTAAGTTGGGACCAGCTTTTTAACAAATAGAAAAGTGGTCTTTTTCAGACTTCTCCACTACTATAAATACGACTTACAGCTAAGAACATTTTCTAGCTGTCACATTTCAACCTGTTACTTGCTACTGTGGGGAATTTTTCTGTCAGTCTCCCCCTGTGCTTTTCAGGGGGCTACTAAAGGGAAGTGGAATGGGAGGTAAGACAGATCCTTACCTTTGTAAACTAAGTTAACTTTTATAATTCTAAAAATAAAAATCCACTCTAGGATAGACCCTTAATTGTCTCCATTTCAACTGCAGTTAAAAGTTATGCACTTGTGTGTCAGAAATATCCTAATATTGAAAAGCCACCACACAAACCAAATTTATGGACTTCAGATGCAAAGAGTCACGAAAATCCTGACATGTGCACTGTTTTCATAGTGACAATCAGATGTGACTACAGTGACGAAAACAAATATAGAAGGTGGAGAGTAAGA
The DNA here is from genome assembly GCA_035221455.1 of Xenops minutus. Lineage (NCBI taxonomy): Eukaryota > Metazoa > Chordata > Aves > Passeriformes > Furnariidae > Xenops > Xenops minutus. The sequence continues at coordinate 5,861,169 of JAWWEE010000010.1, read as the reverse complement.
CTAGATCTGCTTCCTGTGAGCAGAAAGATCAGACCACTGTCAGAGACATAAACAAGGAGAAAGAACTAGCTGCAGTCTAACCTGAGAGCACCATGTTGTATAGACTAAAGGTGTGTATTTGTTTGTATTGAGAATTGTATATAAATTAGAAGTGGTGTGGGAACAAATACACAAACACCAAATAACTCACGAGGGCATGGCAGGAGAGAGAGGATCAGTAACAGGGTCTTTGCACTGATGAGCTGATGGTGGGAGCAGCATCCCAGTGTGTTAGAGCTGAAATAGAGCTCCTGTGCATTAATAGATATAAGAAAAAAGGTGTGTCTAATGGTTGGTCTTTGCCTTTTCTTCATCTTCCAATCAGTGCCTATAGTTCACACACACTGTTCATGGCAACACATCCTCCTGCTGTAGCTCAACAGGTTAAAAAACGAAACAACAATAGTTGATAGAGAAGTAGCAATGTTATGACAAGACCCTCATGCCCCCAAAGACACAGCAGCACAGAGCCAGTGCACCTGAACCACTCTACACTGAGAGGCACAAGAAGCAGCTCCACTAACAGAGTGGGGCCCTGGACACGCTCAGCTTTTTGCTCCTTGAAACAGGGCCCTCTGTAGCCATAGAAGAGATCACTTTGTGCCTTCCAAACATGCAGGGCCAGATAAGGGTAACTCGTTCACATCCATTAGTACCCTTCTACTTCAAGGACTGCTACAAGAAACCCAAGTAGACCAGGCTTTGAAAGCAAGACCCTGGAGTGGGTCCTGTGCATCCACTGTGATTCACCTTACAAACTAAATAAAAACACTGCTACGGGGAAAAATAAAGAATTTAAAAAAATCAACCCCCTGGGCCTTGAACGAACCTTACTGATAGTGAGCAGACAATTTTATTTTGGAAAATATCCCCCTCCCCCCTTTCTTCATTAACCTTTATTCCTTTCTTATTAGCAGTCTTGGCACCGTGGTGCTGAGCTGAGCCCAGCAGGCTGCCCAGGCAATGACATTTCACAGACTGGCAGAGCAGCACAGCCCATGTCAGTCTGACATGAGCTCGAGTTTTTGTACTTCACAGCAGGAGGAAAGCTGGCCTGTTCCTTCTGTACCTCTGAGAAGGAGATGAACAAAAAGGTAGTGGGGAGTGAGAGGGTGACAGGGAGACAAGAAACTTGATTAGAAAGAGAAAACAAACGAAAATATACCACAAGCATTTTGATAATCTGGAAAGCAAGCATCACATTTTAGGCAAAACATTAGATTATAGGTGTTTTCTCTCTAATCAACAGTCTCCATGTGGAGACTATAGGAAAATAAGTTGAAAGTTTTTGGCTCTTACTGAATATAAGCAAAGCCTATGATAGGTGACTTTAGACACAGATAGGCACAGGACAGGAAAAGACCACAGGAATTCTATCAGTTCATCCCTTTGCCCCAAGACTAAAATGATCATTAAATGCCATCTTTTTACTAGTCTGTCTATGTAATGGTTGATTCACACTGAACCGACCATGAATACTCAACGGCCTCTAAAGTGCATATGTCAGATTGCTGAGATTTCAACAGGAGATAAATGCTCAGGCAGAAGACTCTAGAGGAATTCAAAATATAATCTCTCATTTGGGGTTTTGACTGGTTTGATAGAAATAACAATACAGATATTATGGCTGGAAATGCAGCTATCAAGATAAGCCACACTGCCTGTTATTTGCAACATGAGAAATACTACCTATGTTTTAAAATATTAAGAATATTAAGCTAATTTGAACTTCCATGAAGTCTTATAAACTTACTACAGTATAGGAAAAAAAAAAAGAGGGGGAGGAAGTTAAAAAAGGAAAACATTAATTCAGTCAAATCCAGTGATAATTGGAAAAGACCCATTCTCCCTAAGGGCTCCACTTAAAGTTCACCAGATTTTTCTTTCAGAGAATGAAGAATACGAGATGATGAAGCCAAGATGGAAGACACTCTCAATAGTGAGATCAAAATGGAATAAATGTGATAACAATGTCCTATAAGCATTTAGAAAAAATTATTTGAATATCAACAGACATAAATTTGAAAGCTTGAATCTTAAGTCATTCAAAGTTGAATCTTAAAATTCATGACTTTTAAGATTCAAAGTATTAGCCATGTCATTTTCCAAATATGTTTACACTAGGAATGGAAAATTCTGGGGTTTAAAAGAATTAATTGTGTTGCATTAATTGCATGTTTTCATTTTAATTGATAGTCCAGTAGTATGTCTGGTTTTCCTCTTTATTCCATAACAGAATTGCTTAAGCAGACACAAGTTAAGCTCAGTTCTTTTGATTAGCAAAAGCTGTTGCCTCCAGTGTTCACTAATTGCTTTCTTGTAATGCTGAGAAGGCAGCACATCTCTTTGCATGTAAGAGTTCTGGCTTAATTAATGCTCTAAGTGAATTTTCAGTATGTTCTCAGAAAACACTGAGGAAATACGGTATTTTCTGTCTATCAAATTTACACATATTTGTTATATTATGAATGGTTTAGACCTACAAAGTGTTTCTGTTGGCCTGGAACAGAATGAGTCCATGAAATGATTTTCTGCACGATGCCACACTCCAAAACATGTCTGCGAGAAATGAGGCAAAACAAAATCCAACTCATTGAAAAGGGAGTCTTAGCAAATGGTTAAATTTATATGGCTGTTACATCAGTACTATTTCCTAACTGCTGAATGATAACTGACAGGCCCATTAGTAAGAGAAACAGACAGGTCATTAACTGCTCTGACTGCGAGTGCAATTAACTGCCTTGAGAAAAGGAGAGAGAATTTTTACTTTGATAATCCTGTTTATTAACCCTGGGTTGATGCAGCAGGGCAATGCTGAATTATTCTCATTTCTTGTTTCCTCGCCATGACATTTCAATAGGAATAGAATTGCTCTATTAAAAGGAATAGCCTCTAAGGTTAGGTGTGAACTCCTGGCCCTGCAAACAAGTGCCTCTATGCTGAAGAGTCAACACCACCACAGCCACCACTGACTCAGTGCAAGATCCCATACTGCATAAGACTTTTCTGTGTCTTATTTTTTGGGGGGGAAAAATCTGTATGCAAACCAGAAAGATGTTGAAATGAGCAGGTTCCAATTCTGAACAACCTGAGAAGAAGGGCTGTGAAGTCTGCTGCACCTATTTAATAGATGCAACATGACAGACTACCTGGATTTATGCTGAGCACTGGGTATAGAACAGTCTATTGAGTCCACTGAATCTCAACCAGGATTTATTAAGTCAGAGGACAGAGCTGGCCATAAGATTTTCCCCCGGTTTTTGCCTGCATAAGGAAGAAAAAATGAATACAACACCTCATTGGTTAAACAGCCTGTATGCCAGGACAAGAGGGAATTGTTCTTTCAGTGTTTTTAATCTGCTTGAAAAGCATGTGTTCATCCCAGAATCTTTAATCTCTCTATTTACTCTTATCCTTCAAAGGATATTTCTTGCTAAGGCTTATTTGCAGTTCACCAATAATTTTTCCTTACATCATAAAGGGTGGCTGCACTTTAATGAATGAGAAACATTCTTTTCAGAATGATAACAGCCTTCATTCCCATCTCCTCCTTCAAAATTCAGAGATGGAAATGCAGAATTCCTTTTCCTGAGGGTGGTCTAACAGTGCAGTAAGGATGTAAATGTAGAGCCACATTTCTTAATTGTCCAGACCATGCTAGCTGCAGCTCCATTTTCCACTTTGATATCCAAACTACAGTCTTGTAGAAGCTATGCTGTTTTGACACCTCCTCCTCTCCTGTGGGCTAAATAAGACACACCATATACCAGCAAACTGCTGGACCAGTGCTTCAGAGATAACCAAAAATGCTAATAAAAGACTCTTCATCTCGTTAGGCTATGCTGATATACTTGATACTGCTGATAATTGATATAATTATCAAGTTGGTCATAATTCTTTATATTACCTTAATTTGTCTTTTTTTTTTATTATTATTATTGTATTTTTCCTGCTTGTACTAGATCACATCTCCTCTAGGATTAATCGGCTCCCTCCTGTCTCAGCAGGACAGACACAGGTCCCCAGCGAGGATATGGGACTATGAAGCCTTTTTTTAGAGGCAAAGGCAATGGTTTGAGTATAAATGAAAAACTGACAGCTTATACAGGGAAAAAGACTGTAAAAACCAGAAAACACTGGAGAGGAATTCAAATGAAGAACTAGAACCAGCACACACGCTCTCACCCAAAATCTTGTGACACTGCCATAGATAAGCTCCTGTCATCACCAGGCCATGAACAAGTGCACAAGACACAGCTGGATTCAGTAAGGCTCTACATCCTCTTAGAAACACTTCATAGGGCATGAAAGAAACAGAAAAATCAACATCATTAACAAGTGATTAGGGGTTTCAGGGTTTACACAGAAAGCCTGCATACATAGGCATAATTCTTATTTCATGTCTTTGACACTTAATATTGGCGTTCATACATCAATAGATCCCTGCTGTATACACATAAAAATCACCGAAATCATTACAAGAATCTTTAAATAGACTGAAGCCTCTGCTGAGCTATTAAGGCAGAAATAACAATGTAAGCTCTTACTTCTGCTAGATGAAGCAAACCATCCAATTGTATGAAAGGGCACCTTCACTTTGTATGAAGAGAAGACAATGAGAGAAAGGAGGAGATGCAACTTGCCTGAGAGCCCAGAACATGTGCACAGGTTGGGGTTAGTCCCATCTGACAGAGGATACTACCTAACACTGCACTACACTGAGTCTTTCCTCAGTTTAAAACTACAGGACAAACAGTCTGAATTGTCAGAGTCCACAGTGATAATACACTTGATCTGCAGCATAGAACAAAGAAGCATGAAATAAATATTCCAATTGCTAATGAGGAAAACCAAAGGGCAGTTTGAAAAGATAAATTTTCCTTAATTAATCTTCAAGTGATATTTGACTGAGTTGCCTAACTTGTTACCCACAGCATTCAGTCCCTCAAACCTTTTATCTTCAGAGAGAAAAAGTTTTATACTCAAATTCTGAAAGGAGCATATCAGTAGTTTTCATTTCTATTGGTTTCTAAACATTCCTCCCTTTGTAAATATCTCATGTTTAGATTTGAACAAACCTGTCCTAAATGTAGACCAGCTTCCTGAGCCAGAGCTCTGTAAATCTTCCCCAACTTTCCCAAGGATAACGCTAATGCCAAAAGCTTTCATGTCCCCATTATCTATGAGAAAGGTGAATGTGTTTGGTCCCTTGTGTTTCTCCATCTAATTGAAAGGTAGAGACCAGCTGCAAGAGCTTTGAAATGACATCTCCTTGTTCTCCACTGCTGGTGGGGGTGGAGGTCTGCTTTGTCCAGGCACTCTGCCTCAGTTCCTCCAGCCTACTTCTCTCTCACTGCCCGTGCTTTGCATTTGAGGTGTTGATTTAAATAAGTGTTGTTTTGCCCTTTGTAAATCCTCTTGAAAGCATTCAATCTGCAGCAGGGCCAAGGCATTTACCTGTCTTGATCTTGTGTGGGATAGTCTCCAAGCTGACAGACGGTGCTCTCTCATCCATCTGCTGTCGACAGTTCCTGGGAGGATGGTGTGTGGATGGAGTGCCTCAGCCCAACAAAAACCTTCCGTGGCCAACAAAAAGCTGCATCAATTTATTTACTGCTTTAAGCATATAAAGCCCACAGAGATAGACTCACAGCTTCTCTAAACGTTACCCCATGAAAATACAGGAGGAGATCAGTCAATGGGAGCCATTGGAAGTCACATGCTGCTGTGTGACTCACCTGTTTATCTACTAACAATCTGTGTGCTTCTGCAGTGAGCACAACATCAATCTCTTTATGGGGTGTAAAAGAAGAGAGTGCTCTGGATTATCTACAGACTTGGCTACAGTCCACCTCTCTCTTTTTCCAGAGATGCATGAGGCATACATGATGGATTCAGCAATGGGAGTATCAGTTGACAAAGAAATCTCTTTCCAGAAAGACTCCTGCAGACCAAATCGTGCTTATAAAAACCCATTACAAAAAATACACTTTGCGGAAAGTTCCTTTGTGCATGCTCAAGGATACAGAGTACTTCACAATGTGAAAACAATCCTGCAGTTTGTGCATGTATTTGCACAAAGCAAGCTGTGATATCCCAAAGCCCTTGCGTCTGGAGTTCCTGTTCCATTAAAAAGAACAAAACCAATGCCCTGTACTGAATCTGTGGCCTCCAAGTCATTTATACAGATGGTCTTGAAAATTCTAGCGAGAAAACCTGATATAATACAAACGAAAAAGGTTTCAAAAAGGTTTTCAAGAATCAGTACTTCACCTACCCAAAACACAGCTGATAATTATAGAAATCCATCTGCAAGCAATCTGTTTAAGAGAAAGAGGAAAAGAAATATAGAGGGGGAGATCCTTGGACCTCCAGTACATGGGAGATGTGACTAACCTGTCCTACCAGCCATCTCTGGCTTGAACATCTGAGTGTGTACGAATTTGCCAATTTAGAAGCAACGATAACTCTCCTTTAAAAAGTCTCTGTGGAACATTTTAATTAGTTTGGTCTTATGGCTTGTCTAAAATGCTTCTGATAGCAGAGTGTGCACTAAAGTAGTGTTATGAATGCCTAAAAATATAAAATCTAATGGTAGCTGTGCAACTGGAGTAATGAAAAGTGAGTGTGACTGATAGGAAGTGAGATGGGCTAACAACCTGAACCACTGTAGTTCAAAGGGCTAACAGAGGTCTAAACTAAGCACTTTGGGTATTGCTTGGGGGAAGATATGTGGACTAGGAAATAGAAACATACAGCATTTAAAAAATACATAGCATTGCTAATTATTAGAGAAGATACTTAGCATATGAATAAAATAAATATTTAATAAGTATGTATAAGACTGAAGATGATTGCTAAAAGAAATACAGCTGATGTAGTGAATAGAAATTACCTGCTGTGGATAAGAGAAGCCTGTGACTCCAATTGTTTGGATTCATGCTGCTGGAAAGGCAGATCTCACTGAAGGCTATGTGGTCACCATTACACAGTGTTGTGTCTGTGTAGTTATTATTCTGCCTGAGCAGTTGCACTTGCAACACGTCAAATGGCCAGTGAGACAGAGCTGCCAGGATCAGAGACAGAGAAGTCAAAGCAGACGTCCTCTGATATGAATGAGAAACAGGAAAAGGGACACAACTGTTGATTTTCCCTTCCTTCACTGTAAAGAACACACACTGTCAAATCAGTTAATGCATCCTCAGCTACAACACATTCCCTGCTAGACTGTCAGCATCAGACCTGACCCTTGGCAGAAATTCTTGCCTTCAACTAAGATGGTTGCCCAGTGAAATACCAATGAATTTTCTGTATTCATCTAGACTTTTCCAAGATCACCAACTACTGGCCAATTTGTACTCTGTGAAAAACAGTAAAATCAAAGTTTTTAGTAACAAATTTATCATTCTACTGCAAACCAAAATTGCTGTAGAAAAAGCAGTGATACATTAAGCAGGAGATGGCAGTGGCACAGCAACATGCCCACCATTCTGCTACAAACAGAACACCACAATGAGCTGTGTGACTGCATGTCTGGGCTAAGCAAGACACCTCATAGCTCACTCTCCCTTAGAATTACAGAATGGTTTGGGTTGGAAGGGACCTTAAAGACCATCTCATTCCAACCCTGCTGCAATGGGCCAGGACACCTTCCATTAGACCAGGTTGCTCCAACTCAGCCTTGAGCCCTTCCAGGGATGGGGCAGCCACGACTTCTCTGGGCAACCTGTTCCTTTTACTCTTGCATTGTTTCTGTGGGTATGCAACACATAAGCAAGGGGACTCTTTTCCATGTACATACAACACCAGGGGGAGGGAATGTAATGTGGAAAATGTTTGATGAGATTTCCTTTGCTGAGTTTCTCCAAGCATTAACAATAATGCTTTTTCCTGTTTTAAACAGTCTCCTGAAATATTTCTTACAAATCACATAGTCAAGTCATAAACAATCCACCTAGATATTTGTTTTAATTCTCAGTTTTTAATGCTGAAGATCTTAACCTTATCAAGCATCAAAGCTGTAGAACAAATCCTATTTAACAATATTCAGTAACTTACTTTCTTACCCTGCTGCCTCCACACTAGTATTTTTAGTTCAGTGTTGATTTTCCAATCTGTCTAAGCTGTCACTCAAGACATGGGGAATACCAGAAATGGTGTATTTGGATTTGGCAGTTTCACAGACTGTTTTTTTAAAAATAACCAAGGAAAAGGCTTTACAGCATTGTTTGAAAATATTAAATTTCCATAGGGGTCAATAGAGGTGTTTCTTGTATGCAATTTATTCACTAAGAGGTTTCATGGGTTTTATGAGTCTATTCACCTTCCTGGTTAATAGAAAATCTGTACTTGCCATGGCAACCCCTATATCAGGTGGCTGTAGAGCAACACTCTGGAAATATACCATAGATTTTTTCAGTCTTCATAATCGATCTGGTCATAAATGTCACGGTAACTTGTCATTAAACCTTCCCCTCTAGCAACTCTCGTAGTTGGTTGATCCTTCCTGCTTCTCTGTCACGCTCTTCTCTGCACAGCTTCAGTGTTCTGCACACAGCCTTTTCACAGACCTGTCCCCTGTGTAAATCCTCAGTGATACACTGGGGGAGCTGATGACAACAAGCAGTTTCACACACACCTCCTCGTTAAGAGCAGCAGTGGTCACTTTCAGAGAACTTTGATGACCAAGTGGAAGTCAGGATGAAAAAAAAAAAAAAAAAAAAGGGAAAATCTTGCAGTTTAATAGCAGGCAAAATTATTTGTCTGTGTTCCTCCTTGGATTTCACAAGCTGACAGTGGGAGACTCTGCCTTTGTGGATAAGACAGATCTCTCTCACACCAACAGCATTTGCAAGGAATGCTCTGCTCAGAGCAAATTAAGAAGATGTGGTGAAATCCAAATTTCATCAGCTCCTGACTGTCATGAGACTCCCAGCGTATTGTAGGCCTAATTCTTGCTGCCTTGCACTTTGCATTAGCAATTGGAAATGTGGGTGTAAAAGGCTATCATGTAAAAAATGAATAATGTATTTACATTGACTGCAGAGGGGGGAAAATGCCAACAGAATGGGAAACATTGGGACCTCGGAACTAGCACGTATCTTGAACATATTTTTTGTAAGCTGGAAAAAGCAATACATTCAGCCAGAGCTGACATTTTGCTAAGGGTGAGAGCTAAGTCAGTAGAGAGAAGGGTGAAAAAATATTTAAGATTATCTGAAGTAACTAGGAGCTAAATGAATAGTTTATGCAATTCATTTAAAAAAAAAAAAAAAAAAAGAAGAAGTAATGAAACTGCAGAAAAACACACAAAACCAGAATATGTTTCATATAACAGCACAGGCTACAAAACACTGAATAGGATATGAGGAGGTTATGGTGGATAACACACTAAAACTTCCAAAATGTGTGCAGTGCACTACAACCTTCCAAAAGCTGTGTAGCAGAAGTAAAATAGATTCCATCTGCAGAACCCAGGGTAATGATTAAAGTCCAGACTGCTAGAAGTATATAAGCTCTTAACAAACGCTTCTCCAAAATGTTAGATTCATCACATCTGATTCTCTTCTGCATTATTTTAAATATACAGCACTGTTGTGTATAGTTATACAGCACAGTTATACTGAAGCCAGAGTAATTCTGGAGAGAATAAGACTAATTGTATGCCCAGTACCCTGCCTATGGATGTTATGCTTGCATTAACTAGTAGAAGAATTATTAAATATGCAAAATTTTAAATTTCCTTTACTATTGTTTGGACTAGTTGTAGTGAAACTGCCCAAAGTTCACAGTATTTAGGAGAAAGACACTTTTCAATGACAGAAGAAAACAAAGTTCCCAGCTGGAGAGCCTTGTCTTTGTTTGGATCTTATAATTTAAGGAATCATTTTGTAAAATTACCTCTTGTACAGTAAAATGACAATGATTAGGCTTGCTATCTTCCAGTCCCCTGCTGTGCAAAACACTCACTCAGTGGGCTCAGGATACAAAAGTAGCTGCTTTACAAATAATAACACAGCTTAACTATCATTTAATAGCTTCAAAAACATCATACTAGTTACAACCCCCTTGGAACGAGGGCAACTAATTTCAGCATCTCAGTTGTTGCCATGTTTAATCACTTTCTAATGCTGGTGGCTGTTTTGGTTTGTTTCTTTGTTTTTAATTGCTGGAAATTTTTAATTCCTGGTTCAAACAACTTAATTTCACAGTTTTTAGATTAATCAATGATCACTTGAGGGGAAAAAATATGATTGAAGTTCATCAGGATGTAGCACGGAGAATCAATGTAATTTTATAGGAAAGCATTTTGATTCTACCTTCCTGAACAACGTGGCTTTCAACTGTGACACACTAAAGAAGGGTTGGGGAATTATCTGGGTATGTGACTTTCAGGGGTTCTTTGCTTAATTTACAGAGCTGATATCCCCTGTCAGACCTAAGGCTATGTCAGTTCCAGGGCTGGTGTGCTTACAGGGGTGGGAAAATAACTCTCTTACTACAATAAAAACCATCTCCTGGCTCGAAGGTTTCATTTACACTTTAGGGAAATTTGCTTGCCCATCTCCTCTGACTGCCTCATGCACTAACATCTCCCTTTGGAAATCCTAAAATAAAGTACATATCATATACCTTATTTAGGTGAAGAAATTCTGAGAAAACTGTTAGCAGGAGTTCAGGTGCAGCGTGAGAATGTGAGCTACCACTGAGAAGAAAGGCACCTGCAAAGAGATCCTATTCTGCTCCGTTTTATACTCAGAATTTCTGACTGCACAGACAGCTGACAGGATATCCTGATGTGATGGTAAGAGCACTGAAGGTGTGAGATGTGCTGCCAGAGGGATCTGTGGCACCCAGTGTGGCACAGACAGCCACAGATATACCTGCACTGAGGCAGGAGAGCAACACACACCAGCCATTCAGATCAATGACAGCAATGCTGAAAACCTTAGAAACTATCATAAATAAAAACTTCAGCCTTCAGTAAGTCGGGCAGACAAGCCAATGGAGTTTCTTTCACCCCTATTTGAATACAAATCAAGTGTTTGACCCAATAAATATGATTTCCCATCTCCTACATGCTCACAAATCCAGTGCTTCCTACCCCATTAACGGAGGCTGTGTTTAGGGAACATCTATCCAACAGCTAGGAAGGGAGATTTATCAGGGTCATTCATTCATCTCCTTGGCATTTCTTCAATCATGGCATTTTACCACTGCCTTTTTATTTTATTGTCTCCTTAAGCAAAGGAGAAAATAAGAACCATTTTCTTGTGGTTTTAGAATGGTACAATTTTTTATTTGTATATAAATACAAATCAATATAAATACAAATCTTTGAATTCAAGGTCTATCCAGCCATTATTTCGATAGCTGACAATAAATTCCCCATTCTAAACTTCTATGTATGTGCAGGGCCTGTAATCCAACCAGCAATAAAAATAATCATAAATCACTTTCTCAAACACAAAAGTACTGAGAACATTTGTAAAGGTCCAGAAACTCACAGATCCAATTCTTACATTAAACCCTTCCAACAGTGGTAGAGCATCCCTACTCCTATAACTAAAAGATACCAAGTGCCCATCTGACTTCTCACACCATCAGCCTCCATCAGTTATCCACCAGCAGCAGCCCTTTTTCAAGGTTTTAATACTGCTGTTAAACAACATTATCTATATCAATGCAGTCTTTGTTCAAGCCTCACCAAACTGAGCAGGAGGTTCAGCAAGGCAGCAATGCATAGGAGGCACTGACTCATTTTAAATTACTCTTTGTTAGGTAACTTAGCACACAATCCTCAGTGGACCCTTTTCCAAACAAATCTCTGCATTGAAACATACCTGGGGATGTTCAAACTCATAACTGGAACATTCCATATAATAGAGAGGAGCATGAAGGTATTAATGTTTTATTTAGTCTGAAATGAGTTGTATCAGCTGCAGCTACAGTGACACCAACATCTTTGATTCCTATCTCTTTTCAACAGCTATAAACTAGTTCATTTCTACTGCTTTGCTGTGATTTGGTATTTATCTGATCCAGGTCAGAATCCGGCCCAGTGGGATCTTATGAAACATAAAGCAGCCCAGAATTTGCACCTGACTAGTTTATCTCTTATGCCACTAAAAATATGCTTATCTTGACTCAATATATTTTATACTCCTGCAATTTTTATTCATAATTTTAGAGCTTGCCATTGTAATTTCTGGCAGCTTCTCCCCCAGGAATGCTTTAGCTATTTTGACACTATTAGAGTGTTATTACCATGATGAACTCATTCATTTTATGGTATAGGTTTTATAAACATGAGGCAAATTGTTGTGACTTGATACTGAGAAAAGCCTAAAAGCATCAGAACATGGGCATGGGCAAAGAATCAACTCTGTCATGGAAAAAAAGAGCTGTTACCCGTTACTCCAGAACTACCTGTGTTCTTGAACTAGAAAAATCCATAATATCTAACCCAGTGGAGAAAAAAAATAAATAAATCAGAGTATCTAAGGTACAAACTAGAATTCTGCATCTCTAGCTGGTTCCTAGTTAATTGCTGAGTTTGTAGATGCTCAAGGGACTATTTCAGTGTTAAAACATAATTCACTGATGACACAGGAGATAAAAGAAGCTGAAACATTTTGATGGAATATTTCTCAAAGGGAAAATTTGGGTTTGAAAGTCTCTTTTTAAGCCTTCTTCAAACCTTTAGGTCCTGTGCATTGTGCTTTTCCATATTTTTTTTCCCATTTTGACTTTCACTGCTATTTTTACAGGATGTGAACTCTCTTGAGCATTTCAGATCTGCCTCCTTCTTACTTTTTAACCTGAAGGCTTTAAAACTCTAGAAAGTAAAAAATAATAATAATAAAAAAACCCCTAGAGATAGACAAAGGAACAAAAAAGGCCACAGGGTGTCTTTAAGAGGGTGGAAAAATAGATTATAATAGAAGCAGAAAGGTGGTAATTCCAAGAGAAGTGTGCATGTACCCACCATCTTCATCATCTAGACCCCAAAGTATTTAAGGGCAAAATTCAGACACAAATCAGACTCTGAAGTTGTTTGGACAGTGAATAGTTTTATAGACCCCTGATGTCTTTCTAGTATTCCATCTTCTGTGCCTCTAAACCACGAGTGTACGTACAACTCCCAAACAAGAAGTCTAATCTCTTATTGTCATTGACATTTCCAATCTGACCTCTGGCAGTGTTCAGTTTTTCTGCTTCCATCCCACAGCATTTCCACTACATTAGCACTACCCACTCAGGGGCAGGACAGAGAGAATTTTCAGACAGGAAGAACAGCCATAACCACCTGGCTAGTGAAGGGACTGATCTGAAGAGGGACCCACATCCCTGGGGGTTTGGGATCTGCCTCTCTGGGATTCCAAGTCTGGGTTCCCTGACTCACACTCCTCAGTTTCAGTTGGAAATCCAGACGTTTTACCCAGAAGGTGGATTTTGGCTCTCGACTCCGTGGCAAGAAGCTGCAGACCCAGAGAACTTTGTTACAAAAGGCAGTACTCCAGAACCGCAGTGTCCATGCTGGGCAGGCAAGAGCACACCTTGAGGGTCTGCAGCCCCTCACTTTGGGCAGGGTTCCTGGATTGTAAGGTTATTCTTTCCTCCAAGGATCAAGGATTCTTATTTCATGTAGAAGCAAACAAACAATAAAAAGGAAAAGGGAAATTTTGGTATCTGAGTATTTTTAAAATTTTGTTCCCAAGTTGTCTTTTTGAGAAAATTTAGATAAAATTGACTAAAATTCAAAAGCTTTAAGGTTCAAAATAATTCGTTACACAGACATCGACTCTTCCTGCTCTTCAGCAATCAGTTTCTCGGCAGGTTACTGATACACTGGCTTGATTAAGCTAATGATGAAATGTAGATAGTTTCTTTTTTTGCCTGTATACTTAACTGTAGAAGGAACATGTGATAGCTGTAAATTATTTATTATTTGCAGGGAAGGAGATGGCAATCAGTAACTGTAGTTTGTAGAGATTATGCTTTCCTGCTTTGCTAAGGTTTAATGTGAAGAATATTTGATTGGTCACTGACAGGTCTTTTCAAATGTGCCTGTGCAAAACCAATGCAAGACTTATTATGCTCAAAACAGTGCACAAGATCTATCAAATTAGCATTAGGGCCACAGCGTGAGCAAACTACCATAGGTCTCTCATTATAAGAGTAAAGCAGACCTTCAAAATAGGAATATTCAGTAGTAATAACCAAGAGTTGAAGTGATATTCTCTTCTTCCAAACAGACAAATAACAAAAAGGAATACATAAAACAGGATCATTGTGGTAGAAATTTAGGAAACGTGTCTCTTTCTTCTTTATAAATTTTGACTCATCAGCAAATACCAGAAAACCAAACGTTTTTTGGACATCCCACACCCTGCTGCACAAATGTCACTGCTCATTTTACAGGACTCCATGTGCCTCCCTGCTTGGGCAGGTGTCCATCCCTGACAGGTGGGACCAACTCTTAGTAAATCCATTAATGCAACAAGGACCACGTTCCCCAGCTAAGGAGGACAATGAAAGCAGCAGCATTCATTCCACCTGCAGCTCCCACAGAGAAGCTCTTAGATTTGAAAAAGTTATTCCTCTTAAAGTGGGTTTGCTCCATAGAAAACAGACTGTGTGACAAACAGAATTTTAATTGCCAAGTTTTCCAATGAAGAACAGATAGAGGAAAATTCTAGACTAAAGGCTGTGTAACTCAGTGCCACAATTCCACATACTCTGAAATAATGACTGACAGCATAAAACTAACCAAGAGGAAAAGGACAGACAAGTCACAGATTACTTTCAAATTCCACCAGATATCTCTATAATGGCACCTCCATTTACCCATGAATGACTTAGCTATTCTAAATTGCTTAATTACATTTGTTCATTATTTGTGTTCAGCACAGTACTACTAAAAGAAAAACTTGTTTGCTAATTTAGAAGAATAGCTTAAAAAGTTTAGGTGCCTACAGCAATTAGATTTGAAGGTCTTTCAGACAGCATATGATTTGCATTCTCAAGCAAGGAATTTATTTTTATTTTTATTTTCTTTTCAAATAATGAAAATCTGAATGAATTTGTAAGTTATAAATCAAAATATAACCTGACATTTTTTGGAATATATTATAAGTAAATCAGGGTAACAGTTCCAGAGCACGTGCATGAGAATCCATAAATAAATAAATAAACCTTGTTGAAAAAAATTGTAACTCATGCATTTCCAGTGGAAAAAGCATGTTTCAGCATACATTCACAATGTAGTCAGGCTTTTAAAGCATATAAAGAGTGATGAAGGTAACATTTTCATTATTCCATTTTCTAACTAGAATGTAGTTAAGTTCAAAACTGGCTTACTTTTTTGAAATGTTAATAAATTTATCCTTAAAATTAAAAATAAAATAAAAATACTCCAAATTATCTAGCACCCCAAAATATCATTGTACAACAGTTTCCAAGATTTTCATCAGAATTTCAGACTGAAATGGCTGATCATCACAGACATACAGAATTGTCTTTTTTTTGCAACAAATCATTTCCAGACAAATTAAAAATAGATTTGAGTCTGAAGACATCCAGGAGACTGAAGGAGCAGATGAAAAGTGAAGGGCAACGAGCACCATTCAGCTGCTCTCTCCTGATGTGCAGGGCAGGGGCACAAGGCTGGGCAGGGATATTTTCACTGGTTTCTCTTCCCATACCTGCTGGAAGCGATGCCCTGCTGAAGAACAGAAAGGCTCACATGTCCTGTGTCTTCCTGACCCACTTTACTTTTTTGAGATAATGCCAATTTTGCAGTGTAAAATAACAGAGGATGAGGGAAAGGAAGAGAAAACAAGCCCTTCTACTTCAATGCAAGGCTTTCAGGGAGATGTAGCATGAATATTTCATGCTCCCAGCCTCATCTATATGCTCAGCTTCCTGGCTGACACTATAGTTTCCATGATGTCCTTATGAAAATAGAAATGCAGAGCACAAATATAAAGCCTTGTGGACTTACTTGGTCAAAGTGATGCCAAAGAAAACCTACTTGTGAATTAAGTTTACAAAAGGAAATGAAGATAAAGAATGTCAGTAACGTTTACCTGCAGACCTCCAAATTAACAGCATATTTCGTTTCAAATGAAAACTGAGATTTTTAGACACTGGACATAAAAAAAAAAAAATAACAGCCCAAACCCAAAAAATTAACTTAATGAAAAATTGTAGAAAAACAACCAACAGGACCTTCAGTTTAATGTTTCTGACAAACAGCCTGTCTTAAGTAATGCCCTCCCATCTCTTTTCTGCTCTGTATAAAGAAGAGATTGATCTTGGGTAACATGGACAGAAGTGAACTTTGACCTGATTGAATTGGGCGTTATCTAGAATATAAAAAAAATTAAAGGTTTCATTTCATTAATAGGAAAATACAGCTGGACGGAAAAATACACAAAAAAATATCAACCAGGAAAGACATCCATGTATACACTGCAGAGCTCCGACCAGAAATATTAACTCAGATTTAATTAACACATACTAATGCTTGTATCTGTCTCTGATTTTTCACAGGAAGCATCGCAGAATATAATTAATGTGCCAAAAATAGATGCAAGTTCAGAACACCATTATCTTGAAGAATTTAATTGGTCTAACTATTCTATAAAGTACAGCAAAATGTCATTTTTTTAAATAAGTTTAAGAATGAAAGGGTCTCTTTCCAAATCTAATTATAGATATTTAAAGGTGAGGCAAAGAGAAGCAGAGATAACACCAGAAACAGAATACAATTTTCCTATTGGTATATTCAACACACAGTAATTATCAAACAAAATGAAGTCTCAATAAATAGTTAACAGAATGAAAAAAACACCTTATATTTTTTTTTCCCCTAAGAAAGCTGAATATTCTTACCCCAGATCCTTCATTGTAGCAATTTAACATGTTAAACTCAATCTGACCCTGAAGGCAGTGGGAGAGATCCTTAAAACAAGGCGTTCTGCCACTCAGATGAGCAGTGCAAATAGAACCATACAATGTCCCAGACCTCTGCCTGCTTTCGCCTCATGTGTCAGGGTAAGAGATTTGTGAGAGCTCTGTTGTTTTCCAGCTTCTCCCAAGAAAATTATCGTACCCAAGACTGTTGGGTCTCAATCTTGCCAAGCCATACTCAACACCAGAGTGATGATTTACACACAGCACTGTTCTACCTCTAGCTGGTGAAAACACTCACTATTTCCAAATCCATCTGAAACAGCATTTTGGCTTCAGTAGTGAATGAGCAATAACTGCATCATATTTTTCCACCAGGCAATTTATATCCATTCTTTTTTCAAAATATTTTAAGCCACTTAAAATGTCTGTAAAATGGATTGTCCTTGAAAGGTGAAAATGGTTATGTAAGCATGGTGCAGTAATGCAAAGACAGAGAACACATTCTATACTCTAAGATGAAGACACAATTCCTGTAGCACCATACATGGTCTATGCAAATTTTGCTGAAAAATTTGGAAAATTAAGGAAATTTCTTGTGGACTGTCCTATATAAAAGTGAGAAGTGAGTGGATTCCTGATCATTGAGTTCTGCAGGCAAAGGCAAAACAAAATTTGGATTTTGAAAACATGAGTCTTTTATATTTAGATGTAAAGAATACAGATTTTGTGTGGATAATTAACTGTTAAATAGGGCATACATGGATGCTTCACCATTTGATGTTTTGAAAAATCTTATTTTCTAGCTCAATTAAAAATTACGCGGTTGATAAAAGAACCATTTCTCAGAATCTAGTGGCTCATGCTGAGGGGGTTGTCACACAAGATTATTTCAGAAGGGCATCTGCCATTTGAGTCTATCAAAACCAACGTGTGCACGACACACATCCTGAACACAAGTTCAGTGCAATGTTCTCATGATGCCACGTGGATTCTGGAAATCACCCTCTGCAGTGCTGCATCTGCTGCCTGACACCATAAATTCACATTCAGTTGACCCTAGGGGTTTCTTCTGTCTAGAACAGTGTGGCTCACTGACATGAAAAGAGACAAACCATCCTGAAAGTAAAAGCAGGATAGTGTCCCCTTCATGTCCCCACCACTCCTGCTGAATGTAATTACCTTGAGACTTTCCAGATAACTTTAGCAGAGACCAAAAAGAACAAGATGTTTAAAAAAAAAAAAAGTCCAAAAAATCTGTGAATGCCTGGGTTATTTTGGCTTACAAGTCCTTTGATTTATTAAAAGTTATACACATTTACTTGCAAAAGTTCATATTACTGCTCCAAGTAAGCTTAGGTCAAGCTGCTGTGGTAGAAATTTGCATTTAAGTGAACCAGCATTTCAGCCTGCCAAAGATGAAGACATTCAGCATTGACATTTTCCCAGGGGGTCAGGGATCAGCAATGGGTGGAGAGGCAGTGCCATTTCCAGGTGCTGGGATTGCTCACTAAAGTGAAGACAACTTTCTGAATAAATACTCTCAGAGGAGAGAGGGAAAAGCAAACACAACCAACAGCAAAATGCCCTAACCAAATAAAAAATCCTCCCACAGGCCTTAAGGAGACCAAAGCAGGGGAGGAATGAGGCTGAAATGTTGGTTCGCTTGAATGCAAATTTCTTTCAGAGCAGCTTGACCCAAACTTACCTGGAGCATTGAAAAGACTGAGAGGAAAAGGGAAAAGGGCACAGAAGGACCCAAGCACGTAGCACACAAACGCAGAAATCACAAAGCCAGCCTCTGACTGATATATTATCTCTAGAAAATTACAAGAATTCCAAAATTCTCACTTTAAAAGCCTAATTATTTCTTTTCTTTCTTGCTTAGTTTAATGGACAAAGTACAGTGTGCCAGATAAAACTGCTTTCCACATATCCTTCCTTATCAGATAAGAGGAGAAAAGGAAATGCCCAGACAGGGAACTGCAGCATAATGTATGGCTTGAGAAACAATGAAAACAGTCTTCAAAAGAGATACCAATGAAACCGAGATTAAGGAAAAATTCATTATTAATTCTTTGAAGGATCAGATCTTTAGTGAGCATTTGACAAACTCCTGGGGCAGGTGTGTCCCACTATCTTTGTTCAGCAGCTGCTGGAGCTGAAGTGTTTTGGGTGTGTTTGAAGAGCAGGTCAATGGCAGGTGAGGCACAGACCCCAAATTCCCACACCACAGCACTTTTCAGGGACGCTGGGCACACTTTTTGCTAAAACACTGAGGACAATTAGGAGTCCCCAGTGAACCACTATCAGTTTATGCAATCACAGCATACCTATGAAAGCTATCTCAGATAAAAATGCTTTTTTTCCCAACAATCTGAAGTCTCATTCTATTTTGTTTGATACAGTATCAGCTCCATATTCAGATCAAAGCTGATTAAGAACATGGTAAACCAATACTGTGTCACATACCATAACTAAGCATAAAAAACCCCTTTATAAATAATATAGTTATTTTAACTACAGTCTCACAAAACAGTGTTAGAGGACATAGAAGGAAAACAGAGGATAAAGGACATCACTTTTTTGTTGTAAATTATCTGATTACAGCTCTCCGATAAATCTGGGAGCTGTACCTACTTTTCCTGATGATTATGCCTGGAAACAGTTAGAAGAAAGCTCTATAGTGCTTCACATGATCACTTATGATCAGTTACTAAAAAACAGATATCATTTTGACAATGGGCTGGATGAAGCTGAGATACTGCAGCTCATTATCACGCAAAAGTTTCCTGAATTACCTTCAAGAGATGCACAAAGTGTCACAGAGCACATTGGTAATTATTTGTGCCAAAGCATTATGTCATGTTTTACAAGGGACAGCCAAGGACTCAAGTAGAATACCATAAAGAATTATTTTTTTTATGTGTTGTCAGCTTAGTTGAGTTTAAGAACACGTACAGGTGACAAAAAAGTGCAATTACCCCATGGGGATTTTATTCTACGCTACAAAAAGACATGTAATTAGATCCTTGCTATGCCTGACTACACTTTCGGAACTTTCCAATTTAGGTTTGATTACCTGATGATTAATAAAATTTCAAATTTCAGTTTTGATCTTTCTGCATATTTTGCAAGCTGGAACAATTTCCATGACTGTAGAAGAAGCTCAGCTCGTCCTGACATAGGGCAATCACTCAAACAGGAGTAGAAAAGCAATGCCACTCACACCCTGCACTGAAAACAGCTGCAAGGGATCTGTCAGGATCACAATCACCACTCTTCTAAACTTCTCTTTAGTCTGAAAATGGGCCAGACAACTCAGAGCTCTAAAATATGCCTTTAGTATCGTTCTGCTAGTGGATGTTTCCTCCTGCACTCCAGAGATGCTCAGGAGACACAAGCTTTTCCTTGATAACTGTTTTTCACTACGTATGTCCCACCCTGTAAACTAAATGCATCCCTAAGAGGAAAGCAGCGGCAGCGCTGCATCCAGATGAGCCACAGGCTTCAGAGAGTGAGATCTCTGCTCCAAGGAGCAGCTTTGGGGCACCCTCACATCTCACATGTGCCACATCAGGAGAGCGAGGAACTAGTCCAACATCAGACAGTTGAAAAATCAGCCTAAGATAACTTACGACACCAACCACTACACAACCCACAGTAAATTCACACTGTCAAGGCTGGCTAGGGAGCACCAAAGGATTTAATGTGCAGCAAAGGACATATTCCAAACCATAAATACATAAGACAAATAAAAAAAAGAAAAAAAGACAGTGTAATTAAGGCAGGATGTGCAGAGTGTTGGAGAAAAAATGGTAAGAAAAAACTAAATGAGCTTCCAGCAAAATTTGAAGGGGGAAATGGTAGATAGACAGGGAGTAGAGAGAAGAAATACTGAGAGATAATGATTAATAACAAGGCCTCACATCAGTAAGAATGGTTCAAGGGAACATAAAATGCAAATAGATGAATTTACCTGTTTTTTGGTCCTCCGTTTGTGTGAATCATGGAACACAACATGGATTTGACATGGAGAGAAGCAGTTGTGCACTAGTACTTTGGATGTACAGAAGGAAGACTGGAGGCAAATCACTGTCCTTTCTGACATCTATCCAATAGTGCTACACTCTTAAAAATGTAAGAAAAGCAGCGTTTAGAGGACTAGGATAAAAAAAGAATCTAAAATTCCACCAGGAAAACAAAGCCCTGGAAAGCCTGAATGAAATACAGGAAGATAACACAGTTCATCTTTTGTTAAAGAATGTATGAGACAGAACTGAGAACTTCCTGTTTCTTACAATCCACTATTCTTGGAAAGTGACTGAAACAATCCTCAAAACCTGGGTAAGCCTTATTTTTTACCATCAATTTCCTTTATACACTGTATACACACGTACATTTCTATGCTCTTAAGAAACTCTCATCACAGGTACTTCTACCCGTTTAACAGTGCTTTTGTTTACATACAAGAAAGTCCAATTGATGCATGTAGCAAACAATTTGAAATGTACATTGCTCTTCTGAACTGTTGCTGCCATAATTGCAGTTAATTTAGGCACCAGAGTGAGCAGTCCTAACCAGCACCTCAAAGCCTCAGGGCTTCCCTTGCCCCCCAGAGCCTGGCTGCAAGGCTCGGGGCAGAACTAAGGGTACCTCCAAGCCAAAGTCAAGGAAAAAGCAAAGAGCTGAGAACAGCAGGAGACCACCCCTTCTTTTAAAAAAGCACTAATTAATGCTGGCTGCTGGGGCTTTGTTTTAAAATTTATCCAATTGTCATGGAAAAGAACAATAGGAAAACTTTTCAACATTAAACATGGAACACAAGCAACAAGTTCTTGGACATTTCCACAGGTTAAAATCAAGAGACATCATTATCTTAATCATTTTACTTTTCCTTCTCATAATGTTTACAAAGCCCCTGCAATGGTGCCAGACTTCTACCTGAGCCACCTACGTACCAACAGATATTTGAGATGTGAAGAATGTGAAGCATGACTGCAACTTTTACTTCATGCGTGGGGTAACTGATGTGGAAAAAGCATATTACAAAGAAAGAACGATATTCTCACTTTACCAACTGTCAAAGTATTTGCTAAGGAACACATAGATGAGCATAATCATCTAACAGCATCTCTGAAACTTGCTATGTTTGGAATTGCAATGTAACGTAAGTAAAAAACAAAAAAGCAAAATCATAAAAGGCAAATCCTCCCCAGCACATTGCCTCTTTCAGGAGACTGCTACTCATTATGTTGAGCCTTCTGTTCTCAAATGCAGAACCTGAAAAAGCTATTTAATGTATAAAAGAAAGAAAAAGGGGCTCTGTTTTTCAGCTTAAAGATGATGAATGCATCATTTGCCATTAGACGTAATGAGGATTTCAGTTATGTTTGGCCCCTGTAGGATTTCCTGGGCTTTGCCAAAATGAACAAACAACCATCTATATTAATGAGCAACTCCAAAGGCTTGGACAAGATGCATAGCTCAAATTCCCATGCACTAGCACCACTGTAAATCATACATTTTGTGTGTAACACAGATTTAGGCAGCAGATGTGTCCTAATGCCATTTTAGCTCTTTCTGTACCCTAATTCTGCACTGAAGAAATAGAAGCCTTTGGCCAAAGGACAGATTCACCCTTGAAGTCACCCTCCTTCAGCAGTGAGAGAAATGCAGACAGAGCACGGGGTGCCTTTAGCTTTGTAAAGCTCGGGGTTTGCAGGGTCTGTAAAGGCACCTCAGGCCATGCATCAGAGGGTTCCCCTGTGCCCAGAGGGAGGCAGGTCAGCCCTTCTGCTGCAGTTTCCATCCCAGGTGGGAGGGTTGTAGGCTCCTGTAGTGACCTCCATTGCACAGGGCACATGGAAAACACCTTTCAAAGAACACAGCCTGCTTTGCATGACTTGCAGGACAAGGCTGTAACTAGATGTGCTTTAAATTACCCTTCCTGGGAACTGGTGGATGTAAGAGATATTAATGTTCCTTGTATACACATACACACCAAAATACCCTTCTGAAACAAGGTGTAACACAGCAGCAGCAGCAGCAGCACCCACCCAGACCAGGGGCATCTGGAGGGCTCTGGGTGTTTTTCAGCAGTTGGGTGAACCTGTTTGCAAGGATAGAGCCAAGGACCTGAGAGAGGAGGAAGCCAAGGACACTGGAAACACAGCAGTTGGAACGAGGCCCTGAGCAAACTCAGGGGAGATGATCTCCAGCATAATCACTACTTGAAAAACAGTAAGCAAAGCCCCACCTTCTGCATTCAGAGAAATGGTACCTTGTCTCAGTAAGAATATTACCCCCTGTGGTAAACAGGTGGGGTAACATCAGGGTACCAAGCTTCAGCACTAATTTTTATAACTAAAATAATCCCTTAGGTCCTGACTTCATGCTAACAGCATATTTTAAGAGCACAGAGCATTATCTTCCTCCACACCTATAAGTGTTTAAGTGGGAGGTACAGATGTACAAAACGTATGCCCATGCAAGGCACTGCAACTTCCCAATTTCCCACCCTCTTACATGGCGGGGTGAGCACCAGTCACAGTTTCTTCAGAGTACAAACAGTACATGCATGTTCCATCTAAGCATCACCTAATTATGCCACATTCAGAACTGAATTCTACCAACAGTGAAATAAGATCAGTCACCTGACAAAGGGCAGCTGCACGCCTAGCAGAGTAAAAGTCAGTGATTTAAGAAATAGGACATAAAACTGTTACCCAAACAAACAAAATCTCTCCCCCACAGAGAAGAGAGGCAGAATTCTGATGCATTTAGTCCTTGCATGACAGACAACTGGATAACTTGGAAGTAAATAATGGAAATCAAGCCCACAGTACTCCTCTATTTTTTTTTAAAGACACATATTTTGCATAGTACCATGAGAAAATTTATGTCCCACTGCTCCCCCCTCATTTTCATACAATCAACTAGAGTTTTTTATTCCAGGGAGGGAAACAGAAGGAGAAGGAGGTGGCTGACGGGTTAGAAATTTACATATCCATATTTCTTTCATACTGCAAGTATGTTCCATTTGTTCTGAAAATATGTAATGATCTAAAATGGGGACAATTTTAATGAATTGGGTTCATAATATTTCATATCTTGCTGCCAGACTCTTAGTCAATCAAACTAATGTTATAAAGGAACAGCCAACAGCCAATTTTGACATCCTTTAAGCAGGTCAGTTATAAGCCAATTAGCTCTACCTACTTGGTCTCCAAGGTCTGAATAAAATATAGCCCATTTTGATTAGAAGCACTACTTCCACCAGTGTGCACATGTCTTAAAATAGACTGCAAAAATACTTAAAGCCCCATGGAATTGTTAAAGAAAGTCTCGATCTTACTGAAGTCAATTACTGTAATACAATTTCTCCTGACTTCTCATAGATTACAACAGCTCCCAGATTCACACAGTGTCATTCCAGTTTTATTGGGTAGCAGAAAAACTAAGTGCTGCATTCATCAGAGCCCTTCCATCTGCTGAATACAACTTTTCTGCAATGTAAGACAAATTGAAAGCATCAATCCTGAATTCCAGCAAAATTCCTGGTGAACTAACTTCAGCAAAAGGAAATCAATCAGAATTGCATTTATATGCACCTCACATTAATTTCTCCTATTTATTTTAACACAAGTTTCACATTATTCATAACTGTCAAACCTCCTTGAATGGTTTGACAAGAAATGCAGTTATTAAAACTGGGTTAAATAAGAGTAATCAAATTATTTCAAGAATGAGTTTTACAACTTGAACTTATTATTTTCTTAATCAGTAATTAATTTCTTTTCCTTGTTAATGATATAATTTTAAGAGCTGAGAAAAATTTGGGTGTTTCTTTTCCCAAGAATAGCCTGCTTTTCATTGCTTTAAAAATGGATGGGTTTTTTCATTATCTGTCCCCCTCCCCAGTAAGATATAAATATCTTTGGAAACAACCTAATGAGTAGGGAGAACTAAAAAATTCTTGGTTTGTATGTAGCCACACATACCTCTTGCAGAAATATTCCTTTCATTGAAATATATACTTAATGTAGGCTGAACTTCAGAACAGCAGTTCTGTTTTAAAAAAAGCCCACACTCACAACAATAAAAAACAAATAAACAAACAAAAAAACCCCAAACACATAAAATCCAAACCAACCAACCAAAACAGTCCAACAACACCTAAACTCTCCAGCAACATACAGAGAATCTGCCTTATTTTACTGGAGAAACTTCAAACTGGATCAGATCTTTAGAAAACAAAGTGCCTCTGAAATCTTCCTTGTATTCTAATACACTAAAAAAAGACCTGGCATGTAACATACAGGCATAAGTTGGAAATTTTTGGTTCTCTTTGTTTCTGTGCAAACCAAATTCCCAAATTCCACAGGTCACTATGCCTAACCACGTTTACTACTTTAATCATACAGCCATTGAAAAAAATGGAGAGGAGGGGGACTAAGATTAAAAAAAACAACAACAAAAAAGAAAGCTGCATTGCTAATAACCCAAGGGCACAAGAGGCAGCAAGTCCAGGCTTCAGAACCTGCTAGGACTGCCAAAAGAACAGAGGATGCAGAGAGAGAGGGGGCCTGACACCCAGCTATGGTGAACGGCACGAGGCAGAGGAAGCCAGGTGGAGTCCAGCCACACTGGCCTGGCCAAATGCACAAAGGCAGAACTTGACTTGGAATCCAACCTAAGAGGATTTCACTGACAGCAACTGGAATGGAGATCATACAAAACAGCAAGGATGTAATATTGAGGGTTGTAAAATTTACTCGTGTTTGGCAATGTAAATAAGCTCTACTAGAGTAATTTAAAACTGAGATATAGTTGTTTCTTACTGTGAAGAGAGAGACATTGAAACCTCTTATCAAGGAAACAAGAATGGTTTTTAATGGTTAATTATACTGCACCTAATTATTAAAACTCTTAATAACTGATGCAGCAGAAGCAATTGTATCTGCCTTCTGAAAATGCAAATGTGCCATAAACATTCTCTGTAATGTACTACTTTTTCAGCTTTCAGATGATTGTCTGTCCTACGTCTATTGCCCTTCTGCGTTTTCACTGAGCTTTAATTACAGTTGAAGTATGTCTTGATTTGCTGATGAAACATCTTAAGCAGTTTAAAAGGAAAGGTCATAATTTTAAACATGCACAAACCCATGTTTAGCTTATTTCACAAAACATAGTATTAAATCAAGTCATGTATTCTTAACAGAAAATTTCTGATCATTTCAAAGTATAAATTAATTCTTTACTGAAGTCGGGAAAAATGTGAGCTATTCTTGAAAATGAAACAAAGGAGCAAAGGGGATGCCGACTACAGGAGGGCATATATGTAATTTGCAGCCAAAGGTGCATGTCCTCTAATCAGTACATAATGGAGGGAATGGCTGGAAGTTGTTCACACAGGGATGGTAATTATTTTCCATCCCAGAAATACTTGTATTCAAAATTTATCCTGCCTGTCTACACCAGTGCCTTTGGTCTACAGCACTTATTTACCTTGAAGATAAAATTAAAATCCCATGTAAGCTATCTATATAGATATAAATGTACACATATTCTAATTCCTCTCCCTGATATACAAATGGGAGAAATATATGCAGTGGTTTTTTAATCAGCAGGAGAATTTTTGGCATCTCACTAATTGTTTTTGCTAAGATGAGAGCCGTGGATCTGAGGAGTTGGATACTTAATACAAGTGACTTTTTTTCCAAAACATTATTCATTAAAGACAAGTAGGTGCTACATACATTTTTATACATTTTTCAATGAAGAATCTTTCCTAAGCCATTGTTACTTTTTCTTACAAACAGCTGTCATAGCATAATTTCATTAGGTAATCAACTTTACTCACACACACTCAACAGACATTGTAATTGCTGGTTTCTGGGCTAATACAGAAAAAAAATGAACTTTGTGGAATCAGAGGCATGGTAGAAAAGGAAATATTTCACTGACATGCTTAGAGAATGACAGAACATTCAAAATTTATTACTTCAAATTAGATACTCAGTTCCCCTTCCTATGAAGAGTTATGCAAATGTTTCTGTGAACACCACTAATCAGTGTAAAATTAGACATCCTCAGCTTTTGCAGAACTGGGGTTGTGGTCTATTGTTACATAATTACATAAATTACTTGCTTTTTGATAGTCCTTAAGTCACTTATCTAAGTATCTGAATGTAGCTACAGGCACATAAATTTGAAAGTGTGATAATAGATCACCCAAGGCCAGACAGTGAATCAATGTCTAAGCTAGGAGAGGAAACCAGGAATCCCAAGTACCTGTGGAAAGACAAGGTGACACTGCTCAGTGTGGAGAAAAAAATCATCTCATTTGCAGCCTATACCAACATAAGCCGATTCTGCTCCCCAAAGTGTGATTCTCTTCTTGAAATAATCTTAAATGCATTGTGTATTCCTTTACCTTCATTCTTTCAGGTGTAGGTGTGGAGGGATTAAAAGCACAAAAAGCCAAACCTGAAACCCAAAACATTCTTCACTAGGATTAAATCACTAATTGCTTGCACTCTTCTTGCAGTGGCCCTAATTACCCTGTAAATAAGACTATGTACACTATCAGCTGAATTACTAAAACAGTTTAATTACCCTGAAAAATGCTTATCTGTAAGAAGTTTATACGAAACCAACGAAGTGGCTTTGTAATTACTGCAGAAAGTTTAAGTCTAAAGTTGTGCCAAAATAACCCCCACGTGAAAAAATTTCACATTTAGAATAAATTTGCTGTAAAATTTTTGGGGTTCCCAATTGAAGGCAGAATATGAACTTTGTAAAGGGCAGAACTGCACAAAAGCTCTTTTAAAGAGTTCAGTCCCTCTTTCCCCACCACTGCAACAATTATTCCCCCAGCAAGCATCAATGGGACTGGGGAAGCAGAGAGGGGGGGAATTAGATGGTAGGGAACCTGGCAGCTTGAAGGACCCTGAAACCTGCCTACATCAAAAACGTGTCAAAGATTCAATAGGTTTTCACATGCTTCAGTTTCAATGAGCTTTCACTTTCAGGAGAGACACAAGCCTTCAGAAAATATCCAGCCAGATTAACAGGAGCTGCTTCTTGGTTTTCAAAGAGAATATAAAGTCACTTTAACAGCAGTTCAAACTGCTGTGGCTCAGCAGCAGCAGCTGATGCAATGTGAAGTGGTACAACCTGGTCACTGCTTGAGCCTGAGCTTCCAGGAAAACTTGGTCACTATTCCTTTTGGGGGATAAGTAAGGGGTGGAAAAAAAGAGGAAAAAAAAATAATTTTCTAATTCTGAATATCCCAAATGTTTCTAGCCTCCTTTGGGATTGAAATTGCTCATTTTCAAGTCAGACCTGTGACCCTACATTTTGGCACCTGTGTTTCCCAACAGTATCTGGTGCACCCAGTACCAGGAAATATTTCTGGATATGGAAATATATGACATACTTAAAATGCCAAAGGAATGGTTTTGGTATTCAAGGAACATCTCAAATAAGTGGAACAACAGTGATTTTTACATAATGCTGAAACATCATTTCTTTTTTGTGTGTTACATTATGCATTTTCATTGGTATCTGATAATAGCAAGAGACTGGTAAGCAAACTAAATACCAAGCCTTCACAGAATTCTGTAGGCTTTCGATACATCCCAGGAGAGATGTGGAAAATAATGCTTCACCTTCTAGAAAACTTAATGTAGTCTGTAAGGTAGGACATTTGAGGTACGATCTCTGCATTACAAAACAGCACATTTGCACATGAGGCACCACCACTGATACAGCACAAGCAGCCTCAAGGTTAAACAACCCACTGATGCTGGGAATTGAGGCAACAGTCATGAATAACAGCTGGAGATAAGCTGCACTTCCCTGGGAGTGAACTGATGACCCTCACAAACACAGAGCACTGAAATAAATCAATTACTGACTAATAATAATGTTTCTGCAGTTTCCAAACTTCACCAAATACATAATGGATACATTTTCATTTCAGAGAATCGATGAGTAAGGAATCATCTTGTTTTCTTGGAAGAAGAATGGAATGAAGTTTTCTTGGAAATGATGTGTCTTGACTGCTTTGGGAAGTGTAGGCAGACTGCTCAGAATCAGTGCACAGTGTTCATCAGTGCGAGACCATCATCCTTCTTAGGTGGGAATAAAAAGCTAAAAAGTCTAACATGGTAAGATGCAAATGAACACCAGAACTGTCAGATGGAGAGAGGGCTGGATCTCCTCTGCTATGGAGACAGACTGAGAGAGCTGGGATGGGTCACCTGGAGAACAGAAGGCTCTGGGAAAACCTTGTGGCATCTTCCAGTACCTAAAGGGGATGCAAGAAAGCCAGAGAGGGACTTTTGACAAGGGCATGTAGTGATAGGACAAGGGGCAATGGCTTCCAACTGAAATAAGGTAGGTTTAGATGAGATATTAGGAATAAATTCTTCCCTGTGAGGGTGGGCAGTCCCTGGCACAGGGTGCCCAGAGAAGCTGTGGCTGCTCCATCCCTGGGAGTGTCCAAGGTCAGGTTGGACAGAGCTTGGAGTAATCTGGGCTAGTGGAAGGTGTCCCTGCCCATGGCAGGGGCTCAGAACTAGATGGTTTTTAAGGTCCTTTCCAACCTAAACTGTACTGTGATTCTAGGATATTTTTTGTCTAAGCACATTGAAAAGACCAGTAACAGAAAACATATATATCCTATTCCAGAATCTATACCAGTAGCCTGAGAGATCCACATGCATGCTGATTTTAGCCCTTTTAAATGTACTAATTTCCAATTTTAAGCATCACCAAACAAATTGGACAGCTCATATTTAAACACTTTGCCTTAAGAGATTTCTCAGGTTTGGACTGTGTATCATGTCCTCAGAACACACTGGGACTCCCACCAATGTAAACTGCATGTACAAACTGAAGGCAGCTCATGGTCCTGTGAGATAAACTGCTTGCTTTCTTATACTCTGCAGCATTTAATTTGAAAACAAACAAACAAAAACCCCAAACAAACTCCCTAAAAAGCCAAAACAAAACCAATCTGCCTTGCTTGTTGGAATTCACAACTGCAGTGTCCGTAACAAATTGGATATTTGAATAATATCTTTCTCCTAATCTTGCTCATAATTCTGTATGATTGGGAGTCCTATTTTAATGATTCTCCTTTGATAATAGCCAAGTTTTTTGACCTTAGACATCAGATACTAAAGTCATTATATAGTTGAATGCTCCTAGACACCTACCAGGTAGTGCAGAAAGCCCAGGGGAAAATGAGATTTTGATGATGACAGTGGCTCATGTGGGAGCCCACCATTCTCTAGAAGAATATAAAAACTGCAGGCAGAGCTGGACCTTAAGGCAAACCAGAGAATTTGCAGTCTCTGTAAGCTCTTTTCCTCAAAGAAAACCCTCCAAACCAGTCAACCAATAACAAAAAAGAAAACCACTTAAAAACATGAAAAAAGACTCTCATTGCCAATAAAATGATGTAGCTGTGAACAGAGGCTTGTCCTAGATGCAGCCATCCAACTAAGTGCACTGGAGCTGCTTGAGAGCAATCATGTGCCCCACTCAGCAGGAGCACACCCACAAGCCTGACAGTGGGAAACAGAGAAAAAAGAAAAGAGGTGTGAATAAATCTTTCATCCTGTTAATTCCAGTAGATACCCAGTAGATACGTGGAAATCCAAGACTAAATTTGATAATAATATAAAGACTCCCTTCTATACCCTAGATGAAAATCTAAAGTCTAACACACACTTTTGGGTTTTTTCGAAAGCAGCTTTGTGAGCTCTCAGGAGATTACAGCATTTAAACGTGGCACATTTAGCTTTACAAGTAAAAGTCAGAACAGGTCATGTCCATAGAGCCCAGTTTTCAGAAAACAGGTATTCAGCACTTCCAGTAAATGAGGCATAGTTCAAAGTATCAGATCCCAGCAATTGGTAGTCACGTCAGGAAATCCTGGCCTAAATATTCATCAAGGCAACTATGGCTCTGCTCCTTTATGAGTCAGTGTTTGGTGCCTTTTCCACCCAGAACAGGCAATGTTCAAGATCTCTCCTATGTCAAATAAGTTGCAAACAATTTAGAAACTGGAGAGAAAAACTTGAGTGACTTGGAGGAGAAAGGTGATTTTAAAAAAAAAAAAAAAAGATAATGACTACAACTGCCATTTGTCCTCTAGATTTCCCATTTCCATCCAAATCCAGTCAGCCATACAACAGGCTTCCATGGGGTGGGCTCTGACCTACACATATCTTAACATCTCAAACAGCAACATGATTTCATGAACAGCAAGAATCCTGATAAATTTACATTAACTTCAGATAAAATCCTCTTATATCCCAAACACTGATTCTTATGGGATTTGCTCTTCAGCATTGCCAGAATGTCCTGTAACATGCACCCTGACTCTGGCTATGCAAGCTAAATTTGCTGTGATTAGTAGGGCTGAAAGGAAAACGGCTGCACTAATATTCAAGCTGTTTGAAGAGAGGTTTACTGCCCCCGAAAGAATCATTTAATTATAACACACCATTTTCTTTAGATCTACATATAAAAGAGTTAATTTGCCTAAGCATGCACCAATGGGGCTAATGGATAAAGGTTTTTATTAGGGATGTGCCAAACAGTTCAATAATTATTTGAATACTGTGGAGACCTCTCAAACATGTAGCTTTGGTGCGCAATAATTCTGTTCAATTAATGGGTTTATTTCCTTCACAGATATTCTTTCAGAAGTGCTCCATCATCCATGCAGTGCTGTTCAGAGACAAGTTGTAAATACTTGCTCTTTACTAGTAACTTCTAAAGACATGATGTTGTTCTTTCACACAGCTGTACTCAGTACAGGAAGAAACCTGCAGAGAAATACATAAAAATGCTGTACAAAATTCTCTTTGGAACCGAGTTAATTGGTGATAAGAACATTATTGCAACCAATGAAATCACATCAGCTTTCAAAGTCTCCAGCACTCTTTTCTGCATTTCAGCACGGAGCTCTACATGACAGAAGGTGGCACACTCAGCAACCCTTCCAGCATTAGTTACCAGAGACAGCCATTAATATGACTCTAAATCTTCCAGAGTAAATGCAGCCCTGGTATCTGTGCACTATTGCTGAAACTGCATGCCTCCATATAACTATCAATTTGAAGTTTTAATAGCTGTTAGTAATAAATTAAAAAAAAAAAAGTCTTTTTTCACCAAACTCAGACAAGTTAAAGGAGGGCACAGCAAAGTCCATTGCACACATTAACATCACTGAAGTAAAACTGATCCATGACTGGACTCCTCTGTGTCACCTCTTTCTGCCTGTTTTATTTCTGAACCCTCTTCCACAATTCCACTGACAGGGCTGGGAAAAAAAATGACAGACCTAATAGGGCTGTTGCCATCCAGCTGTTAGCTGTCCTTGGATGGGCTCTTTCTTTGCCCTTAACCTTTATCCAGATGGCTTATTTGAATGTTAGAAAGCAGCAAGTTTGTATGACTAGACCTTCTCAGGTGGTCTTAAGGTCCACAGCTTCAAAAGCATTTCAATGCCTATCTATCAGAAGAGTCTGGTAACTAAATATTTATGCAAAGCTGTCCCTAGGCATTATGTTTTAAACTGCTTTGTCTGTGTTATGTTACAAAGACGTATTAAATCTTTATGTAAAACATGTTGTCTATTCAGGAGCTTAGTTAAACTTATACTACTTGAGACTTATCTGCTCTGAGTTTAACACTTTCCTTTGCAATGATTTTTCTTAGCCTTTAACAAATGGATTTGCAAATAACTATGTGAAATGCTGAAGTTTGAGATTCCCTCCAGGAGAATTCTTCTATCTCATTGAACATATACATCATGTATATGATCTATTATCTTTAAAAAAAAAAAAAAGATGAAAAATCATAAACTTGAGAATATTTCTAAAGTTACAATATCAGGAGTCCCATGTCTGTACTCCAGTGCCTTCTTCTGCCATTCTGGTTTGTGGCTGTATGACCATCTAGCCAG
This sequence comes from Xenops minutus, assembly GCA_035221455.1. Taxonomy (NCBI): domain Eukaryota; kingdom Metazoa; phylum Chordata; class Aves; order Passeriformes; family Furnariidae; genus Xenops; species Xenops minutus. The sequence continues at coordinate 5,828,222 of JAWWEE010000010.1, read as the reverse complement.
CAAGTATCTCATTTTCTGTACTGTACCACAGTTACTGCCATCAGTACAGAGGCTGGAATACCCTGTGGCATCCAGATTTGCACAAGGCCCCATGCTGGCATTTTTCTCTCTAAAACACAACAGCAGCCTTTTTTATATGATATTGTGGAGCACTTTTGATACCCTTCAGTGATTAGCAACATAAAGGAAATGATGCAGACACCTCTAGCTAGCTAAAGTCAATACCTCCAGCATGAGTTTTTTTGGTTTCTTTATTTTTTCCCTCCTTTTACTCCTCACTTCTCCACTTCCAACTGTGCAATTATTTTCTCCTGCTACCAGCACAATAACAAAAAGTGGTGAGGACAGAAGTGTGACTGCAAAAGACCATAAACATTCCAACATTTACATGGTGACATTTTTACAGTGGCCAAATGTTTACCTAATGACATCTCCAGAGTTTCCAGAGGTTAGGCCACTCAGGGGCACAAGACAGCTTTTGCTTTCTTTAGCCACCTAGGGTAGGAAAGGTCCACCAGGGAGGCACCTTGTTCTTTCTCTGGCAATGAACTGCGCAACTTGACACAGAGGAAAAAGTACACAAGTTCCTGAGACTGAAACTAATCATCAAAATAATACTTCTGAAATTGTTTTCCTAAATTATTTGATGAGAAGACACAGATACGGCTTTGTCCCATTTACCCTTCCTAGGAAGAATCTCTTATTTCCTAAACAACAAGGGCATCATATTTAAACACAGCAACTTTTTCAGTAGTTGAAATTGAATACCATTGAATACATTGACCTTTACAAAGATTTAAAAATAACCTTGAATGTTGTCTTGCATTAGCTTTCATTATTATTCGATTGCATCTGATGAGCTGGCAGTAATTTCCCCTTCTTTTTTCTTGTGGAACAAACACCTTCTCACATCTACAGGGCAAACTATATATGGAAAAGTGTACAAAAGGCTCCCTGATAAAATTCAGATAAAACATGTCAGTGCAGTGGATGTCTGGGGCATCGGTCAGAGCAGCATCTCATACACCCAACCTCAATACAATTTACACAAATTTCTGCTAACTTCTCCTATTTTCTTCCTCAAGGTCCTCAATATTTTTGAGAGCATTTATTTACTCAGAGACATATTTTCTATGTATACATAATTCAGCTATGTGCTTCTGGAAAGGAAACTGCTGGAAATTACAATAACAAAAAAGCCTTTTAAGAGCTACCTTTTCAAAGAGACATACAAGAAGAGTTTGCTCTTTGTCCACATTTGTATGGGCAACACTTATTTTCTCACCTTCATTCTACTTACACTTGCACCACAACATGTCAAAGTAAGTTTACAAATTAGTGAGATATATTGCTCTGACCTACCTGTTAGTCACTTAAATACCTTCAAGGATCAAGGACCAAACAAACTGGCTATTTTAGAAAACACAACACAGTGCAAAAATGTCCAATGTTCTCATTCCATCAACACTCACAATGACTGAAAACCTGACATGTGTCTCAAACAAATGGTAACTCTCCTCCCATGGTAATTCCCACACAGGTATCCCACCTCTCTTGACAGATGTTCAAGTATGTGCCTGGGAGGTGGCAAAGCCAGCACAGTTGAAATGTGATAAGCATTAAGCAGTCTCAAACAAAGTCTTTCTTGGGATCTTTCCCAGTATTTTGCCATTTCCAAGCTTTGCAGTCCAGTACAGAGAAAGCAATAGACTTTTAGTTATGGTCTGAATGTTATACTGTTACAACTGTTATGAGGGACAGTCAACTGGACTCTTCATGAAGAAATATGTGATAGTGGAATGCAGGAACATAAATCCATTCACAGTCACATTTGAAATCCTTGATGAAAGGTGTGATAAATAAATATTTAAAATATGCAAAAAAGTCTGTTTTTTTGTTTGTTTGTAAATTTTAAGTAAAAACAAAAAGTGGAAGGCACTAATTTTTCTTGATCTGATCATATATGTTTCAAGGATGCAAATGATGGATTCAAAGTTACATCTACTTCCTTGGTGTAAATAAAATAAAGTAAACGCAAGTAAACAGGTTTTGCTCTACCAACAGACAGTCTGACAGTATGTTCTGACTTCAGTAAGACTCTTGCAAGCAACACCAATGGTCTGCACTAAGACCTTAACAGATCCCTCAGGTTTAGTCTTGAGTCAGTGAAGGTATGTTCTGATTTACCCACATTCACCAAGAGCAGAACTTCAAACATAAGTAAACATCCATTTTAATAAACTACTTGGTATTAATAATTCATTACACTGCCATCAGTGACTTAATAATTCTTTTCTAGCTCCTATTGTGAAGATGTGAAGCTAGTAACAAAAGCTTTCTTCCTGCCAACAGTGCTCAAAAAAATAATTATTCCTCTCTTATACCTCCCTTCTGGATACTATCCAGGTATTTGCTTCAATATTCCACGTGGGGAGAAATCCACATATTTTTGCTTATACCTGGCCTGGAAGAGAATGCAACAGCCAGATAGGAGAAGGCCTGTCTGAGAAAGCCCCTTTCCTATACTTGAATTCTTGATCCCACCAGAGTGAAAAATGTTCTGTTCTTTGCAGCTACGAAATAAATTGGGAAACAAAGGCTTTTTTACAGTAGGAACTCTTGATATTGATGCCAGTATGTCATAGAGATATACACATTTCTCCTATACTTCTCAAAGTGCACATACAAGACTGGTAGGAACTAGCACCAAAGCAAACAGGTCATATATCATTACTTACATGCTTTGCCAGGTACAATTCAGGCTTAATGTCTCTGAAGGACAATCCTCCCTGTTTTGCCCAACAAACCCAGGTTCTGTCAATAATGCAAGCCTATCTAGTTCCAAATTGAGCTTTTTTTTTTTATTCTCAAAACATAACATTATTGTTTTCATAAATAAGTCTTTAGGTGGCATTTATGTTTAATTTGAAGAGGTTTATACAATGTTTTCCATGTAATATGCAGGCCTTGGCTTACTGGTATCCAGAATAAGGTTCTGGCAGAACATGTGGAAGGACATTTGCAATTCTACCAAAGCTTTCAAAATCATTATGTACCTAACAGTTTCTGTGTTAGAAATGGTTAAATGCTGTTCCATGGGACAACAAGAGCAATTCAAGGTTACAGATCTGTCTTACTTGGGAAGCATTTTGTATGATGCAGAATTGCATACCTGTGTACCAGGTCTCTTTTGATAAGTCACAGGAAGCATGGAAGCAGAGGGGAATGCTGTCCCTTGTGTCTGCTGCTATGTTTTCCTTGCTTCCCACGCAGCATTTCCAAAATGTTTGTGTGTAAGGCTCTATTCACAAAGCTGTATTTTGACAGAGCCAACGTACACAGCAGCATAATGTAAGAAAACTCATCTAGGCTGTGCTTCATCTGAGACTTCAGCTCATCTATATGCTAATTCGAACGGGATGCAAGTTGGATTCTTCAGAAGACTGTGCTCCTAATATCCTTTTAACACATAATTTAATATCATGATTTGGGGACAGGCAGTAAAAGTTAGTGCACTGTGTTGTTCTGTAAATCTGTTGTTTGCTTCTTTCAGGGATATTACATCAAGCATTGGCTTTTCAGCTGAAAGGACAGCAAGGTCTGTCACCCTGATCTGGCTCATTGTGCCACTGAGCCACAAATGCAACACTGAAGAGCGTTAAATAACACTTCACAGATGTTAATATAGAATAATAAATGGCATGGTACAAGGCTATAAGGAAGTGCCTATTTTTATGCTGGCAATTGAACCACTTATCACTGAAAAGCCATTATTTGCATGCGAAACTTACTCTGCAACACTTGCTATAACTATTGACTTCTAGATCCTACAGCACAGAAAAGAAATATTAGTAACTAAGAAACCCCCACATCACAAATTTGTGAACTGAACTCTAATGAGTCCAAAACCAGGAAATACTTTACTCCACATGAAAAAAAAAAAACCAAAAAACACAACAAAACAACTATTAATGTTTACATCCACTTCATGATAGAAAGTGGCTACAAAGTTGCTCTTTGTAGCTTCATTTTTTAATATATTTATTATTGTTATTTTCTATATTTATTATGGTTTCCTTGTAGAGATAACCTGCAATGACTTTTATCAAAGGTTTCTTGTGGAGATAAATTGTTAAATTTTGCATTTTTTTTTTAAATCATTTTTGTGCTTTAAAGGCATGATTGTTTACAGAAGCACATTAACTATGTGGCTCAGAACATATGCATATCTGGTTGGGAGCTTTACAAGAATCAGCATAATTCCGTATAAACGTGGTGCTGGCAGCTGGTACCACCCTTTCAATCAATGTAGTGAAATACAGCACCCATGAAAACTACCCATGAAGTGCCACAGCCAAGGCCCACCAGACAAAAATGTCCAAACACTGAATTTCAGGCACTGATTTGTTGCCAATATGTAACACATAGCAGTTAGCGGCTAATAAGCTCCAGGTAATCAATTTAAATACTATGTTAGCAGAAAGTTAAAGTGTTTCCACATACTAGGCAGTTCCTGTGAGTTTCACTTTGTGAATAAGAATCTAAAAGACAAATTCTTGAAAATATCCATGAAGGTTAAAATCCATATCCTGCTAGAAACAAAAAGCCCCACTACTCAGTCAACATCAAAGACAAGATACACCAAATGAATTATACATAAAGAAGGTCAAATGTTGGCTTCAGTGCATGGGCCAAGTCTTTAGGCTGGTATAAATTCATATAGCAAAAGTTTTTTGTACAGAGACAGGTATTATAATAACTCTTCAAAATAATTTTACCATAGGCATTTGTAGCAAATCCATCTTATTCAACAAATTTCAAGAAAGTCATTCACCTATATTATTGTTCATGGCTTGCTTACAGCAGAACACACTTCAGGTTAAGGAATAGTTAAAGGAATAACACCATTCATAAACACAGTTTATTGGGAGAAAAAAAATGCTCTGGAACAGTTGCTTGTATAAATAAATACCCTCTCAAGTGGCTGATGGATGTCCCACTGTAGGATCAATTTCTTCCCTGCAACAGGAATCATTGAAACCAAAATAATCCATTCATGAAACAAATCCTGGCTAATGAATATAAGTTTACTAAGTTGAAGAGCCCTCAGAAGTTTCCTTCTAAAATATGATCCATACCCTAAGTAATCACACTGTGACATTTCCTAGTCAAAGACAAAGAAATGAAGAAGAATAAGATTTCACTGTCTACATTCCCCAGATATGTTTATGAAGGCACAGGCACTTTTTAATGCAAGCACTTTTCAAAGATGTTCACTGCATCTTGGAGGAAAGCTCAAGAGTCAAACAGAATGCAATAACACTAAGGAACAGATATAAATAGGATACTAATAAAAACTATAAGGACTTCCAGTGGCAGAGAGTAATTTTTCTCTAAGCGCTTCTCATATCAAAGTTGAATTCAGCTCTGCATTTGAGGAGGAGATGACAGAGTTCACAGAAGCAGATGCACTGCATCTTCACAGGAATCTGGCAGAGCAGGAAACGTGAAGCTGGTAGACACATTAAAATGAAGAATAGGTCTGAGTTTCAAAGGGAAGAGAATCACTCTCAGATTTACAATAATACTGTCATATAACATCATATTTAAAGGAGACAACATAAAGGGAATCAAAATACATTTCTTGAAGTATAATGGGCTTTATTCCTTTAGCCTTGGATGTGGAAAAAAACAGAAATAGAGGAGGCAAATGACACAAAACTTTCACTAGCTTGGGGAAGGTGGTCTACCAGTTTTAAAAACTTTTCTCTGCCTGAGAATATTTAAGATATGCATTTATCAAAGTAGCTCTGAACACAGCTTAGAGTCCATGGAGTTTGCTTCAAACAGAATAGACACTTTTAAGCTGCCAGTGGACCATGTTGCTTATCCACACGAAGACTTACTACAAAGCCCAAGAGAGAGCTGCTGTTACCTCCTACCCGAGTGCAGCTGATTAAGCATGTCTGTGACAGAAATTGTCTGTCTAAGCGACTTTTACCTTCCAGGAACTTCACCAAACTAAGGAGTCATCCTACAGGCAACAGGGTAGGACAAAGAAACGTCAGGGTTTTGAATTTTCTTCAAATCTAGCTCTTCAAGAGAGGTTTGGTCACCCCAGGGAACAAAAACATAAAGTCAAATGATTGCACATTGCAGCACTCCTCATCTACACTGCCCTTCTTACCTGCTTTCTTCTGGAGTCACAGGTTGAGATATAACCATACCAGAAAGATAGGAAGTATCCACTGGTGTGTGTGGCTTATCCTCCTTTTTAGCAACTGCTTTGCAAGGCAGGCTGTCACACGCATTAGAAGAAACAGAGGATTAAGGATATCAAGATGTGAAGTGACTACAGTCACACAGAATCCTCAGTAAACAATGCCATGGGCACTGCCTGTGTCCAAATAGCTCAGATAAGAGCTATTTTCAGAAGTTTTTATTATTATTGTGTTTTGTCCCTGATCACAGTAGGAAGATGTCTATTTTAAGCAACTGATACTTTATTCAGCCTGGTTTAAAATGGTTATTTTGAATGATTTTTTTGTTCCCACTTACTTTTTATTGCTAAGCTACTTCCACCCATGCCCAAATCTAAGGGCTCTGAAGAAATGTGGTTCTCCCAATTACTTTGGTATGAATAGCTACTTTGAACATCCCAAGACAGTGGACTAGTCAACAGATGTATTTTGATCACCACTCTGCATGTGACCTGCATATGCTGAAGTATCTTTCAATTTGTGCAACCTAACAGCCAACATACAAGAGAAAAAAAATCAAAGCTGGGCAAATTAGCGAGAAACCGCTAAAGTAAGCCTTTTAATTAAAAAGGTAACCTGCTGATTGACTTGATCTGATCCTGTTTTTTTAGATTGGCAGTTCATTCAACAGGGACATTCTTAGATGCTCTTACATCTCTGTTTGGGTTAGACCCCTGTTTTCTTAATTCATTGAGGCATCTGATATATCAGATTTAACATAGGCCAAACTATGTTGCAAACCCATGTCAGAATGCACGAGGCTATCCAGGGTACTGAAATTTGCCAGCTGTTTATGAGTCCTATTTGTGCCAATTGCACTCACCAAATTTCAGCCATTTCTGTGGTGACTGCATTTGCCACACTGGTCTTATTGTCACAGTTCTGTGTAAGAGGTGTACTGCAGTTAGCCCTTGTGTCCAATGTGTGTCTTTTAATGTAATAGATCCAGTTGAAATATAACTTTTAAGCTCGTGTGTCAATTTTGAAAGCTAACTTCTGTTCTGATTTTTTTTGTTGATTGGTTTTGGTTCGTTTGTTTGCTTGGCCTTTGAGGGTTTTTTTTGTTTGTTTGGTTGGGTTTTTTTAATCAAACAAAAAATGGAGGTTAAAGGCAGACTTGATAGAGTTTCTCTGCAGATAACAGAATTTTCATATAAAAATCTCACTAAAAAAGTTTTAATTACTGTTGTGGGATTTTATTTTCTTTTTCCTTAGTCTGTCCATGTTAATTGAAGTTAATTCCTTTAAACCTAAGCTTGAATAATCAGTTGTTAGGAAGTGAATAAACTCACCCTAGCTGTGAGGGGACTAAGGATTTCACTGATACTTTCCAGTTAAAATACTGCAGGACCTACAAGAAACGCAGTAAAATCAGATGAGTGCACTAGTAGAAATGGGCAGGACACCAGTCTGGCTGTTTTTAGGTAAAGACCCACTTGAATTCAGTTATAAAGTCTTGAAAAATAAAGTCTTTTTGCCTGTTTAGCCCTGATGTACCAAAAACCAGGCTGAATTGTATTCTGAATCGGAAAAAAAACCCTCAAATATGTACAGACTGTTTTAATTATGAACAAAGTTTGCAATGCTAAGGGATTCTGATCTGATAAGGTTATGGGCTCTTTCCATGTTGGAAGGAAAAACAATAAAAGAAGTAATTTTTTGTCTTTGAGGTAATTTGTCAAATACATTAAATTAGAACAATGTGGGGTTTTTTTTAATCACCTCGGTTTTGGTGTATTTGGTTTTTATTATGTTCAAATCTTTTGAGTCACACAGATTGGAGATAAATACACATAATGGAATAGTGTTAACATATTATCTCAAGAACAAATAAGCATTTCTTTTCATTTTCCTTTCCATTCCACAATTTCTCTTCTTTAATCCAGTAAAGAAACTGAAGAAAGATGTCTGCTTCTGTAAATAGCTCATTTCTCTATCCCCAATAGATTTTGTGTAATCCTGAAACAACAGCTACTTCTGGTAAGAAAAAGAATGACTAACAAATTATAAATATAATAAAACTATGCAGTACCAGAAAAAAATATATGATGTATTTGTTCCCTGAGAATAAAGGGAAAAAGGACTTTACTCTGCAGAACTTTGTATTTCTCAACTTCCAGTCACCAAAGCATCTCCAAATAACTAACAAATAATGATTCAGAACCACTTGCTTGCACTCCTTTAAGGAGCATAATGTCTATTTTCCCCCAATTTTACAGCTAAAGGAAACAATGCATGGGCAGACTGAAGCCAACAAGGAACCTCCAAATATTCTTTATGTTACCTGTGTACTTAAACACTTTAACCATAAGATGCTTTGGACAAGAAGAGCCTGGTCCAGATTTTGAATCACATCATGTTCTTGATATAAGCAAAGTTATAAAAACCCTGCTCCCTTGATTCCTATCTCAGAGATAATCCTTAGCCAAGTGAATAGTTTCTCTTGACGCAAATGGCACCACTTGCACGAAACTGAAAAACAGGGCTCCTCCTGGCAAGGCAGCCTCAACTAAGTTTTAGTGAAGCAGCAAACCAATTTCCTGAAGAAATTTCTTTTCTGATTTAGTAGACCAATCTTTAAATGATATCTGAGTTTGCAGATGGAAAAAAAATATGTACTTTTACCCTTTTTTTTTTGGCCAGGACCAGAATTTTCAAAAATCTCAAAGGTTTGCATAGTCATATATCAATGCACATAAATGAAAGACCATGTGCAGTCATTTATATGTGAATTTCTGCATTTGTTTAATTAGCACGGAGCTATTCTGCTGCTGCATTCCAGAAAGCAATTATATTTTCAGGGAAAATTTAGTGTTTCTTCAATGCAGTTAACTGCTGGAACTAAATTTATAGAAGTGGGATGCTTGTCACCACAGTGCATAACAAACAATGCAGGTTCCTACCTTCCCAGTCCTTGGTACTCAATACCTGGTTTAAGCCTTGATATTCCAGTCTGTAGCCAGATTGTCTATTAGAGCAATTTTGCAGTAAATCATTGAGAAAAACTGTTTCCTCTTCCATATGCAGTCTTTGCCACCAGAGATAAAAAATTAGTATACAGATCTATTATTAATTTTAATTAATTTCTAGAAATAATATTTTTGAATATGATTATTCACAATTTATGAGCTGATATTTAAAATCTGTGAAGTAGCCCATTTGACATACCTCATAAATTACACAGTACATTACTACCTCATGAATGGAAGACTTAGAATAGATTGTGTGAAATGCCATATATACTAATTTGAAATTCACCCTCTATTAATATTCTCTAATTATTTAAAACTTGCTGCTTATGAATTTCCCTGCAAGCAAAATCATGGAACATAAGCAAAGAGCAAAAACAAAGAGGGTGATAGCAGTTTCAAAGCAAAACCTTCCGAAATTCAAATCATTATTTGTGGATAGAGGAAAAAAAAAGCTAAAATTGCAGCGCTCAACTATGATTTAGATGCAGAGAAGAAAAAAGGCAGGGAGGGTGGTGACTTGCACTGTATGAGGCAGTTGACACACGTCGAGTCACAACTGGAAGTAAGTTTGTCTCTCCTAACACTACAAGATTGCTATTTGTTCCTACTACCTGCATGAAGAACACAGATATCCAATTATTGCTAACGGGTTTTGGTTTTTCTTGCACAGTTCATGCAAAATTATTTATGCAGGGCAACCAACTCCCTTCAGGTTTATCTACTTTTTTGTAGCATTCATATTATATGGTATTAATTTAAAACTATAAAAGACATTGCAAATTTCATCAGACAACATAAGAGCCAGCCTAGCTGATGAAAAGTAAAAAAAAAAAAAAGTACAAATATTATGTTTCAGTAAACATTTACATATGCATTGGCTCTTTTCCTCCATGATAAATTCATTAGGGATGCTTAGGATTGTGTGGACAGATGCATCAGCCAAAACCCACCAGAGAAACATACCAGGCAGCAAAAAATGAGCAGAGATCACAGAATCAATTAGGTAGGAAAAGACTTCTGACATCATCGAGTCCAACCTCTGACCAAACACCACCATGTCAACCAGAGCACGGTACTGCGTGCCACATCCAGTCTTTCCTTAAACACTTCCTGATACCACGCTCTGGCCTAAAATGTGTCACAGAAATAAACTACAACACACAAGTTTTTTACACAAAATTCTCTCTTTACTTGTATTCCACAGAATGCTTTGCATGAACACACATCTGAGAATTCACACTATAAATGCTTTTTGTCAAGTGTGTGCAGGAGGGACACACAAAGGGACCCAGCCACAGTGCAAAGGTGACACACAGTTGTGGTTTCATCTGACTGTGACAATAGGTCTTAAGTCATCAGTGTGGAGGCCAAAGGTGATGCTGGATTTACAACAAATTCTCACACAATTTCACTTGCACCTGCCCCTTCCCCACTGCATTCACTGTCTGGAGGAAAGGATAACTGGAATGTCTCTCCCTGCATTGGGAAAGGACAGAATAGCTGTTTGGATGTACTTTTGTGTGATCTTTATACTTCATTGTACAAAACCTACCAAACATTTCTATGAGAGGCAAAACGTCTCTGCACTCTTCTCCTGCAGCATTTCAGAACTACTAGAAAACAGGATAGCTGACCAAAGTATTTAGATTTAATGCCTGCATTTAAAACCTAATATATTTCCTAATATATTTCCTTTGATCACTATTTTTCTTCTAATATGTATTTATTGATATGGCCTCCAGAAATATTTCATTTTCGTACTCAAGAAATCTAAATCAACTAGTAGCTGCATTCATCCAGCAGCCTAAATGAACACTAGAAAATCAATGTCTAGGCAATTTCTGATAGCAGCATTTACCCAAGTTCCCATCAACTCACCATTCTGAACAAGATTACAGAACGTGCAGAGTTCTGCCAGTATCAAACTACTGAAATGTGTAGGAGAGCACTGGGAGTTTATCTGACAGTACCAGCCTTTCACCACAGATGGTGACACCATAATTTGAAGAAGTGCAAAGGTGGTGGTGTTGAGCCACTGAGAACTCCCCAGAATACCTGACACACCTTCCCTCCACCTGGATTCGAGGCAGTGCTGCACAACCCCCAAACTCTCCCATGAGGAGAGCTTTCAGAACACAACACTGAGACCACCGACAAGACAAATTATGGCAAAACAAACCACCCCCTACTCTCCTCTCTGCCATGCAGCACTGACTCTCTTCCAGTCTCACTTTCCCAGGAAGGTCTTGTCCCTGGTGGTGTTGCTGTCCACCTTGTGCCCTGCCTGAAGAGCCCAACCTCAGACCTCCCCAGGGTATGTGATATTGCTCTTGGGAAAAGCTCTTCCCCACTGCTCTGGGGAAAGTGCAGCCGAGAAAACAGACTGCAAGACCACTCAGCTTTATTTACTCTTTCAAACGTGCAACCCAATAGCCAAACTAAGCTTCAGAAAAACCAATTAGCCCTCTGTCACATGGCATAAATCAGAAGTCATGCCATATAAAGCAATGCTATGAAAACAGCAGAGAGGACAAAGGCAGAAGCAAACTCAAAGGGAGCAGCTGTGCTGGCCACCTGAAAACATCCTTTTCATTTCGCTTCTGCTCAGCCATAGGCTTGGCTACCTCTGAGGAGTGTTGGCTCAGTATGCAAATGTCAGTGCTCCCCACTCCCCAGTTTGTTTTGATATATGCTCTCCCATACGAGCAGATACCTTTTCATTTAACTCACTTAGAGCAAATCAGCCCTTGCAAGTACAGTGACTTATTCGGGAAAAAATATAATCTGAAAATGCAGTCCTATGCAGCCTGCAGATGTAAGGCTCAGTATGTTTTTATTTTAATGTTCTTAAAGATAAGTATGGTGGTTCACAGAATTATCCCTTTTTCTAGTTTCTAACCCACTGATATCATACTCAGAAAGTACTTCAGTAACAAAAGGTCCCATATCTCTTTCTCTCTGGAGGAATATAATAGTTTGTCTGAAGAACAACAGTCTCTTAACTATTTCACCATTTATCATCTAGGTAGCACACTCCCCTCCCTTGTGGTCAATAAGCACTGTCAGGGAGACCCAGCTTAATTGAGTAGATATTGACGATCCCTTTATTTGAACTGAGGCATGTAGAAGTAATTTTCAATTACTGTTGATGGTATTTGGGTGATTAACATCTCCGGGTGTCTTTCAAAATCCCATCATTATTTTCTCTACATGGCTTAATCTAAAAGACTTTACGAGGATGCAATCAGGAGTTGTGGATCCTGCTTTCGGTTCTACTATTACTCTGCTCGTCTCCCTGTGCACCCTGGTCCTTTAATTCTGAAGTGTGAGGACATTTGAAAATGAAATAAAAAAGTCAAAAACATTGGTCTGTGGGAAACCTTATAACTAGAACTGCCTGTTCCTGGCGATTGCACACCACCACTCCAAGGAGTGCTGTTTTGAGTAACCTGATCTCCAGTGTACCAAACAAACTCTGTTCCTTTGTTTCTCCACCATCAAATACGTGTCCCCTCCAGACCACAGCATATACCACTTCTAGAGTGAGTTTGCAAAGGTTTGCAGGCCAGTCTCTCTGGACAATATCAGGCTGTGCTGTGCATCCTGTCTCATACAACAACCACTCTGGGGTACAAGCACAAATCAATTTGATTGTACCCTTTTGGTGTTGAATGAGGAGCCTGTGCCAGAGCACTTTTATGTTATTAGTGGCCTCAAATTTAGTATACTTTGAGCCTTAGCAAAGAAAAAGCAAGTAATGTATTTTTAAAAACCAAACCCCAGAGGTTTAGCTAAAGAAGTGTAAGACAGAGGTCTTCCCTTTGCTCTACTACATACCCTCAGGGCTCCTGCCACCTACCTGTCTGAGACTTTGTTCTGAACCTCTCTAGATTCCATACCCTGGTTTTTAGGCTTACTGTTATTGTGCAGCTCTCACCTGTCAGTCCAATTTTCTTTTTTCTTTTTGCACCCATGAGTTCTCTATAAAAAAAAAATATAGCATCAACAACCCCCATGGGAGTCACTTTCTCATACCAGGAATCACCTCTTGCTCTAGTGGAAAACACTTTGTGGAGAGTGCATTCCACTTCCCTGTCATCCCTCCACCAGGGAACTGGGAAGGAACTGTCAGGTTGCCTGCCTGTAGCCAATGAGCTCTGTTGCATGTGCAGAATTAGATGAAAGACAGAGAACCAGTGATGACAAGGTGAAAGGTACAACAGGGATACAGTCCCGTACTGCCCTCTGATAACAGTGACACATCCAGCTTTGCTTTGTGCCCTTGGAAGGACCTGACATGGGTAGGCAAGCATGAGCTAATGCAGGCCTTAGTCTCAACAATTAAATCAATACATTCTTAAAAGTGTATCTCCCTCATTCTTGCAGAGGAAAATTAGAATGATAGAATAGAGTTGGAAGGGAGCTTTCAAAGGTCCTCTAGTCCAACCCCCTCTGCAATGAGCAGGGACATATCAGAGCCCTGTTCAAGCTGACCTTGAATGTTTCCAGGAATGGGGCATCTACCACTACCTGTGCTGGTGTTTCACCACCCTCCTTGTAAAAACTTCTTTCATATATCTGACCTAAATCGACTTCTGTTCAAAACCATTACGCCTTGCCCTATCAAAGACAGACAATAGCACATCTGCTCAGTGCTGCCTATTGTATATCAAGCCACCATAGAGTTCTTTGAGAGTTGCTCCTGACAAAGTAACACAAGCAAACAATTAACCAGCTTTTATTAAGCCATGTGGTTTGGCATCATTCTCTACTCTTGTGTAGAAGAGAGCCACAAGAGTCAAGAGCCAGGGTCGGGAATGTCAGTGAACTACAGACTCAAGAGACCAGCTAGCACTTGAATGTGTGAAGCAGACTCTGCATTTCCCAGCTTTATGTTCAGTGACTCTTGGTGGCTCAGCTCCAGCTGATGTGCAATTCTACCAACTGCAGCAGTTCCTGTGGATTTACCTTGGGGATGTATTTTGCACAAAAGGATTAACTCAGGAGGGAACTTCCCCCCAAAACTAGTGGAATAAAAGAAGTCATGACATGGAAATCCTATTAGTGGTTCCTGCCATTATTAACAGTCTAAAGACAAACACTTTCTAATAATCTGTTTACTAAAACCTAGAAGTTGTTTCTCTCCTAGTGCACACAGGCACTGATCCATGTGGTGAAAGAGCAGCACATTAATCACCTCCAGGAGCAAGAGTTGTTCCCAAGTGCTTTCTATTCAGCAGATTCAAGGTGGGCAAGATCAAAACCTCCAGTTAGTTCCAGGAGGAGACGCCTAATTCGTGGTACTGAGTAAAAGTTAAAAATGAGCTATTGAAGCATGGAAACTGCTACCACAATTCAGAGCAATGCCCTGCCAATAGACTACAATGTCCACAGCACCAACTGATCCTGTAATGTCAAGAACTGAAACAGTTCAGTTTTCATTAACATATACAGTATTTTTCTGAAGTGGCATTTAGAATACAAAACATCATCAGTAAAAATTTGCATATATAACTCCAACGTTTTATGAAGCATGATGTTCTGCATTTTCAAAATGTCACAGAACAGCCCTTTAAAAAATAAAAAATGAAGCAAGTAATAATGACAATATGCATTCTTCATTATGCTGAAAATTAGTCTACAAATACTTAAAGCATCTGCCTTGGTCTAATACATTTTTTCTGAAACAGATTTAGATAACAGAAAGAGTTCTTAAAGGTTTTTTGGAATAGAAATCAACAAAAAAAAAAAGCAATGCCATGTGCACTTAACTGTAAGTTATGCGTGGTATGCACTTTAAAATATGCATTTTCAAACAGATCTTGGAACACTTTACGTTGTTGATACTATTCAAAAATGAATATAAATGAAAATGTCACTATAAATAAAGGACTTTTGCCAGCTACTATTAATATTTTAAAACCACGTGTGGAGTTTTATTAACTTGAATAGGGACTCTTTTTTAAAACTTCATTTGCATAAATTAAACATTCCCTTGCTATTATAGATACTTTTTCTGCTTCAGTTGTCTGATTATAAAAAAAACAAAACAAAACAAAAACACAAGGGAAAAAAGAGAAAAGTGGGTGAGGGGCTGGAGGGCAGATAGACTTCATGCAGACAAATTCTAATAGGCCTTCCAGATATATAGCATCTTGTTAAAAATTCATGCAGGCCAGAATACTAGAAGGTCAGAAAATGTCTTTGAAATTCTGCCAGAACTCTTTTTGATAATTCATTCAGGTTTTAAAAGGGAAAATTCCTCATTAAAAAGAACCTAATGCTTATTAATTTATACTCCTAAGGCGGAGGCTGAATATTAAGCGGTGGACTCTATTAATCCATTTATCAAATATCAAAGACCATATGTTTTCACCCTGTGTCCTTGCTTATTGATTAATTGCCTTAGGCCAATATGAGTAAATGCAGAGAAAAGTTCCTTCACAGGTAAGTCTCAAGAGACTTCCTTAAACTGGTGGGAACTGTTTTGTGTACTGTACACCTTGTAGGACTCACCCTCCTCTGCCTTCAGGTACCTGTCTCTAATCCACTGGACACTTGGCCACCCCTTTTCTCTGACTGCAGAGGGGAAAAGCCCCTCACAGAGTGCATTACTCTGCATGTGTGACTGTCTCAGCAAGCTTTCTATCCACAACTCTTTGGGCAGCAAAAAAGACATTGTTCTTTTTGCCTTCTGAAGATCAGCTAACATAATTTAGAAACCTACAGAGACTTTTTTCTTCTTTTCTTTCTTTTTCTTTCCTTAAGTGCTTCAGTAGTCAGCAGACAACTAACGAGATGGCAGATGAGCACTGGCAGAGTTGAAACAACATGGTGTACAGGGGAAAAAAACCCGTGTAGCAACAAAGAGAGGAGAATCCACAACAACAAAAAAAGCCAGTAACAGTGAGGGAATGAGGGCACTTCAGAGGGACACAATACAGAGGTGTTCTTTCCTTGTACAAGGGCTGCTGTGTGCAGTCACTGCTCCTTCAGCTAATTGTTGCTGCTCCCTCTGTTGTGCCAGTACAACTATTTGTGTGACTGCAAAGTGAATCAGATCAGGGAATTGATCCAAGTTAAAAATAACATTGGGGGGGGGGGGGAACCAAACCAAACACCCCTACCAGCACTCTGCTGAAGAGAGAGGAGTGAGGAGAAGAGAGGAGAGAAAAAGAAAAGAGAAAAAGAAAAACTCAGAGCAGCTGCCCTGGTGCCAAAAAGAAATGTCAGGCAAGTCACAGCCTCACTGGGGTGTCTCCAGAGCCCAGTTTCAGGACAGCTAAACTGGCTTGGTGTCTGAGACCCATAGCCTGGACAGACAGCAGCACACGAGCCCCTCCTATCACAGTGACAGGGTGGACATAGGCAAGAGCAAGTTTGGAAACCCGCCCAAAATTGAGGCTTAGGGATGTAACTGCACAAACACAACTTGAGAGACAGAGAATGGACAGGACAAGTCTTCTCACTGCTGCCCACATCTCAGTAATTCAGAGTTAAGGTGCAGACCTGCTGTTCCAAGCTGGACTTCCAGCCCTCACTAAACAGCCACCTCTTTTCAGAAGAATTTTTAAATATCAAAACAAAAATACTACTCCCAATATGCACCATGACATACTCTGTATTTCATGATGGGGGTGGAAGACCTGGTCTGCATGAGGAAAATGAAACACAGATTCACTTTCAATGATTCCTGCATGCAGAATGGCCTCACTTCTTACTAAGTTGAGATCTACTTTACATGTTAATAACCTAATTGACAGCAAAATCTCTTCCTGCTTATAACATGATCTTCAGCATGGCATTTAGTGACAGTCACATGCTCACCACAGCACAGATAAATTGTGGAATTTATTTCACATTTTCTGAGCTCAGCAGACAAACCTTCCCTTCTGGACAGTCTGCCAGAAGTACCCAAACCACATCCATAACATAAGCCAAATGGTTTCCCTGTGAATGAAAAGAATTTATTAAGATTGTATCATACAGAATCTATTTGGTTTCTGTCTCTATGGTTTAGATAACAGTTTCTGGCGATAATAAGCTCAGCCCTAAATGCACACATGCCATGATCATGCTGTGTAAGTTTAAAAATGCTACTTGTCTGCCTGCCTGTTTAGCTGGCAGTTTTACCCACCAGGAACACAAATGATTTAAAACCCAGATGCTGAGCAATTTGAGATGCAGAAGCACCCTACAGTGAACCAATTATTGCCTTGGAGGGTCTTATTATCCTCATCATGACATGAATTCCACACAAAGTAAATATGCTTTCATTGTTATGTATTTCCCAAACTGCAGTATTGTAAAGGAAAGTTTTGAAAGGAGTTTCTCCTCCCTAAGTATAAATCTCACCGTTCTTCCTCATTGCTAAGAGAGACTGATGCCAGCTGTTTTCCTGACATATTATTTTGGATTCCCCTCCAGCTCCACCCCACCCCATAAACCTAAACAAGTAGCTGAGCCATGGGTTTCATGTGCTGCTGCCCAGAGACACAAACACAAGTAGATAGCAGAGGAAATCACCCCATGCTACTGCACCCTGACCAGCACAGCTTACTCTTAGCTACAACAAAGTGTTGTAGCACATTTGGTCAAGTGTGAAATATCCCCAAAAACATGCAGAAAAGGCACAAGCAGTGGTTGAAGAAGAATATACCTACAGGGCTTTAAAAGCCATTTTAAACCAATGACGCTCATGCCAACTGTCCTAGGGAACAGATTTCAGAAGGAAGGAAGACATTCTGTTCATCATAGAGCAATGCACTAGAATAACACCACACACCATCTTACTGATGCATAAAGTAACTATACTTACTGTGCACTTGCTTCCCACTGCTAATTAAAACATACTGAGACAAGTATCCTGTTGAATTAACTAGACACCAATGATTGCTGACCTGGCACCTTTGGCAGCATCTAATCATAGCCAGGTCACCTGAGCATAACTCAGAAATGTAGTTTTCAGGTGCTTACAGCAAAGCAAGGACATGGATTAACAAAACGTTGCATGCATTTTTAGAAATGTATAGAATTGCTTTAAGAAAACTGCAGGGCCCCCAATTCTTTCTTAAATGATACTGAAAATCTTTGCCAAGTCATTCCAAACTTAATTAATTGACAGCATTGTTTAATCTTTACACTGATTACTCTGTGTCCTTCTGTGCAAGGCACAAAGGACATCCTTAAACTTTTGGACTTTGCTTATTTGAGCACACAGCAAGTACCTATTATTCCCTTCTACTTTCAGCAACCAGATGCTTCCTACATTAAGAACAAAACCACACAGAATAGAAGGAAAAAAACAAAACTGAAAAGACATTAGTTTGTGTCTGAAGTGTATGGGCATTATAATAAGTAAAAATTAGAGTACTTAATGATTTTATCCATATTTTACCTGAAACTAATGGAGGCATTCAAGGAGATGTTGGGTTTTTTTGCTACAATAAATTCAAGAAAAGTCATTGAGAACATTCCTTTTCCTGAGAGGACATAACTCAGAAGGGCTTTTTGTAGATACCTGCCCCTAACCATTATGCTGTTATGCATCTTGATTACTGCAGAAATACTGGGGTTAGGCTCAACTCTTCCTGTAGAAGCTTTTCCACTAAACATGACAGCCACAAAGAGGAGTGATGACTGAATAACTATAAAGACTACTTGCTACAAAGGCAGAAAATAAGATTCTCATTTCTAATGCACCAGCTCACTTTATTACAACAAAGTAGGGCAGGTTGAGGGAGAAAAAACTGCACCTAGAATATGACATTACAAAGTCACTTAGTACTTTGGAAATTCTTCTGGGAAATGGGAGTGTAAATTCCATCCTACAAAACAAGCAGCATAATTGGATAGATTTTAATTAAACAGGATCCGACTTGAATTCTCAAATAGCTTCAGATCAGACAAAAACCATATTAAATATTCTAGAAAAATATTTGCTTATATGCACCTGAAATTTGATGTGATTTTTCCATCAGTTAGTTCTGTCCAGATACTCCACTTGGAATCTGTAGCTTTCACAGCAGCACAAGGGCAAGTACTCAGAGTAATGCACTGCATTGTCCCACAATATGTGCCTCAGCCTCAAGTATGAGGCAATAATAGTTACTGTAATAGAAGTGCTCCTGTGCCTTAGGAAATTTAAAGTAAAAAAAAAAAAATCAATTCAACGATTTAAATTCAGGTACAGCTCTTTAGGGTAAGGAGCAGCAATAAATTTAAGAATGCACAATATTTTAACCATTATAACTGAATGTATGAAATGATGTAGTTGACAGTCAATTCCAAGTTGCAAATACTTCCATTTTCTTATCAGCTGAATCCCAAGATCAGCCAGGTCCCCCACTTGATCAGAATGAACAAGCTGACTACTGAGAAAGTGCACAGAACATTTTATTACTGGAGTGAAGCAAATGATCTAATCTCTCCATGGTGTACATTCATCACCACCAGGGAAGGAGGATGGATGGTAGGAGCACCCTCCAGAAAGCGTCACTTCTGCTGTCAAGTTGCAGCATATTCTGCTTTATCAAGATGTTTAGCTCTTAGTAAATCCCTAATAGGAACAAAATTGGTCCTGTTATTAAAGTTAATGTTTTTTGTTGATGTCAGCAATGCCAGAGGAGAGCAGGAATATTATGGTAATTTAGTGTTGAAGAACTCAGAACTGAAATGAATGCTGGCTGCTTTGCAGCAATCACAGAAGCATAACATCCCTCACTCCAAGGTGTCCTAGTGAATGCACATTTGGGCACAATGTAGGTTAAATAGGGAGTAGTGTTTAAAAGAAGAACAGTTCAAGTTGCTCACCATCTGGATAATACTAATCTGTTTTTATACATCAGAAAGCATAAGAACAACAAAAAACATTTTGTAAATGACCTTGTAACTTTTACGTAAATACCGTTTTTCATGTTCTGCCTGAGTTGCCCCGTGTCTGCCTCTAGGCTTTGGAATAGCCCACAAAATATTTGGGGCTGTTTAGGAAATCAATGCAAGAGAACACTGAAGTACACTTACTGCATTTAGTTTTCAACATAAAGGAAAATAATTTATCATTGTTTAGAAGCAGAATTGAATCAAAGAGTTACATGGTAAATTCAGCCCAGTGACATCACAAATGAAATCCCCTGACAGCCAGGGTGCTGAGAAAACCTTCTCCTTTGCATCACCTGGCATGCCCATGTGCCCACCTGCTGAACCTGGTGCTGGCATGTGCACCATCTGAGCTTAGCACAAGAGGGAACTAAGACTCAAAGGTTTTCAGAGGCTTATAAAATTAACACAGGGACAGACCCTACTATACCCAAGGTAAGAGACACTACGTTTTTTATTTCTTTAAGCTCCCAGAGTCAATCACCACATCTCCTACCGGAGGCAGGACATATATCTCAAATTATTTTTGTATAATTGCTTCACTTATGCTCAGTTGTGGAATTATTTAGCATGTGCAGGCCTTTGTTAAACTAATTTATTCACACCTAACCTCCAACTGCTTGCATCTGTGATTATTTTGGTCCAATGCATTTTGCTGCTATTGCTGTTGATTTATTGTCAACTCAGGTTTATAGGTATAGCAATTGATTTGTCTTAGCTTCTCTCTGTCTTTCATGACCTAATTTTCAATTAATGCCTATTCATTAGTGCCTTTTTTTTCATTAAAAATCCACAGCCATTTTTGTTGGTGACTTTTATTGGACTGCAATAAAGAGGGCTCTGCTTTTTACATGTCAGACAGACCTGATTTTGTATTACTACTGGCAACAATAACCAAGCGTGTGACACTGCCTTTGTATGACTGATGGATGTTGTATGACACGAGGCAGAGGTGAAAGGGAAAGAAAACTGAGGGAGAAAGATGTTTACTTCTTGCACATAATGGAGTCATACAATGTAAGAGAAAGGGTGGACCCCTGCACCTATCTACCATTATCTCTGGCAGAAGCTTTAGTACAGATCTGCCATTCATTTACCCTGCTCCCATTCCTGTTTAATTGCAATCCTAGATTATATGCAGCACACTTGCCTGAATACTGTGTGGAGAACAAAAGCTAATGAAAGCTAGATGAGAGTGCTCAAAAAAACCCAAAAACAAACATTGGTGAGAAAATTTTGCATGGTGGGAATAAAACCATCTGTTTAGGAAAATAAAAAGAAATAAATGCCAAAATGGCTCAATCCCATAGTCAAATTGATGAATGATAGCTAGACTTCAGCACTTGTCCATACTCCTCATTGCAGCAAACATTAGGTAACATGATGTGGGTTTTTTTATTTTTCAACATTGGCCTCTGGGACAGTTGAATGACATGACACCTTCTGCAGGCTAAGAGTACACCTTGTGGACAGTTACTGTGGCTAAGCTGGTGCAGAGTGACTTTTTGAATGATAGTAACCTTACCTGGAGCCTGACCTGTTAAACTTCTTCAATACAAAATGTTAAAACCACATTTTGACTAGGAAAAAAAAAAAAAAAGCATTGCTTGGTCCTGCAAGGAAAGAGGTCTGAGAGCTCTCATGACAGGTGACCAGATGGAGTGGAGACACCCTGAGCCAGGGCTGTGCTGCATTCTCAACACGGTCACTGAGAGGGACAGCTAAATGATAGATGCCCTGGCTGAGCATCAAGATGAGCTGTTGTTCTCTCAGAAGATCAACAAAAGACCATCAGGCATTCTCTGTCAGTAGAAGCTGCATGATCAAAATGCAGTTTAAGATGTTAATCAGAAAATGGAACAATAAACCCAAGTGCAGCAGCTCTTTCACTCTTGCCTCTGCAACCTATAAGAGTTTTGCCACTGATTTCAACAAGAGCAAAATTAGGTAATTATAATGCTTGTGACTTACAAAGCCCTCTACCTTGATGAACAAAGCTCCCCAAAGTGAAGTACTTCAGGGACTTTTCTACTGCCTCCTTCTACAAAAGAAATTATTTTATAGTGTTGGCACATTTTTTATTAAAAAAAAAAAGGCACATGAAAATGAAAGAGTCCAAAACAAACATTTCAAGGACCTTAAATCATTTTGTACTGGTCTATAAAGCTTTTTCCCAGTAACAACAGAGAAACTGCCTCTATTAAACTGTAACATTATTACTATCTTACATATAGCCCTGCAGTGTGAAAGTGAGTCAAAGATGAAAAAGTCTTTTTTTATATTTCTGCTTTAATAATATTCTACAAAAGACCTTATTCAGACAAGCCTTTAAGTGCAAAAGAATCTTCAGATTAAGAATAAATCTCAACATTGACTTGAGTGGAAACTAAAAAGATTCCTGAAGTTTACTGTGATCTTAAGCTCTCCCTTAAATTAGTGGTTTATGAAGCACTGTCTCTGTTCAGTGATTTTTTTCTGAGTGCTACCACAAATCTACCAAAATGTATATTATACAGTTTGTATAATGTATATCATACATCATAATACCCAATGTTTCAGCATATACAGTAGCCATAACAGAGTTGAGGGCATTCTAAAAGGTTACAAAAACTCAGGGCCATTTGATAATACAGATAAACCTGCAATGTTTTTTTTTCCAGAAGTGTGATACATCACCCAAAGTAGGAAACAAAACCCTGCAAAAATCTAACATTCTTACAGTGTGCTTCTCATATTTTCTACTCCTTTGTGCCTAACATTAAATGACTTTGACTACCTAGGTGTTTGAAACAAAATAAAGTGTCTGGGAGCCTCTCTGGGTTGTACAAACCTTCAGAACTGGAAAAAACTGCCAACCAGAGGGATCTCACTGGAAGGTTGAAATTAGGACTAAATTTACAAAGGGACTCGAGTGAAGGCAGCAGAGCAATTTCCAGGTTCAATGCCGTGTTGTACGTGGCTACCTCCCAAATCCTTCATTAGCTACAAAATATATGTCAGAATAAACTGTGCAAAATTACGGCTCTTGTAGAGCGGGATGAAGTGTAGATAAGTGTCCATAAATCAGATGTAGAAATGAAAATTAAAATTGTAAATTTTAACCTGGCACATTCTGGATTTACAAAAGCTATCAAAACACAGCCATCTCTTTGCATTGGGCTGGTTTAAATTTGTTCCTTTAAAGACAGGAAGAAATGATGCAAGCGCATTTCTCTTTAGGATTAAGTTAAATTAATATAACAACCTCTACATCTGCATATTTATATTTGTAATTTACTTCAAAATTCCTTAATTTCTCATTACTACAAGTATGAATGTGAAAATAAATATTAATATCCCAAAAAGTGTTTCAGACCGGATGTAATGATTCCTATGGAGCCATTAAGTTTCATCATTTCCATAAATTCAGTCTCCATGCAATGAGCTCTTTATGAAAGGGCATTTAATTGCCTGATAAGATATAACAGCTCCTCTGCATCAATAATAAAGTCAATAATCTGCATTTTTTAAACCTCTCTAAATATCCATTGACGCAATAGGTTGTTGCAGTCCTAAGCCCTTCAGGCCCATTGGACCACTAATATAAAAGGTTTAAAGCTATTAAATATACATTTAACATGATAGAATTTTATGAGTCTACTGGAGGTCAGTGCTGTAAAATTATACCTCTAAAAATCCTCCTCAGAAAGTAATTTATGGCATAAAATATGTTTATTAAAAGTCCCTGACTAGAGATTTATGAGATTTTATGTGAAGACTGCAAATGAATACGCTTGGAGACCAGTCCCATGAACATACTCCATGAAGTTCAGAGCTTATTACCCTACATAATCCCTCCTGGAGTTAATTGAAATACTCCCAAGAGCAAAGTTACTCATAGTCATAGGTATTTGTAGCTTCATGCCCTTAAACTTTTTTCCACAGCTCTACCTCTGATTCACTGTGTGATCTAGCAAGTCATTAGATTAGCTTATGTGAGAAAGGGAACCATTTAATGGGGAAAAGGCAAGATAAACTGTGTTTGCAATGCACTTGGGTGCACAGCACTATTGGTACTAATTGTTACTGTTCCTGCAGCTCCAGTTTTATTAATCAACTCTGTCAATGGTAGTGATCAATTAAAGAAAGAAAAATGTTCACAGATCAAATAAGGTATTGAAATCTCTTTGGGACATATCTCAAAAAAAGTTCCTCCCACCCTATGCCCTAAACCCCTTTCTAAGTTTAAAAAAAAAATAAAATCTTCATCATGCAAAGCTATTTATAGAATATTTTCAGTGCAATTCAATATTTACAGAAAAAGCATCACTTTTCTGCTGAAAATATTTACATGAAAGTTCTACAGCCCACACACATCCCTGGAAAGAATGTCCCAAAAGACACGCCTTCTGTGCCACTGAGAAATTTGTTATCACTGTACATGGTAAAGAACAAAAGATATTAATGAACTGCCTAATACTGTTTTCATTTATGTGATTGTATAAAGGTGGGAAGAAAATGGATAATTTTTGTATTTATTTCAGATGCAGATTGGTACGTGTACCAAAATAACACCCAGCTAGGTTAAACTGAGCCAAGTCTTGGTTAGAACATGAAAACATGGTTTTGATAACATGATCTTCTTACAAACATTTTGAACTTCTATTGGGAAGTTTACTTTCTAGAGGAATACAACTTTTCCCCATTGGTAACTTCTTAATAGATTTTGGAAGATTAGTGATGCAGACCTCAAGAGCAGACTTTATTTTAATATAGACAAAAATCTTCAGGTGTGGTACTTGACACAACTGTATTGGCTTCAGCTGTTTTACAGTCCCTTGACTTCTGCGCCCTGACAGAGGGGGTGGGACACATTTCAAACCTGAGAGAAGTTCTGCCATGCAGTCCAACCTGCACACATTGACTGTAGCTCTCAGCCTTTCCCCAGGTCTCTTCGACACTGAATATTTTGGAAGGCTCATCTAGTCTATGCCCCCACAAAATCCCCAGTCTTTCTGTATTCATACCTTGTCCTTCCCCTCAAAGCTGTTGGCAAAGTCCTGGCTGGATTCATCATAAAACATTCCATATAACCATTAGCTAGAAAAGGATTTTCAAAGAATTGTAGTAGCAGCTGATAAAGGACTTGGGGGACTGTAAGTCTTACCTTATTTATGTAATATAGTGTACCTGAGAAGCTGGGTTAACATACAGTTCAGCAGGGACATGTACCATAATGAAATCTTCTCCCTCAGGCAAAGACAGGAACTAAAGGGAGACATTCAGGGATTAAATTGCTCCAGTCACAAGCCAACATCTATTAGGACTAAGAGTACAGAGCTCACCACCACCACCAAGATTAAAATTAAAAAAAATTTTAAAAAAAATCCTAATTTGGTTTTAAGTCAAATGGCAAATGAGTTTGCCAGCAATGCAGCAGTGCCTGCTTAGGTGTAAATACATTTCTGTGGATGACAGAAGATGTTACTGAGCTCGCTTCCATTCCCAATATTTTCTTATGGTTCTGCTTTGAGGGGTCAAACTGCACAGGAGAGGGATTTTCAATTATTGACAACTTCTCACGTGGCTGTCCAACACTTAGGGAAACCTTGGGAACTTAGGAAAAACCTTAGGAAAACTACTGTGCTAGTGACTATTCCCCAGGCCTTGGACACCTGACTGATTACTGACTGCACACTCAAAACAAATCATGGGACTCCAGAGCACTTGTTAAGAAGGGACTTATTTTAAAGCTGCTATAAATTTCTCCATATGCTTCATTGTATTCTGTCCATAGATCTCAGCAGATCCATGTGCAGGATTGCACTCTGGTGTTTGACACACGAGCCTTGGAACATGTTCACTGCCAGATGTGGTGAGCTTCCTGGTAACTAAATTTACTGTAGTGACTGAGAGGAAAAACCCACAGTATTAGTGGCTGAAACTTGGTTTTATTTTTCTTGCTAATCCCTGTGGTATTTTGCAGAAGAGAAATTTCTTGAGAAATCTTATAATAAAAAGGTATTAAATTTATATATTTTATACCTGGCCTTACAATATACTACTTATTTGTGACATTTCTCAATTCTTATATTAAAGCTACATTTACACATAGAAGTCTAAGTTCCTCAGCTTTTTCCTCATCCTCTGCCACTGTGCTTCCCTCCTCATCTAGTAAAGGATGGAGAATCTCCTTAGCCCCCTTACACAGGCAATACCTTTGGGAAGATGAAAATGGGAGCAGGTAGAAGCTTCTTCAACATGATCATGCTGAAACTCAAAACAATTCCTCTCACAGAATGGAATTCCCCTTTAGGTAAAAAAAAAGGGATTTATGCCTGCACCAGTTAGGAGAAACTAAGGCACCAAAAACAACAGAAGGAAAAACAACTCACAGCACCACAGGGACTCTTGCAGTTTGTGAACTTTCATGCATTTTCTGGTGGCAGAAATTGTTTGTCTGTGAAAATAGGGCACAGCAAATAGCACAGTACAACACCAATTGCCTGGCACTGTTCCCTTGCTCCCTGGGTAGGACTCTCTCATATCTTCTTGGAGCCCTGCACTAATTTCATATAGACACTAAGATACAAAGAAACTAAGAAATCTATATTTTGCTGCTGTCTTGTCTTGTATGTTGGAAACTTTGGAACATGGATTTTTTTTATATGGAATTTACAGCACCTCAGATTTTGTTGAAAGCTAAGCCAGGAATAAAACAAATATATGGCTTAATTTTCCTTTTTACTTGCATTGATAAAACAAGATGTGTAATTTCTTTGATTGCAGACAAGTTGTTCCTTATTTACACTGGCATAAAAGGAAAGAGAACTACTGGTTTAATAATGTGAAGAATGTGTATTGACAGCTAGCATATAAAATCACTCAATAGTGCAGGACAATCATATCTTGCAAAAATGAAGATAAGAATTTAACTACTTAGCAATGTGTTAAGATACCTTTTTCTTTCACAGCCAGAATTTTGGAGCCCAGAAAAGGTGCCAATGGGCACTGACGGCATAGCAGTGACAAAACCAGCCTTACTACCTGTGAGCACATCTCTCTCTGGCCACAACTGCTCTGCTCCCTGGAAACAATGATACTGTCATGTCACAGCCTGTGCTGATTTCAATTACAATTTACATCAATTTACTATGCAGCAGTTGGTTGCAAAAAGAGTTTAGTTTTGTAAGAAGCACAACTAGAATGGAAAACATTCTCAACACAGCAGAGTTTTGTCAGAAAATGTCACTCACTGAACACAAAATGTTTTGCCCAACATTTCTCTCTTTCCTTCTGAGATTCACACGTATCATGGATTGGATTCCTGACAGGCTGTTGGAGAGCCCAGAACTTCCACACTGTGCAGTGCCAGGGGATGAGCTAAACACGCACTCACACATTCACTGTGATAGAGCTGACAGATTGAGGTTACCCACACCACAGTGCCAAACCTCGTGGCATGGACATAAGGACAGAGGGCACAGGACCTTTAGCCTGACAGTAGGGTAAGTTCAAACATACAGATATAAATACATACATAAATAACTCAAAGTATGTTTTCTGACTTCTGAGAGCTTATAAAAAAGCCCACAGTACAACAGTTATGTTATGGTGCACATATGATGTTATTTACATAGAAAAATCCGAAAGTAAACCACAGCAGAACTAACAAACAAACAAACAGCAAAATAATCAGATGGGCAAATAATGAAACTGTAGTTTAAGCTTAGTAAAAATGCAATGGAATGTTCCACCACCCTCTCCCCCTCCAATTGTTTTCTTAAGCAATTCTGAAAATTTTCAACTATGCCTTAAACAATATGTTTTCTGATATGAAAAGAAAGCTTTCTGGGACCCACAGCTAAAAAGGATGCCCATTCTGTACAGCACCTCTTGGGACTTGTACTCAGCAGGTGTTTTCCCAGGATCCCGGGCCAAAGGGAGCAAGGGGAGGAACTGCATGAAATAGTTGATATGGTGAAAGCCTGTTTCAGGTGATCCAGAGCCTGAGTGTCAGCTGCACCTAGAAAACCTGAAAGCTCTGCCTGTGGCCAAGGCTTCAATGCTTACATGTAGAGACACAAGACTGAAAGGCCCAGCCTGACAGGTTGCCTTGGAAAACGGAACATCAAAGCCCAGAGATTTTGATACCTATTTTTGCTGTATCTGGAGTGAGTCCTATGAATGCTTCAGGTTACAGCAGGTAACTCAAGGATGATCCAAGCCATATAAATAGATATTCTTAAAAGGTAATTGTGCAAAAGTGGGGAGGGGAGAGGAATGATCTGTCTGTGCAGCTCCATGGTTTTGTACATGTTTGTTCCTTAAATAACATAGAACCATTAAAGAGGAAAAAATAATCCCTATCAACCTGCCCAGGCAGAGACTCAGCAATTTTCTAGAATTGTCCATGGATTTTATTGAAGGGCTTCTGAATAAATCGCCCACAGCCTGGAGCTTTGAAAGCTGCTCAGTTGTCTTGCCATCAGTCACACATCCCTTATCCTGAAGGAGATGGTGGTGACACCTCAGCTCCTGCCCAATGTTCACCTTCAAAATATTCCCGGGGTTCAGCCACCTTTTACTGTAAGATTTATAGATAATTTCAGGTATAAAATACTTCATTTTAATAATGAACCTTTCTATAAGCATGGCCTCTTCATTAACAGCAGGCTGCATTGTGCCTACTGCTTTCATCATATTTTAATAGAGCTGGAACATGAAGCACTTTTATTTTGTCAACTGTTCATCTCCTTGAAAAGCTTAGGGATTCAGAAATAGCTGAGAATACTGTGGTGGTATAATACAACACAAGGGAGCTGGGATTACCCATTAATTGATCTAAGAAAACCCCAGAGCAAAGCATTTTGTCTGATTTGTTTATCAATCTGTGAAAACATAATCACACTGCTACCTCTCTGTAGGTCAGAATAACTTCTGCAAGTTTAAATCTATTTTTTCCTAATCAACCCATGTGAATCATTTCAGAAACTGAGTTCTACATCCCATAATTAATTCTGACTTATTTAAGAAACATTCTGAAATCAATAGAAACAGGTTTTGAATAATTAGACTGAAGATCTGTTAGACTAGTAAGAATATTCAATTCACTGTAAAACACAATAACAACACAACTCCCATTTCAGCATGGTGGGAACACTAACGCTGCAAAGTCCTAAGATATGGTGGATTCTCCCTTGTCCTTCACCAGATTACTTAATTTCAGAAGCTCAGGTTATGAATGTGTTGTTGGCTGTAATAACTCCTATGTTCAACTCAGGATATTGCTGTTCTGTAGGTGTATGACCCATTAGTGACAGTAATTGATTTGGCATTAGTCCTGCACAGGTGACTTGGTTTAACAGGTTGCACTGAGTACCATAAGTACGTGTAAGTGCATATGTAGCCTTCTTTAAAATGCTGACTCTGCATGAGGGAATTGTTACATTCCTTTACTACACTGGTTTCTTGAAGCATTTTTTTCTGTGTATATAAGTTCCAATTTTTCATGAACAGTCAAAGAGTAATTTTATGCTTACTTTTTCTGAAATGTGTTTACATGTTCATTTATTGCTGAGTGACACAGAGGTAATAAGAGATGGGAACTGATATGAGGAAGTAATGGTCAGCTCAGGCGAAATGCACAAAACTAAGTCTCTTGAAACTGGTGAAAAAAAAGTTAAGGATGAAATTTGTCTTTGTAGACAGGGCAGTATATGGGTAAGGCTGGATATTATAGGTAGAGGTCCCTCACAAAAGCATCTTTCACCTTTCCTGCCATACTAATGTTTCCCAGGAAGGTCAAGAGAGCTGAGAGTGGAAGCAAGAGTTGGGGGAATCAATGCAAAGCCCCTGTGGCAGAGTCGAGAGGCAATGAGTGGCTGTGGCTCCAACTTTTATGATCCACGGGTGGATTGGGCTGCCCTTTATACCCACCAGTTTACTTGCTGGCCTAATAGCTTCCTAAAAATAAAGCTAAAGTTTCTCCACGTTTTAAGACTATTTTTTTGTGTTATTGCAAGTTCTTTTTTTTAGGACAATGGAAAAGATTACAAGACCATCTATGTTTCTACTGCACTTCTTGCCCTATTTAGATTTAAATCAGGAAATTAAAATAATGATTAAAAAAAGCATGTCATGCCTAAAAAGCACAGAATATTATCCAGGGACTACAAAGGCTGACACAATGGAGGGATGAACTAGAAAAAATCCTGAGAAGTCAAAACTGGCTATGAATGAAGTTTTCAGAGCAAGGAAATAGAAACAATAAAGTCTCTTTCAGGTGTATGAAGTGGAGTGAAGCTGACAAGAGAAGACATTAGACCACGGATATCTGAAGGCAGGATATTTGAAGGAATTTAATAAAGAAGGAGAATAATACAGCTGCAGAGTTTAATGAGGTCCCTGTAGTGTTGGCAAGAGGAACTAGAACTGGGAAGCAAGCAATAAACAGCACGTTTAAGTTTTTCAGAAAGCATTGTGCCTAAAGGCCATCAGGTTAATGTTCAGATTTAATGAAAAAATGCACATGCACACAGCAGAGGGCTAAAGCAAACATCAGATCTCTTCCCACGGACCTGAGTCTCTGCTGAGAGGGAGGGCAATGAAACTCCCTCAAATATAAAACTCATTCCAACACCACATGAGAAGATGAGATGAAAGAAAGTATAAACTATGTCTGCTCTGGCTTGAATGTACACTTTGCTTTTTTTTTTTCCCCACTGCATTTCATTGCTTGGTAAAAAAATATTTTGTTTTTTTTAAGTTCCAATATTTTGAGGGAAATGAGTTGGAGTGTAAAGAAAAATACACATTTATATTGATGATGTTCTACACTGTGTCTGGGCCTTACCTTCCAGGTTCACTCTCAGAGAAATCAGCCTAAGCAGCAGAAACCCAAGGCTCCAAAACCCCAGAGATGGTATTGCAGTTCCTTGCCAGGGCTAAAGGGATTCTCAGGGAGGAGCTGGGCAGGTGAGCTACAAAGAGGATTGCTTTCTGAGGCAAAGGTTAATTAAAGAGGCATGCTACTGCAAAATATTTAGATTCACAGGAATTTCAAGGCTTTATCTGGCAAAGCAAATGCCACCAGAATATTTCTGTCTAGCTTTAATAGGCAGCCCCATTTCCTCCTATATTACTACTACTTAGGTTACTAAGCAAACAGCACATATTATGGAATAAATATCTGGATTCACAGTCCTTGGAATCAATGACTGTTCCATTGACAACTGTGGCCTTTAGATTATAAACCCTTACGAAGACATTACCTATTTCAAATGACCTCTTATTATGCAGTTAAAAGCAACCAGAGATAAGACATTTTTGGAGCTGATAAAAATCCTTCAGAGCAGTGCTTCTCAAAATTAGAGTTGCAGCCTCAGGTTGGGGTATAAGAGGTTTTTCTGCAGGGTCACAACACACTCTACAAACTTAAGATCTCCTTGTAAAGAAAATGACTTCTAGCTCTTCTGGCAACAGAGATAACCTTCCAAATGTAAATATCTGAAGCGGTTCAGTTTATTGAATATACAATTGTAGGGAATACCCAGTTCATGATGGTTTCTACAAAGATTTAAGTTTCAAATGCACTGGTTGATTAAGGAAGAAAATATTCAGATATGGGAGCCTAGATACTGCCACTGGTTGAAATTTATAATGCAAAGGAGCACTAAACTGGTCACAGAGACATTTCCTGGGGCATTGGGAGCTCACTGAAGATGGAACAGCAAAAACTACAAACTTAATCCTTCACCAAGGACAAGAATGGGTTCAACTGTGAAAATCCTGCTCTCCAGAACACAGTTTCACTACAGAGAAGACAATATCTTTTAAGACGCCTGGTAACAAACTTCAGGGACTCAACTGCATAAGCACTTACCAGTCTCTATAACCAAGGAACTAGAACCCTGACTCAGATGCACTGGTCATACACTACAGGCATTGGATGATCCAGTCCTTGTTCTCCTCATCAAAAGCACAATTGGATGCCTAGTGAAGTTAGAAGCTATTATTCATCCACTGTTTTCACATTAGAAAAAAATGGCTTGTCTTTTTTTTCTTTTTTTTTTTTTTTAAACATCCTGAATTCTCAGTGCTCCAGTGAACATTAGTCCACAGAACTGATTGTTTTCATAGGTCTAGACTTTCTTGTGCTGTAGTTCAAAACACTTGTTGCTTAAAAGGTCATTGTTCCCTGGTTTGTAGGGGACTAATTTACATAGAAATGGAACTGGCATTAAAAGGGAATAAAAGGTGAATTTTAGAGAAAAAGTCATTCTATAGGGAAAGGAAAACAAATATATATGGAGAAAGAAGCAGACTAAATCAGTGTCCAAAGCACTAAATAACACGCTCTGATTTCAGTAACTCACATCAGTCAAGCATTTGGCCTAATATCACTGAACTAAGCTGTTGTCATAAAACATATAAAGGAATTTAAGGGAAACTAGGGAGGGCTGTAAAGAATCAAGGGAAGTAAAGAGACAAACACTTCTGAGAAAAGGGATGGAAGAAGTGGCCTTACCCTGTTTTTCCAAGACTAGACCTATTTAAGGAATAAAATTATTGCAAATCTGTCCCTACAGTTACTATAGTGATAATAAAATCCATTAAAATGAATAAATGATAAATGAATAAATGAATAAAAATGAAGAGAATAAATGAATGGTAAATGAATATAAATACTAAATGGTGAAAATTAAATGAATAATTCTCTTAAATGAATAAACCTGCTGTGCTTCAGTTTGGTAGTGCTCTATACAGATTAAATTCCTTTTTAATGGCATCTTGAAAGGAGTTTACATTGCACCACAAGCATATATCTATACTGGGGTTTACCAGGATAATAGAAGTCAAACATCTGCATGTGTGACATTGCTTGGTTCCTTTAGCACCCACCAGAACTGGCAATTTAGTTATTAATTACATTTTACAGTCAGTGCAGCCAGTGGCTGTTGCAGAGGCAGCAGTATCTCCATTTTTGCCTGAGCTATTTATTTCTGTTATAGCAACTGTGCATTTCCCCTACTGATGTTTATTAAACACTGATATTCTTAGCATTGTACAGGACACAAATATCAGTATATTCAGGACAACACAGTCTAGAAGCCTAAGAGGAAGACAAGAGCTGGAGACAGGGAAGAAGAAAGATTGTTCAACATAGCAGTAACTCTTCGAAGAAAGAGGAAAAAGGAAGAATGAACTGAACAAATACTGAATGTACCAGGGAAGAAATATTCTGAACAGGTGGACAGAGCTACATAGATTGTAGACAGAAGGGAAGGAATATATACCAAGGGTTAGGGGAGTAATTGAAAGATGGAATTACGTGGTCAGAGAAAAAAAATTATTTGTCAATGGTCAACATAATTAGACTAGAAAAGAGTTCCCTAATTCACACTGCTATTACTGAGAAGGTTAATCTGTGGAAGGCCCAACCTCATTCAGCCCAGACCCCCAGTCACTCTGGATAGAATTGGCAACAATAAACTCGTATGTGATCATCTCTGCCATTCCACTGGCATTGACACTCGTGGGCAATGCCTCCTTCAGCCCTTATTGCAGTGTTTCTAGTGCAACCTGCTGCTCGGACTGAAAGCAGGAGCTTGGCTAGGGACCTTGTAGAATCGACTGAGAGAAGCATATTTTTTGCTGTTTTTGTTTAAAATAAAAACGCAGGTCAACTCTACTGGGAGTTTTTATAGTTTTTTTGCTGTGGAGTATTAAACTGTCCTTAGGCTGTACAAAATATTCCCCTTCTTCCCCTCTCCCACTGTTAAATTCGGAGTGCTCTGCAGGACAGGCCCCACTAATTGAGAAACATGACAGTCAATACAAACAAAATCCCACAGTATACACCAATATATAGCCCTGGACCTCCCTAACAGATGAAATTATGAATTGCCTCAATCCCTCAGGTTCAAGCACTAGATTTAGTCTATTTTCAATCCAAAATTTCATCTCTCTGTAACCTTAACAACTTAATTTCTTCTCCAGAGTCACATAAACGTCAAAATAATACAACATACCTGGAACCCTGGGGGGAAAAAGTGAAACGTCAGTCCCACGTTGAACTGCTCCTGGGTACCTTAGTTCAATTTTCCTCTCATCAACTGGAGGAAATGGAGCAAACAAAGATCCTCAGGAAAGAGGCAGAATCAGGTGTTTCTGGTATAACCACGCCCTGCTTTGGGATCAGCTCTGCACAGATGCTGCCCCTTGGTCACTAATGGTTGCTCCTGGAGTGGGTCTCGCTGGGGAACTAGGCTTGTGCTTTTGGTAGCTGGGAAATTAAACCTGGAAACTTAAGCCAAAAATTTGCCTCGTGACAAGGTCCCTGTATTTTGGACTAGTGTTTCTCTTTCCAGAATGTGTTTCCTTGCCTTGCTGTTTCTTTAACCGAGCTCAAGTTTTATAACCCAACAGAACTCTTTTACTTATCACTTGGTAATTTCTTCCTATTTGATATCTTATGTAGTTTCTGTTCCTCAGTTCTGAAATCAGTATGTATTCTTTAGACACAACCAAAAAATGTCAAATACAAAAGTCAATGTAAAAACAACTGAGCAGTCTTATGATGAGTTTGCATTGCCTTTTTGATATGGAAGGAGTCAGGACCTGTATCTCAGCATTTCATAGACTTGATGTTTCAAATAAAATTACTACAAGCAGATGTTGATTAAACCAGAACAATTAATAGAATGCTCACAACCCACTAAACATAACATGCTTTTTCCCTGTTATCCTTGTTTCCTTTTCCTGACTCTTAAAGTAGGATACAGGCAGTAAAATCTTGGTATCTAATTGTCTGTTTCTCCCTCTCAAGATTTATCTATACAGCTGTTGTCTTGGTAAATTTACAGAACTAAAGTTACACTGCATTTCACACCTTTCAGAATGTTTGTTAATCTTACAGCAGCAGTTTTATTTGATTGGTTACCTTGGCATTGAAGCAATAACTGAGAAAGGCAATTTAATAGTTTTAATTCTCCGCACCACATTAGAACACATTTTTTCCATTATCTCTGCTATCATTCCATTGTTTTCTAATCCCCAAACCTGTTGATATACCTCAAACACTTCAACTCTTTCAGTTAAAAAAACGATTGATTAGCAAAAAATTCTGAAACACGAAGCTCCCCATGATCCTATTTACTCATTAAATGCCAAAGAGCCATTTCGTGCTCCTCATTCCCTTTAATAGCTCTTGACTGACATGTTGCATCACTATCAATTATGGGGATTTGAAATGGCGAGAATGGTGGAGAAGCAAAGAATGAGATTTCATGATCATATCAAAGCCATAAATACTGTCATCTTACTGTCTAATGTCCCTAAAGCATTATTTAATGGTTAATTGATTGCTTAAAAATCTTTCAGGTTCATTTAATTTCCAAGAATGGGGCCTTGTTAGTATGTTGGCAGGATTTTTTTTTTTTTTTTTTTAACAGCAAAGTTATATATTATGTGGCATGAATTATAAAGCAGTTGTCATGGAGATGTTGCTAATGCAGGAGACTATATGCTGTGTACTTTGGAAGCTGCAGGACCCGTGTGTTGACTGGCACCTTTCCTGAATGCCTTGCAGCTGCTGGACTGGCATTACCTGGAGGGTTCATTGCACTGTGGTGTTGCAGGAGCTCTTGCTTTGCACCTGCCTAGACATTGCACTGGGAATTTTAGTGGCATTCAAAGGCCATGATGAGGCAGAGAACTGAAACATACTGAATTGTTCTGAAGCTCGTGTCTTATAAAAGAAACGTCTTATAAAAGGAATGGAACAGGTCATACAAAGAGCTTGAGATCTAGGACTACATTTATTCCTTTGATATATCAATAATAATTACTTTAGCTAAAAAGAACTAGGCACACAAAAGCCATCTTAATGAACCAGTGCTTGCAATCTGGTGGCTCAAGATTTGCTTACCTCTGTAAGATTTTGGTAAGTAGGTTACAGAAGCGTTTCCCTCTGTTTGCACAGCTGTGAAATGGGGACATTTATGCCTAATTATCTTTATAAACTGCTTTAGAGCTTTCAAGATTGAAAACATCATTTGAATGCTAGAATAAAAACCCTACCTCTCTCAAGAGTTTTTCAGAACTTTCTATTCACCCATCTTTCTTACTGGTTGCGCTTTGTTTTGTATCTATGCAGTGATGTCAATCTTAGGTAACTTTTATTCCATCCTTAAAAAGCAGTTTGACAATGCTTTTGCTTGCATGTTCCCAAACAGCACAAGCTGTTTTGTAAGACAAATGGCTCTGAAGGAAGATTTGCAGTATTACAGAAACTCGTAACAGCAAATTATCATTATCTTGCTATCTTTTGTGGTATTGCCTGCAGAGGATACTGAGTCTTCTGACAAGGAAAGCAAGATACAGCCTATCTGAAAACTGCTGAATACATTTGGCATTAAACATCAAGTTCACTTTTTTGTATTTTCATAAATATGTAGAAAATCAAGGTGCCTTGCAAAATGCAACTTAAGAGACCAGTTCATGAAAAAATTATATGCTCCATTTACTCTGGCCTCCTCTGTACTTTATTCTTTATTAACTCCCTTATCCTTTATATACAGGAGACCATCTCTCTAATGTGCAGCCCAGAAGGGTGGGCAGCAGAATGGAGAGGGATTTGGCCAAAACAGGTATTTGCATTTCCAGCACAGAAATTAGATTCAAAAATTCACCCCACGTTAGAAAAGAAATGAACCACACAGAGTTCTGTTGTTGTTTTGGATGCCTTTTAGTCTAGATAAATAAAAAAACTGGAAAAAAGAAAATAAAATGGCTTTTGTGGACTACAAGTCCCCAAAACATCTTTCTCTCATTTTACTGATAAGTTTGCTACTTTTAGAGAGAAAAAAATAAAAATACAGTTAAACATTAAACAAGATGAGGCTAATCACAGTTTTCTTTCCTCTGGCAAAAAAATAGATTAAGTTAGAAATGGACCTGTCGATGAAGGAAGCACAATATAAATTAATGAAATGCTATCAATTTGCCACTAAGGATGAATAAGGAAAAGTCAACAAATACTGTGAGAACACAGGTTTGGGTTTTTTACTCTAATTTTTCATACTAAAAAAATAACTGGAAATCATTACTGATCCTTCTGTATTTTATCATTTACAGGACCCAAAAATAATCCTCACAGCAAACCATGATGTCATTTAACCACATTTAGTTGCAGTCTTGAGGGCATGATTTCATTTCTGTATTGAAATGAGCTGGGTTTTAAGATTAGAGGGCAGGACTGCAGCTTACAATATCTGAGCTTTAACCCCAATCATGGGGCATAAGCTATTTCAATGGTCTAAGTACAGTTCAGTGTCTCTGGTTTGGGCTTGCTCTTTGCTGATTTCACCAGATGTTGACAACTCCATCAGCCAAAATAAATAAGAGTCCTTCTCCCTGCTCCAGATTATGGCTTAGAACTGTCAGGAAGCTTAGTAACAACTTCACATGCTCTGCAATAGTTAGTCTCAAACTCAGACAGTCACAGAATGGAGGAGTATGTTCTTATCACAGGATATTAAACTTTACTTTAATGTCCCAGTGCAATTTTTGTGTTCAGCCTGTTAAAACATGGGTTACAATTTCATTGCCCAGCTATAATGGAAATTTTGTTCTCTAGGTGTGAGAGCAAGAGCTGGATGAAATCAGAGAGAGGCAGGAAGCAGTGTGGCCTGATGAACCCTGATAATTACTACAGTTTCAAGGGCCAGACTGGCATAGACCCTCTTAATAGCAGAGCAAGAATGATGCCAATTTTCATAAACTTCATTTCATTAGTAGTGCCTGATGCAGATTAGAATGCAATGTTCTGGAAATAGCAGCTAGGAACTAAATAAATTTCTAAGCAAAGCTAACCACTGAGGCTGGGCCCTAGTCTGCATCCTATAAGGCCTCATTTGTTCCCCCTGTGTCCCTTCAAAATGATATGTGAAGAACTGGAAAAACAATAAATTCATTCGGACCATGTGACAGTGAGAGTGAATCATGATCGTTGTTCCTATTGTGCAGCGGAAAATGGGAATGTGGGAATCTGTGGAGACATTAAAGTAATCATTAATCCTTTTCTACTTGTCAATCAAAAATGTACTCTTGGGGTGAGAATATGTTTGGCTGAGAACAAGCTTCTAGTAAAATAGATTTGGCAGATGCATATTTGCAGATGCTCATGAAAGATGAATCATGACATTTCCTGACAACAAACACACCAAAATGTCTGGTTTGCTACGTTTTTCCCTTTGGGTACTGCATCAGCAATATATACTGTGTATGTATGTGTTTGTTTATAAATCAACCAAATTCTAATGAAGAAGATTCTTTGCATTCTACATCAGAACACAACAGGACCATAACAATGTCTTGGTCACAAGAAAAAACATCTGAAACAATTGCATAGGTTCTTCAGAAGGGCTATGAATTGGGATCATTACAGTGGCATAGAAAAATTCTTTCATTATCTGTAATCGTTATATTGCCATACAAAACTTTAATTTTATCTCTAAACCTCATCAAAGAAGATTAATCAGCTAAAGACAACTTATCTGAGACCAGTAAATACCTTCAGTGCTGAACACATGAAAGGAAATGGTGATTTTATCCCACATTTGAGTAGGGAATAGGAAATGAGTAGCAAATAGAATAAACAAATAAACAAATAAATAGTAAGCAGGCAAGCAAATAAATTGCGAATGTCTCACAGTTCAGTTTTGCTTAACATTCCAATTTTATGTTCTTTAATTATGAAGAGATTTGTATGAAAACCAAATCAAGCCAGCAAAAGGAAAATGAAGCTAATAAAAAGTAAAAAGAACCCAGGAGTTCGCTAATGAAGATGTTAGATCAGTTTGAGCTGCTGCTCAGCCACAGCAGATGCCACGTAAAATGTACCTGATCTCAGGGCAGCTTTTGGCTGGCTGAAATTCACACCCTCTGTTGAGGATACAGATACTCTCTCACTTGAACACAACTTATTTTTTATCTGTGAACAACTTATTGCTGCAAATTCTTGCTGACAACTATAAAAACCTCCAAAAAAACCAGGCAATACTGAACTCACAGCATGATTCAGCTTCCTTCATTCCTTTGTCTTAGTTGTTTTGCCATTTTTAAAGTTTTGGTTTGGTTTTGGGTTTTTTGTTTTTTTTTTTGATTGGTTGGTTGTTTTTTTCCCTTGTTTCATTTTTGCCCCCCCTCCCCCCCTTTTTTTACCCTGTTTCCTTTAAATTAATGCCCCTCCCAAAGAGGAAGAACCTGGCTATTCCACAAAAACACTATTTTTGTAATATTTACCCATTAAAATTCTAGCATGCCTTTGAAGGTGAATGCAGCTCCATGTGCTGTACAAGCTGTGACCTCCCAGGTGACATCTGCTAGAGATCCATCTAGTCTGACCTGTTGCAGACCCAGAGCATTAAATCAATATCAGTGAGACTCACAGAGGCCCTCAAAACACAGAGGCTACTAATGGAACAAAGGTACAAATATATTTGTCATCAGAGGCTTCAGCCTTTTACTAAGTTTTACAATATCTTTGTTCAAGCTTAAGGATTTTTCCCTAAAATTAAATTTAGAAGTATCAATTAGTACTTTAAAAAGGGGTTTAAAAGTAAAGAGCAGTGATGTGTTACAGCAGTTTTTTACTCACATTTCATTCTACTTGACCACAATAGTTACATTTAACCAAAAATTACCTTCCAGACAGCATCCAGCCCTGGCATGAAGAAATCTACGTCTCTTTCTCTTGACTATATGTTCCAGCAATCCAGAAATGAAGACATTTTGCCCCAGTTTTACTTTGAAAAGTTCAGCTGCATTTTCCAGAGGAAACTGCTGTTACGTTCACTATCTCCCCATCTAGATTAGGGACCACTGCTACAATCAACAGGTGAAGCACACACCACCTTGGAATGATGACAAACCCTTGCTTTGTGGATTGGAAGGGTTTCACCAGTGAGACTTTAAACAGATCGTGTTTACTCGCCATCACTCACTGTTTTTGTATTCACATAGTCAGGGCAATCACTGTTCTTTGCAGATGTAATCAAGCTGTAGTGCAGGATTCTGGCTCTGGCTAAGGATGTTTATTTGTTATTAAGTATAATATATTGAAAGTCATAGCAATGCTGATGGATCAGCACAGATGCCTTCCATCATGAGCTACCAAAACGCATTTCTTCAAAAAAAACACCTCACAGATGAAATATTTTCAGCTAGCTGAGGTTAATAAAGATAGGTCCTTCATCATCTCAAGGAATGGAGCCAATAACGAGTAACAGAAATAATATCATAAATCATTCTTCATGAAGTAGGATTGAGTATTGTTTGCTAAAATGCCTTTCGTGGTGAATTTGCATGCTTATACTTGTTGAATGACAGTAAGAAAGCAGAGGAGAAAGGTCATGGGGGACACAAGGAGGTACAACACTTCTATGTCCTGCTGCATTTGAGAGCAGGTATTGATTTACAGGATAAGCTCCCATACAACCCTGCCTACAAGTTCAAGGGATATGGCCAGTATGAGAGTCTGTTCATGGAAGGAAATAATCTGTGTCCCTGGCGTTTTGAACAGCTAGCTGCTCAGAAAGACCTGGCTGCTCCTGAAAGGAAACACCACATAAATATATATATATATATATATATGTATGTTTTCTTGCTGCCTGTAATTGCCGTGCCGAAGTGCAGGGGTGGGCTTTGCTCACAAGATGGCACTGTTGATTATGGCACACTGCTCCCCGAGCCTTCCTGCAGAGACACGGCCGTGCAGCTTCCCAGGAGAAAGCGCACAGCGTGGAACTCCCTGGAGGGATGCACCTGCACACCTGGGGACCATGTGATGCAGCACACGGCATGCTTGCTGCCAGAAACCCTCCAGATGAAATACACAGTACTCCTCTACATCTATGAACAGCCCAATATCCAAAACTGTCAATCTTTGTTTTCCAGTCCCTATTAATCTAATGTCAATAGAATGTAGGGGGTTTTCCATGTTTATAAATTACTTTTTCCCTCTGGACATCAGGGATGGCCTTTAAACTGGTAGGATTCCAAAGTTCCAACGTCTGTTGCATTTTCTTTAGCAGCCAAGAGTTCCACATGATTAACATGAATAGTTGTCAATGACTATTTGCAATGCAGATACTGCTCAAGTACTTTTGGAGACTCTGCACTGAGTCTCATTCAAACCTTACAGTACATCTCTTCTGGACCCAAGAGATTGCATCCTACCAGGTACACTGATGACAGGTAAGAACTGAGACATTTTCTGGTCAACTCTGCAGTGCTTCCTTATCTACCAGTGGCACCCCTGAAATTCAGACAAATTCAAGGGACATTTTTCCAGCTCTTCCTCAGTGGCTGAGAAGCAAAAGGCTTATCATGGAACATTATGGCATGTTTTGAGAATTCCTTAAAATGCAAGAAAGGGCGGGCCTGTAATTCACTAACATTTATCCAAGTCCAGAATAAGAGAAGGATTCTTAATGAATATTGACAACTAAGGGAGGCTTGTGTCACTCCGTGAGAAAAGAAAGCATTTGGAAAAGCAAAATCACACATTCTTTTAGTATCAGCCTCAGTTAACTGCAAAGACATAGCAGAATGAACAACCATGCCAGAAGCAGGCAAAATGCAAACCACAGTTGCCAAGACAAGTTAATAGAGCTTTTGGCTCCAGATGTTCTTCTGACCAACTGCAGTCATGAGGGCATGGAGAAACACCCAATACAAACGGAGGAAAACTGACAGATTCCAAGGACAGAAAAAATGAACCACAGGAACATTTCTTTCAAACCAACATTAAAGATTCTTTTATTTATCTGCTGAAAAACTTAAAAATGCTTACTTACACATTGCCACTGATGTCTCCAATGATTAAAGCGATTTTTAAGTAAATTAAATTTGCAGTGTTTACTCTTGAGCATCATATGGAAGATGAAGCTTTCCTTAAAGAGGTGCTATGCATCCAAGGAGACAGTATTTGCTTTGGACACTGTAACAAAAACATTTAACATTACAATGATGGTAAGGCTTCCACTGTAATCCTGACATCATCAAAATTCAAAATCCTGGCTGAAATTGCATCTGTGATGCAACTAGCTCTGCTTATACCTTGCAGCACTGACTGCTCCTACAGCTGCAGATCACTCCAGTTTGGTGTCACTTGTAATCTAATTCAACATGCTAAAAACAGAGTTATAATCCTAAACTTGCAATTTTCTTCCTTGCATGGGTAGTTAAATACTCACTGTTAACTTTACTAAAGAGTTTCTATTAAATTGTCATCTGCACAGTGCACATTTTGGAGGCATTTCTGAAGGACAGGTGAGTTATTTGAATGTTAAATCTAACTTATTAGATGGCTGAAGGCACCACAGAATTCTGGTCACTCAACCAGATGGAAACTTTTTCTCTCCTCTGTTTGCCCATCCTGTAGTTGTTTCTCCGACACTTCTCCTTGTGAAATTATTTCCAACAGATCAGTGTGCTCTGAATCCATCTGAGCCAATGGCCCTGGCTTGGTTTTTCTTGTGTCTGTTTTCTTCCACCTTTTCAGTCACGAAGGCTGCCAGAAAATCCGCTGTGCCCTTCCCCTGTGAGAATTGCAATGGATTCTGACCTTGATTTCCTTGCTTTCTCTTTCCTCTTACAGCATCTGTGTAGGTATCTGTAGCCAAAACCACAAATTTGGTGCCTGAGAACCACATTTTTCTACTCCAGCTCACTCTCATCTGGCAAAATGAAAATATGAGGTGATAAACATTCTGGGATAAGGAGGACCTTTTATGTGTGTGTGTGATTATGCATTGCATGAATTCTGGCTCTTTGCATAATTAATAACGTTTAGAGGTGCTAATGAATACCACCAAACAGAACACGAATTTGAGGTTGTAGTATGCTGGAAGAAGCTAGACTCTCTTTAATAGCTTTCTACCCTCTTGTTTTTATTACTGTTCCTTTCTCACTTCCCAGGTGACTGCCCAATTCCTTCCCTGCACAATCTGTACCTACAGCACAGGCTGAGCTCCTACTGACATTGGTGGGGAACCTGAATATACAGTCTGCAAGGGAGATCTGAACAGTGCACCGGTGGGGAGAAACTTGCCCTTGGCTGCTCCATGCAAGTTTCACTACAATTGATATTTCAGATGCCCCAGATTATGACCTACTTTACTGTGTATTACTCAGAGAGAATGAGGAAGACGTTTCTGAGGTCGACACAAACCCAGTATTTTCTGTGGTAGCAAGGAAGAAATTCTTTCCTAAACATTAGATCAATTTTGAAATTCTTGTATAAATGATTAAAATTCCCTGGGGTCACTGTGCAAAGTCTGTTGAAGAACTGAATTGATTTTCATAGGCAACAAATCAGATCTGCAGTCTTTAAGTGAAATGCAAGGTGCGTGTTTCCATACATAGGGGATCATCTAACTGATGAAAGACCAAAGAGGCCTCCATAAATAGATTTACCTTTTGGCAAAATTACAGCCTTTGTGGGTAATTCATTCAGTGCTGGCACCAGAAATACTGTTTTCAGCCTATTCTGCAATGCTTGTGTGGAACAGGCCTTAAAGTAAGACAATCATTTAAGCATGTCCCTAAGTGCTTGGCTGATATAATATCATAGATCCACTGAAGTCACTGGAAGCCTTTCCCTGACTTTTATGGGCTTTTCATAACATCTTCTATGAATCAGTTTTTCAGGTATAAAATGTGAATATGAATAACAGCTCTTTCCTCCTATTATTTGTCAGGTCTACTTTGACTGGAAACTCTTGAGGGCAGATCTGTCTTTCACACCAGGTCCTGTGCACAGAACAATGGTTCCCCAGCTCTGGAGGGGAACTAAGTATTACCATAATATTATGCTCCAGGTTAAACCCATCTTAATTTATGAAAGCTCAAATGTGTGGATTTATACACTCATGTAGATTAAACCTGCCACTTGATAAGCAAGTTCTGAAAGAGCTGTAGCTCAGATTTTGAAAAAGTTTTGAAAGATGAAGTAAATACTTCAGTGTGTGGTTACACTGAAATCAGCTCTTGCATTAACTGCATGGCAGCTTTGTGGATGAACACTCTTCCTACAGGTCTTAACCACACCATTAATCTTAGAAGATATCTGAACCTAAAGAAATTCCTTATTATTCCCTTTTACATTGGCCTCTTTTCAATCATATACTGTAATATAATATGAATATCAGTATGGGGAACTTCACATAACATCAGCATTTTGACCTGCTGATCAAAAAACCCACCATAATTGAAAATAAAGTTTCTACAGGGAAAAAAAAAAATAATTCCGTGTTCAGTTGCCTGTTTAATCTGCAAATGAAAGGCTGAGATAAGACACT
Organism: Xenops minutus; assembly: GCA_035221455.1. NCBI lineage: Eukaryota > Metazoa > Chordata > Aves > Passeriformes > Furnariidae > Xenops > Xenops minutus. The sequence continues at coordinate 5,783,765 of JAWWEE010000010.1, read as the reverse complement.
GAGCCAGGAAAACACAAAATAAGCATGTTTACCATGCAAATCAGCTTCATTAATACAGAAGATCCTTATCTGGACCACTCAAAAGATTCCATGTGGGTGGATTTTTCTGCTGTGAGAAATAGTTTTCTTTTGCAATCAGCATTATATAAAGCCATTGGCATCTCTTGGTTTATCAGTATACGTGTAAATGAAAATTAGATATAGAGATTAAAAGACTTGGCCTTTTTAAATTACATTAGGGTTTAAAATATGGAATATAAAAACAAATATATTCAGACTAACTCAAAGTTATGGTTAGATTTCTTAGTATGTATATTTTCAAATTTTCATGTTAATTAAATGGCCTCATCCAACATGTATTTTTACCTATTATTTTAGATTTCAACTGACAGTAGAAATACAATATTCTCATAGGATAATGAAAATTCTAAATAGTTAGAATAATCAATCAAGTAAAGATAACCACTCTGAATAAAAATCAGAAGTTTCCTATTCTAAATCATTACCAAATATTTCCACTTAAAAATTAGATTTAGCTTTGTCCTCAAGGTTTGAACTTGTGCTTTCAACAACTCCAGAAAATGACACCAGCATTTCTGCTGGAAGATCTTCAGTATATTTAAAAGCTTTGGTTGTAAAATTGTGCTCTGGGCCAATACAAGAAGTGTAAGGGCCTTCACGATGATTACAGGGTGTCACCACACTGTGCTAACTCCTTACAGCTTCACCAGTTTTGAAAAATTTTAGCACCTGTCTTTTCAAGACTTGCTTGTGGAATGGGAAATTTAGCCACAAAATTTCAAGGAGCAAGTCTGGTCTAAACCCACTGAAGTAACTTAAGAAAGACCTACAGTGACAGTCAGGTGCTTTTCAGCAGGCAGAAAACATACAGACCTTGGATGTAGCCTCAGTTCCAGAAAACACTCATCTGGCATGCCACACCTCTCTTAGTTCTTGTGTTCATTTGTGGAACTTCTAGAACCAGATTTTCAGAGCATGGCTGCATAAAACTGGCTCACCCGTTATGTGATAAGATTTAGCCCAAACTTAAGATAAAAGCAGACCCCCAGGGCCATACTACCACTATTACTGCTCCTGCTGCTCTTGTTAAGGCATGGACAGTATCTAGACTTTCAGGACTAATCCAGTAATTATCCAGCTATATGGAATTTCCTCTGCTGCCATAACACATGCTTGAAAAATAAACAAACAAACAAAAACATTCTGATTGGTATGCTCAGATTTTGAGAAGCCTGTGACATTTTTACATTGAAAATACATTAGAAAGTGAGGACTTTGGATGCACTCAGTCTGAAGAGCTGATTCTCACTAATCTAAATGTAAATAAAACAAGCATACAGAATCCCTTACTAACCAATGATGTGACTGCAGTTGCCTGCCTCTGCCTCAGTGTCAGAAAGCACTCTTCTATAGTGAACTCTTCAAAAATTAAATAGAAACCATTATATACACACACACACAGAGGAATGATACATGGAGTATTATTTTATCGTATTTGATCACATCCTATGCTCAATCTAACTTGTAAAGAATCCAAAATAGTCTAAATCTCAGCAGGGTGGGGGTTTTTGCATTCTGCTTTCATTTAGCACACGCAATAGATTTCTTACAGTAATTGTTACTAATTTCTTTTTCCTGTACATAAATACTTTAATACTTACAAATGAGGCAACAAAGAAAGTCAATTTGACATTTAATGTTCCATACAGAAATCATAGACATGCTATGAAGGAATTAATTAAAACTACAGTCACATAATAATGACACCAACAATAAATACTCATATACAGGTAATAAATTAACTCATTAATTCAACCTGTACACAGTTGTAAATAACTATATAAAAAGAGCAAACATTTTATATCTGGGCTTTAAATGTTCACTCTGTTTTTAATTCAGAATTTCCTTCCTTGGTTGTTCAAAGTAATTAGGCTTTAATGGGACTTTAAAATGTAAATTTATTAAAGAATTTGGAATAAATTGGTTGGAAACTTCCTTAAAACACTTCAAAAGGATTCACAGGCTTTTTCAAGGTCTGCCTTACTCACAAAATCACAAAATAAAAGCACTGGTTGTGTGTGTTTGCATATATATATATAATTAGATACAGGCACACACGCAAAATATATATGTGTGTATATCTGCAGGTTAAAAAATATCTTTCTACCATTCCATTGAGGAATGTAAGGATATTGCTTCAAAATATTTTTAGGAAAAAATAGGATACGTATGTGAACTCATTTAATTCTAATTAGCAGGAAGTCTTCAGGTTTTTTTCTGCTAAATTGTGGGACTCTAGTAGAGTCCTTTATAGGTAAAACTCCCATCCCTGGGAGCAGCAGATCACTTATACCAGCTTGCCACAGGGAGGACATCCCAAGAGCATCCAGTGTGCTTTCTGTCAGAAAGGAAGCCCATCAATCCATCCTTACAAGGCAGGAGTCAGAAAGTCCAAACACATCTACCCTTTACCCAGTGGCATACTTAAACCCCTTGTTTTGTCCCTCTTAGTGCTGTTTCTGTGACATAATTCTGAAAACCAGAAACATTCTTGTTTCAGAACCTTGGCCATGTCTGCACTAGCTGCTGCAGGTAACCTGCTGCTAAAACTGGAGACAGTGCCTGCTGCTGATAAAGGAATATCACCCACAAATCCACATAACATCTGGACATTTAGCAACTGATCATTTTAATCCCCCAGAGTTTTCAGCAAAACAGATTCTGTAAAGCTCTGTGTTACTTGGTGCTTCTGATTTACTGATACAGTCTTTGGTAGGAAATGTAATCAGAGCTTCACCAACAATCCCATCTGTATTGGCAAAAATCATGGTGCACTCCCAAGTTACTAGTCCAGAATTGTTTTACTCCCACCACGTTTATTTATTACGAATGACTTTACAGATATTTAAAATAGTATCTAAGATGAGATAGAATATCACTAAGACATATAAGGGAGATTTAGTTTGTCCAGTATCTTTCAGTGTACATAATAAATTTTTTTAAACTACCTGCCCTATTTTACGCTTAGTGTTAAAATAGACCTGTTAAATGTTAAAATAAAGCAATGCTTCAAAATCTAATATTTGGTCCACATACACAATCTCTTCACCAATATCTTATTTCCTACCTCCTAGTAAAAGTGTGCTACTTTTTAGTAGGGCTGACACATTCTTCATTTAAACTGCAACCAACATTTTTCAGTTGTTATTAATCCATATATTGTCCAGTCTATGCCTTCTGCATAATAAAATATATTTTTAACAAGTTAGCTATCTCAGGCTGAAAAATATGAACTAGTTTATTGTCATTTCTATTATAAGTATAGAAATCAGCTTGTTACTCATGAGTTTGATAGAACATGTTCATTACAAGAACAGTGAAGTGTACAGAAAGTAAGGACATGCCACTTTTCCCCTGGGCCTTGTTCTGAAAAAAACCCTTTTACTGAGTGGTCATTAAATATTCTAAGGGCTTTTAAGCACAAGTAAAAATTAGGTTCTGCTTTAAATTGCAGTTATTTTGGCTGCCTTGACTGCATGTTTGCATAAAAAAATGCATCTCAAAAACAGTAACATATTATCTTTAATAATAAGATTACCATTTCATTGGCAAGAATGACATGAACATAACAGCAATTAATTTAGATATATATTCTGTGTCCAACCATGGCCATATTCTTTACCAAAATTGTAAAGTTCTCAAAGTTATCAATTAAAGATGAATTGCTATATAAGTGTTTCTGTTCCTAAGCATGTCAATCAATAACTTTATCAGCTAAAACGTAAAGTAGATACCTTTGCTACAATTGCTTTCCCATCTACATGCACCATTGTACCATGCCAGCATCCAGTACTATACATGGGTGCAATAGAATCAGCAACTATGGTTACAGGAGTGATTTTTTGCCATTTGCCTGAAAAAAAAATATTCTAAAACTAATGTATTTCCAGGGGGAAAAGAAACCAAACCAAACCCAAAACCTAATGGTATCAGAAAGGATAAAGAACCATTTTCAAGCTATGCAACTAATTTCCTGTTGATCTATACGGTTAAAATGATTTTTCTAAATTGAGGACTTTGCCAGCAAGTTCTCTTTAAGTGCTCTCCTGATGGAGATGATGTAAGGGGGGAATTCAAGAACAACACAGATGCCTTGTTTCCATAGCAGGGGAAGGGAACCAGCAAGCCAAGACCGGCTGATGGGCTTTCTCATAATTTGCTATTTCAGGTGAAGGGAACCAATGAGCTGGATGGGCCTTAACATAATATTGTACCAGTGTAGCAGAAAGGGGGTCATTAAAGCCAAGATGGGCCATGGTGTAATTTTTGCTAAGCCTGTGAAAATACATTTGGCATTACTTGTGGAGAGACAAGAACTAACCAAATTGCTGATTTAGCATAACTACAAGGCCTGAGAATGTCTATAAACTGCAGTGGAACTGCTGAACTAACAAATGGCTGATTTAACACAAAAAATGGCACATAGGAAAAATAATGCAGTAACAGCATAGCTAAGACAGCTGCAGAATGAGGGGGAAAGGAACTATTTGAAAGGAACACTGGCTCTGGAATATGGAATTCAAATGTCAATATGGAATACTGAAATGAGAAAATATGAGAGTCGGTTTCAGGAAATGAGTTTCCCAAAGAGACATTTCCCAGGGAAACAAAGAAACCTTTGTATCAGCAGAAACAGTGAATTGTCACTCTGGGAAACTGAGGAAGCAGAGAAGGCCAGAGGTTATGGACTCTTGGAGGGATGAAAGACAGCTCAGAGAACTCCCAAGGTGAGACCAGGAGTAACAGATGAGCTGCTGGGAAACAAGTGCTAGGGAAGCAAGCACCTTTTCCAGGAACCTGTGGGATGTGAGGTGGGACACCTCTGGGATGCTGGGAGTGCAGACTCTAAGGACCAACAGTGCCTGATGGGCCCCAGTGGGCTGGGAAAGCTCAAGGATTTGGGAATACTTGTCATACCCATGACTCTGCCTTTCACATTGCTGTGGCTGCATGCCAAGCAGGTTGCTACAGCTGTCCATTACCATTATCATCATTAGAGCTCTCTCATGAGGCTATTAGAGCCATTTGCCATCCACTGCCATTCTTGTAATGGCCTCAGTATCCTAATTGTCTGTTGTTATTGATTACTTATGGCTATCTGTCTCACAGTTAAATATTGATAAATCATAGTTGCATTTGGTACTGACATACTTAAATTTATGCAAGCTATTAATCAATGTAAGCTTTTAAAAGCTCTCCTATATACTTCATGTAGTCACAGTCCCTTTATTCACTGTATGATATGTTGCTCACTCCCCTTTTTCTCCATTTAAAGGTAAAATTAGGCAAAATCATTTGCTGCTGCATATGGAAATCATCACGGCTCTTTAGAAGAAAGATACATTCCTAGCTAAAGAGGTTGTGGTCAAGATTAGCTAATTTAGGAGAGACAGAAATAGAAAGGAAGTGTGAAATACAGGAATTGTAAGAGTCACTGTGCATTTCTCCAAGCTGTGGTCCCACTGACCTCTGAATAAACTCAGAGTTCAGCCAGCACCAGTTGCACCATGTAAAACACACTCCACATCTGTTTTCACATGGCTCTTGGAGGCTGGCAGGGGACGGGCAGGAATTCAGAGGTATTGTGAAGGGAAAAGCAGCATGTGTTCAGGACGCTTTGAGGAGAAGCAGGGAAGAACTTCCAGAGGAAGGAACATGGTGAGAGGAGCCATTTGAGAAGAAGGCTGGGGGATATGCAGGGTGGCTTGGCCAGGAACAGAAGTGTAGAGGCTGCTGCATTATTTGAATTGCTGGCTTATAGACAGGAGACTATAGCGAACACTGCAGATAAGGCTAGCAAGATTTCACCTTGTTGTTGGAAGACTGACCTTCTCTTTTTCCTGCTGAGATGGAGAGTCTCCTGCCTGTCCTTTATCCACAGGCCAAGGGCTCCAGCCATGTAAAAGAAAGTCAGCCATGGATTGAAGTACCTCACAAAATTTGGTATGTCAGCAGTTGTACTGGGTGTGGGGGAGGCACTGCAGGGCACAGACACAGACACTGTTTCCACAGTGGTCCCAAGGGGCTGAGTCTGGAAAAAAGGGATGAAAGGAGCATTGTTCTAGTTTTTGTTCTTGTCTCTCATCATCTAATTCTAATTTCATTGTTAATACATTAATTTTCCTGAAGTTGAGTCTGTTTTCCATGTGATGGTCACAGTCAGGTGATCTCCCTGTCTTTATCTTGATGCACAAATTTTTCACCTCATTCTCCCTATGATGAGGAAAGACCTCATTGGGGTCTGCAGCTTCCTCATGAGGAGCCGTGGTGGGGCAGATACTGATCTCCTGTCTGGTGACCAGTGACAGAACACAAGGGAACAACATGAACTGAGTCAGAGGAGGTTTAGGTTGAATATTAGGAAAAGGTTCTTTCCACAGAGGGTGTCTGAGCACTGGAACAGGCTCTACAAGGCAATGCTCACAGCACCAAGCCTGACAGGGCTCAAGAAACATTTGGACAACACTCTCAGGCACGTGATGTAATTCTTAAGGTTGTCCTGTGCAGGGCCAGAGCTGGACTTGATCTTTGTGGGCCCCTTCCAACTCAGGACATTCTATGGTTCTTGATTCTACCCTGTCCTCTTGAGGAAGGGGAGGGCTGGGTGGGTGCCTGGTCACAGCTCAAGGCCAACTCACTATCCCCACCCCAAAAAAAAAAAAACAACAACAAATTGCAGAGATGTAGCAAGAGTGTGTTTTTACTGTGACTTGTGAAGGAAAGGTTTACATGAGACTTAGCTATTGCTTGGAGTCAGATAGCTGACCTTGCTGTAACAACTAACTTTCATGCACTGGTAGACAATTAATCCATCAAATACTTTAACTAAAAGAAGGAAGTATTTTATTTCCACTCACAGGAAATTCTGTTGTAAAAGGGTGACTAACTTTTCTGGAATAAATCCTTTGAACTGTTAGACTACTTTTTCCACATTTGTATCTTAACCAATTTCCTTCAGGATAGGAAATCTTGGAACTACAATAAAGAGAAATGAGAGGGTTTTTTAATAGTCTACCATTTAGAACAGCTGTATAATATTAAGTACAATTGACACAAAGCATGTCTTGAGAACAGCTGAAAACACTCAGTGCAGAGAAAATACCACTTTTCTGCCATGCCTTGGTCTCTTTTGTTAATTTTGCTTTCAGTCTGCCAGGATGAATTAACAAGGAAAAAGAGTAGAAAAAAACCTAGCTGCTTTGTGGTTTCCTTGTTTGGGGGTTTTTTAATTTTAAAAAATTTGTTCTATACTTGTGTTATTTCACCAGCCAGCCCTGACACTTTGCCTCAAAGCTGCTCACTTAGGACCAAATTCCCTCAATAAGTAGCACAGTGCTCATTGTATGGGACGAGGCATTCTCGCAGGCGTGGTGACAGAGGGCATCAGCTGAAGCTTCCAGGAAACTAACACTTTTTAGTCCATGTTCAACTAAATCATCTCCTCCCTGAATGTTACTGGTGAGAAACTCCAAGCAAAGCTTGAGTTGGGGTACTCTGATCAACAGCAGAAGTACTGTCATTAAAGGCAGATGGATTCAGTCCAGTTTCCCTCCCTGTAGAGTTCCAAGTGAGAAGCTGAAGTTCATTAAAACTCTAGCTTTGACTACCTCGGCTGGAAATTACAATGCTGGGTTTATTACCTAATGTATTCTTCTGATGTATATTTTACTTATCATGGATTATGAATTAATAGAGGCATGATTTTAGATAAAGGGATGGAAGGTAAATGTCAGCAGATGATAATACTCTCTGCATCAACATAACTTCTCATGTTGACTCTGTAGAACCTTCCCTTGAGGCTAAATCTGGCAGGCTATGATTTATGAAACAGTTTAAGGTGTATATTTGATAATCAACTATCCTAATTACTTCAGTCATTATCAGTCTTCTTGATAATTTTGGTTTCATTCCAATATCTATTGATGTCTATGAGAAGGCTCTGTTACTATCAAGGGAAAGTAGGTCATATTTCAGTCTAGCTGGGTTTCAATAACTCTCATTGGATCATCTGAAAGAAGAGGAAAGTTTTCAGCCCTAGAAAGCCAAGTCTTTCTAGACAGTCTGTGTTTGGGGCTTTTTGTTTGTTTGCTTGCTTTCTTTCCCTCCAGACAGCCCCAAATAATCAGGCTATCAAAACCTGGCACATCTAACAAGCTTTCTGGCCATCTGACTATTTATCATGGCACTCAGTCTTGAGGATGGTAGTGGGAGAGGTTTGAATTCAAGTTAGCAATATTTCCTCAACCTGACAATTTTATCCTAGTTTCTGTAAATAATAATAACTTTTAATTTCTTTTCATACAATTTATTATTACTGTTAGGCTTCTTTGTGTCTACACTGCTTTTCAAAAAGAAGCTGTATCTTTTCATCTCTCTCTTATTTTTATATTAACGATTTATTTATTCTCTCACCAGATACAAACCATTTGATATTGCTAAGCTCACACACAGCCATTGTTATTGTTATCAGTATTAGTAATGGAATCATTATCATTCTCATCACTAAAAGCGAGCTCATTATCTGATAAGTCAAAATTTCCTCCCAAAGATCTTGAGGTATTTGATTTTCCTCATTTGTATTCTCAGAAGTCATTTCTTTCTCACTTGCTGGAGATGAAAATGCACCTTCCATAAGTAAGCGGCCATTCTGCTCATTATGCCACTTTGATTATTAATTTTTCTTTTCTCCTTTGCAACGCAAGAATGATTGCATTTTTAACGGATTTGTGGCTCCCAAGGGATTTCCTCTGAAAAGCACCTATTGGGGTTAAGTTGTGGTTACCTGGGTTTGAGACAACTAAAATCCATGGGCACTGGCAAGACTGGCACCTGAATCACAACATCAGTGGGTGGGAAGGGTCTTGGGGAATTGATAATAATGACACCAGTGATAAGCTGGCCTTTCACTAGGGCAAAAGATTAAAGGTTTCCCTTCTTTTTCACCCAAATTTCTCAGCCTAGTCCCAACAGTACCAAACTCCAGCAGCTCCAAATAGCCCCAAGCCTGCCTGAGCTCAAGGAGTATTTGGACAATGCTCTCAGGCACATGGTGTGATTCTTGGGGTTGTCCTGTGCAGGGTAAGGACTTGGGCTTTGATGACCCTTGTGGGTCCCTTCCAACTCAGGATATTCCACAGTTCTATGATTCTCCTGTTAGCCAAGTGAGTTGCAAAAGCTCAGACAAGCTTTTCAGTGTTTGCTTGCACTGTGCAGACTGGTGGCTATTCCCTCTGCTGTTAGTCCCAGTTCTGCACACATATAAGCCACAATCTTTCCCTCTGTAGACTGACAACTCCAAGGGTGCTCTAAATCATCACTACTCAGCTGTTCTAGTGTAGAGTATTACCAGTCTTCAAATCTCTCTGCAGGATGAGGTTATAGTTTGACTTTCTTGCAACAGATTCTGTTTAATCCCTCTCTGATTTCTTCTTGACACTATGCAGAGTGTGAGATTTTTATTTTTTTTAGAACTGCTTGCTTGACATGGGAATCCTTTTCATGGTTCTCTTAAGAAATGCTACTTCGTTGTGTTACTAGGATCAGGAATAGAGTTCTCCAACGAGAAGTACCAACACACCGAGTGTGCAGGATATTTGGGAGGAAAATATAACCAATCTAGGGCAGAGGGAGAGTTGTTTTGTTTTTATTACTCTGTTTTTGTTCTGCTTTTTGCTCGCAAAGAAATATTTCTGATGATGTGGTACAGAAAACTACCTGATGTGTGAGCTGTAAGTGGCCTTTTAAAATTCAATTAACTTTATTTAATGGGTTTCATGCATTTGTAATATCAAGGAGTCACATTACTGAAAATTAGTTTCAGTAATGTTCTTCTGATATTACTGCACAGCCATTTGTTGCCAAATGAAAGAAAGCTAATTACTGGTCCCAGTTTCTCACACAGCTTATTTTGCTCTCCCTCTTATGACATGAGATTGTGTATTCATACTCATTACTAAATAATATTTTAAATCTGAGATCATCTTGACCCCATTAGAAAACTGAGTTCTTCCATTTGTTTTTCAAGGGACATTCACAGCTAGATAAAGACAAAGAATTTAAATTCTTGATTTCCATTTACTTCTAAGGCTTTAAATTCTTATTTTTTAAACAGATTATACCTAGAGAAAGGCCTTTGCAAGCACCATCTTGGCATCAGCTTTATAGAGAGAACTCACCATTTCTTCACAATGTACTGAGCAAAGACTACTTAATATTTCATTCAGGCAGACTTTTGGAGGAGAAATCAAGATTGAAGCCATGTTTGAAAGCTTTCAACTTCACTTCTTCCTAGAAATAACACAAACATTTTAAGGATCTGGAATATTCTCACCTTATCTTCGAGCTTATTTCTTGATTAAGTGTGGCTTTAAAATGTCACACAAGTATTTTGCCTACTACGGAAATGTCAGTATTATATAGTAAACTTGTTAAAAATAAATTTAATGTCTGGGAACAAAATTAGTCCATTTCAAGGCCACTGGAGTCACAGTCTGACTGGAAAGATGGAAACCAAGGAGTGATAATTTTTAAAGATGCATGACAAGCACATTTCATTTCACTATATTGACTGCACTGAATCTGAAAACAGTATTAGGTTTTGTTTAATGGGAATTCACATTTTCTTTGCATTCTGCAATACATTTCGGGCTGGTCAAAGCTAAAAAGGCAAAATTAAACAAGGACCAAACTATGGCAACTTAACTTCAAATTTATACCTGCTCTACAAAGAGACTGCATGCAGCATCTTGGTTCATTTCAGGCAGAGCTGAAACAGATTATAGATTTTTCATAAAACAAATCATACTTAATAGATATAAATGTAACTTTTGCACTATTTTATCTATTTTTCTGTAATGATCAACTCAGATAGTACCCTATGCTGGCTAAATTAGACATATTACATGAAAACAAGGAGAAACAGAAAAAAATTACAAACCAAACACAAAGATCTTTCATTCTTTCTCTCATCTTAATGTTTGGCTGCTGTTACCTAGCAGAGAAACTGGATGCTAATTACATTAAAGCCCTAACCAATAAACAGGTAGCAACTTGCATTTACACATTTTAATGCCTTTCATGGGAAAAAAGATAAAAAGCTTTACATGAATTATATATATATTTGTCATGGGAAGCAACTACAACTGACAAATCAACATTACTTCACAATGTACAATACCTCTGAAGGAGTACTGTCTGTGTTTAACTGTACGTCTCAGAGGAAATTAAACCTATGTGGAATTCTTCCCAAAAGACCTGCAGAAAGAAGATTTGTGCTCTGACCTGAAGGACAGCACCCAAAGAAGCAGAATGCTGGTGGGTTCCCTGAGGTCTCCTGGGCAGCTGCTGCCTCAAGTGTTAGTTGTCTTGCCTGAGAGCCAACAGGCTGGCAGAGGGTGCAGCTGGTTGTAAACCACAACCAGTTCTTCCCTGGAACTCAATAATGACTGACTGACTGAGCCCTGGTCAGCTGGTATTTTATTTCCTGGTGACACTTGTTCACACCTCAATTCTTGTGAGGGCAGCAAATATTTAAGGTGACAAAGCAGTTTCAAGATGAAATTAAGCACAGAGAAAGGAGAGATATAGTTTTTGATTACTTACCCAAAATCATGGGGGAATTAATTAAAACAATTAATTTTCCCTTTCAGTTTATCTAAGATACACATTGGCAGTGTTTCTGCTTATATTGTGATTATAGAGTGCACAAAGTTCTTACCTGCATATACGCACAGCATGGATTAAGAAATACAAAAATGCCTTATTTGTTATCAACTGATCCCCTACAGGTGACTGAAGAGTTCTTGAAAATACTACATTTAAAGACCTTTAAGACTGATGTCTTTCCAATAAAAAACGTGGTGTTTTTCTTAAATCATTTCAAGAAAGAAATATTAGAAAATTACAACCATTCTTCCCCTAACAGTGATAATATGTCTCTAGCAGAATACATTTACAAGGATTTTAGTTGTGTGATACTCTTTTTTTTTTGTGGTGCAATGTGAGAGATCTCTGAGTTAGAGGGTGTGCAGAACAATTCTTAAAAACAGGCAGAGGTATTGCTCATGTTATTGAACTTACCAGAGGGAATAATATGAAAAAAACTCTGAAGCAGGCACAGAAGCCTTTGCTCCATTTTATCTGGCATAGCCATATCATGAATATGAATCTGTTAACTTTTTGGGAAAAGGTTGAAAAATATTAAACCTCAATAATAGGTAGTGTTTGTCAAAGTTTGGACTCAATGATCTTGGACATCTTTTCCAACCTTAATGATTTCATGATTCTACAAGAAATGAAGTTCATAAATTGTACAGAAAAGGGTTTCCTGACTGTAGTAAGATGATCTCACAAAGGCATTCAGATTAACTGCACATCAAAACATAGAGTCAACTGGGAAAAAAAAACCATAAACCCCAAACATGAATGTCATGCAAAACAGTAAACAAATTGTAGACATATTTGTAGCTAATATTTTTACCCACAGGACAGATGGACAGCACGAGGAACCTCAGCACAGCAAAAATGTATTTTCCCCATGGAAGAACAGCACCACCAAAAACTGTCAGCATTCCCACATTTGAATAGGACCATTTTGGGTACCACTTGGCTTTGTTACTTTCCTCAGGCTCCTTTAACAGGGGTCTGTGAAGTTCCATGGTAGCTCGATGGTTACACGGGGGAACTTGTGCCCTTCTGGGGCTCTGCCTTTGGGGGCAGTAGGCACCTTCGTGCTGCTTTCAAGAGTTTCTCTATGATTCCCAGGCCACCCACAGAAAGGAGTTTTCTAGTGAATACAACAGTGGACTGAAGATCTTCGAGGGTTTTTTTCTGACTTCTCAGGAACAGCTCTTGGCATTATATTTACACCTAATTTCTCCATGCATATAATGGAACAATAATAGTTACTGCATATGATAAAGCACTTACCCAAACTGAAGGTCTGAACAGGTCTTTGTAGCCTTCCAGCTGCTCCAGACACTGCCCTTCTGTACTCTTCCTGCTGGGACATAAGATGCTGCACAAGTTTCAGACTTTCAAGTGTCATTCATAGATTTGACCACTTTTGGTTTTTTAAATGGCTTTTCTGTCCTTCATTTAGAGGGAAAAAAAATCATGTAACATTGAACACATGCTAGAATTGCCAGGAGACAAATGGTCTTTGATTTTAAATGTGTATTAATGGGTCAATATTCTCCTTTCTCACCATATACAGATCTCTCATTAATTATAATGTCACTATAGCTGCAGAATGAATTTGACCTTATTCATTGAGCACCGTGTTTTAGTATTAATAGTTTTTGTTCTTAACAGCAACTGGGAAATACAGCCCAGACATGCTGAATAATATATTTCTCTCTTTATAGCATGGCTCTACTCATTCAAAAAACGGAGTATGAAAGATGGTGTCAGTAACAAATTATTTATTTTTAAAAAATAATTACTAAATGGGCTTATATAAATTTAATACCGACCTGCAAAACTGATTTCTTCTATGTGTCCAAATAAGAAAATGTATCAAGTTAAAGGGTAGCCTGTGGGTTAGTTTTTCAGAAAGTATAATGTCTTCAATTCTAAAAAAATAGGGCTTTGGTCTAAAATTATAGTACTGTAAAATACCACAAATTAAACTAATTTTAGTCAATGCACTCTTTATACCAGGAATATTCTACAGTGGATAAAATTGGAATGAACTAGAATGTAGAAACACATTTGCTAAGGTAATACAGCACTGGTTCACCAAGATGTTCCCAGGCATTGACAAAAAGAATACCACAAGGAAAGGCTTTATGCTGGCAAAAGTAATCATGAGACAATAGTAAATTTTAACTGGACAATACTACAGAACTGTTTTATTCAGCCAAAACCAGTGGAGTTTTATCAGGAATTTCATTCAAGCTGTATAACAATATCAATGCAACATGTCATTTGAATGGGTGAGAAATAGAAAAGAAATAATGGAAGGTGTCATTAGAACAGTGTCAAGCCACAGTGTCCTTGAAACCAATTAGGAATCTTCTGCAGGAGTTTAAATGGCTTTGGGATAGAAATCTATGCACAAGAAGAGAAACAAAAAGTCTAACTTTGAACAAATGATTTGTCTCTCTTGCTTAAAACAGAGCAGACTTCAGGATAAGGTTAGGATCTATACCAAGGGACAATTAGGCAGGAGGAAATATAGTATCCAAATACAAGGCTAAAGACCCATTACTGCAAGTTCACACAGTAAACAGGTTTAGTAAGAGTGGACTTGCTGTGTTTGTCATGCTCTTTTTTTTTTTTTTTTTTTTTTTTTGTGGTACTTGTATTAGTTGCCTGGGTGGAATTTACCTTTAAACTTACTAAATTGATTAAAATGGTTTCTTTAATGTAAAAAGTACAGCTAGTATTTCTTTTAAGAACTGTGATATAAGAAAATAGCATTGCATGCCTTGAGCTAATATATTTCTGGTTTATGCTATTCCCTAAAACATAATCACGGAGTAAAGGAATTAGACATATTAAAGGCACCTGAACACTGGAGATGTGGAATCAGCACTAGGTTATTTAGCACAGGTTTTTAGATTGATATGTAAGGAAAACACTTCTCAAGGACCCTGTAGCTCACAGACTAACATTTGGTGGGCTACCCTGTAATAGTCTGATACATAAAAAGCCAAAAAAAAGCAAAGCCTCTCCAAATCCCTCTGTGAACAACCTCCCATCAGCTCTCTTGAAGTCTATTTCTTTTCTAATCTATCATTGCCTTTTGCCTGTATTTTTTTGACTGATATAAAATGCTGATTCCAGCTATTTTTACAATTAAGGATTTCCATCTGTTACTTGAAAACAAGCAGGATAGTTCCAAAGGTTTCACTGTATCTGCAGCTTGCCTTTCAGTTCCACCTGTTGACACAGGCCTTCAATCACTGTGAGAACTGCAAATAAGTTGGAAATTCTACCAAATGCAATCAAGTTCAATTTTGACACACTGCTTTAGTTTGCTTAATTTAAGAATAAATGCTTATTTAAGTAATATTGTGTCCTGTGGACACTTAAGCACATAGCCAAGTTTAAATTAGTTTGAAGGATCTGTGTTACCTGTAGTGTGGTATCCTCTAAAATAATTATTTCACAAGAAATGCTACCAGTGCTGCAATAGAACGTGAGGAAGATTTTGTTCTCCTCTATGAGGAACGGCTTGGCAAATGTCAAGGTGTAGGACCAAGGATACACTGCTGGGAAATTAAATAGTCTTGCAGCTTGTGCTATTTAACAAAACAGTGACCTGTCCTAAAGATGCTCCTCTCAGTGTCACTTCAGGAGGAAATGAATTGAAATGAAATTTCAAGAGTAACACAAGCAAAAATGTTATCTGTAAATCAGGGAGGCTGAGTAGTACAGCTCAGGCTACTCTGAAATTGAATGTCATCTTACCAGATTTATAATTATGTGACTGGGTACAGAGTCAGACTTGCCCATCTTGGATCCAATAAAATATTCAGGCCATTATTTTCAACTTTAAATGTCCAAGTGCCCTCTTTTAGAGTCAAATTCAGCCCTGATGGTACGAACTCCAGTGTGATTCTGCTGCCTTGTAGAGCCTTTTCTCATTTACTCTATAGTAAGTGGAGTGACTGTAACTTTAAACTAGTGTAATTGAGAGTAAAACTTGGCTTTTTAAGCCTACTTCTATTTTTAAAATCTTCTCTGTCAAGTTTCATGAGGTCAGATGTGAAGATGAATTTGTTGTTTAAGCTTCTTTCTCCTGCAGGCGAAAAGCTTAATCATTTTTTTCTACTGACCTTGTCTTGTCTAAAGATGAGTCAATGAATCAAGTTATGAATGATATATCATGAATAAATGATTTATGCTGGGTCAGATCAAATATGATGTATTACTTAGGTCCTTGAGTATTATTGCATATAAAGATTTATCCAAAGTGTCATACAATTGGTCAGGGAGAGAATTCTTAAGTCTTTGTACATCCTCCTGGAAAAAAAACCCCTCCAGTATATAACTGTTCTCTGACTAGAGAAATTTATCTTGGCAAAAAAAATCTCTGTCTTTGACAAAGACTCAAGAAGGACAGTCCAGCAATTACAGTTCTGTGCTGGAATGCAGCTCACAGGTATGCCTGTATTTCTCTTTCTTAGCAAACCCTCTTCACCTTAGTGCCACTACCTACAACAGAGGAAAACCTCTTTAGGTCGTAAGGGTGCTGTGACTCTTACCAGCTTAGAGAACCCGAGGTGCTCGTAGAACACAGCAATTTATTTTTACACAACATTTATAGGAGGCATTGCTTCCCTAATAAATTTATTTACTGGTTCAGTACAGCTTTCTGCCTTAGCCTTCATCATATGAATTACTCATTATTGATTCCTAACAGTTGTTGGCATGCAAACACCTTCCCTGGTACATGTTTTTCAAAAAAAAGAATTGCATTGCAGCACTAGCCAATGCCCCCTCTTAAGAGATTTGATTAAACTAATAACAAACTTGGAAAGTCCCTCACGTGGGCTAGATTAGAGATCCCTGAAGAGTGTTGGCTGAGGCCTGGCCATAACTTAAGAATGACCCCTGACAAGAAAACTGGTGCAGAAAAGATTTTGAAATAACCTACTAAAAATAACCTACTAGGGGAAAAAAAAAGAAGAAGAGTTCTATCAGCCCTTTCAACTTCATGCTGTTCCCATCCTTCTTCTGTAAATCTGGTGGTTTGTGGTTTCTCTCTCCCAATGCATTTACCTCTCCTTCCCAGTTAGCACTAACAATGCCGACACTGCCAGCCTGTGAAGGACACTCTAACCACCACCCCAATCACACCTTGTGAGGTAATCTCTTCTACATCCACTGAATGAGTTACCTGTCAAGGTCCACCATTCATTTTCATTTATTCTAGATTTATAAAATGATGGGCATCAGCACATGTAATTTAAAGCAAATTAATGTCTTCTGAAAAGGTTGTTTTCTCAGAATTGTTAATAGATGACAGCAAAGTTGAGTAAATATAATTATTCTGAGAGAAAAGAGTTCATCCTATCTTGAAAAGGCTTGCCAGCAAGAGCTAAATGAACAATTGGTTATTGCATATGAATGGTGAAGCCCTCATGGAAATAACAGCAAAAACCATGAGAAGACCAATCACCTGTCAAATATTTTGCATTGCATTGTGACCAGAACTAAGTACCTGCAGTCGGTTTACAAAGCTGCACCAAATTGCACAGCCTTCTCAGTTGCTTGGATGGCCATCCCAGCAACTGAGGCAGAATTCTGGTCCTCTGAAAAAGCACAGTTAGGAGGCAGAAAGCTGGTCGAATAAAACCCATGATGTTGCAGCCAGTCACTATCAGTTTTTATCTCTAAATCTATCCATGAAGCATCACTGAAGTGTGCCATGGAACATCAAGTTAAATTCTTCGTAAATTAATAAAAACGTTACATGCCACAAATTTATGTATTGGATTTTCTTACTGTAAAAGGAATTATTTAAAAAGCTGCCTTTTTATTTCAACTGCTACTTTCCTTGCTATTTTATAATAGCGAATGATAATGAAGTTGTCATTTTACATATAGGGTAATAAATTGCCTTGCTACGAACACAAGGCTATTACTCACTCACAGGGCCCCGATTATGTTGTGCCAGGAGAGCGTGACAAGTGCTTTATGAATGGCACAGTCCTGAAAGTGAACTCAGTCAGTGCTCATTACGGGGTCACCCTCCTAGAATTTGAAAATGTGAACTTCATGCGTGGGGGTACACTCTAATTTTTCACACTCTCTGTAGAAGTAACACCTGCATATCAAGGTCTCCCATCACAGTTCTGCATCTTCATTTTAGATAACACAGTGATCTTTCACTTTAGGCAATGCAGTGACACATGACATATGTGGAAACTTACTCAGCTAATTTGACCATCTTTCACATACAGTGCCACACTGACAAACACCTGCCTGTCACCCAGGCTAGAGACAAATCCACCTCTGCCAATTCTTACACTGAGGTCTATTACTATTCAGAGGAAAACCGCAGAAATACAGTTAAAAATGTCAACTTGTTTGTCGTAGATGAAAACAAAAATCTCCCTATTTTTTTTTTCCTTTTTTTCTGTGGATGTCATATTCCGGTTTGGAATATAACAGCTCATTTCTGATAGATATTAGATATTTCAATGTCTGACTGGTCACATGACAGTACACCTTCTCACACTACTTGTACATATCCTTGTAGCTTGGACTTAGATCAGTTTTTAACCCTGATTTTCCCTACGTGTTGTGTAATCATCTCCATAAGTTTACACTATCAGAGCAAAAGCATTTCTCAGTCATTTTGACTCTTTGATGTTGACACAATAGTTTCCCATTTTGTTTCACTTCAGGTACTAGTTGCTCAAATTTCATTCTAAATTGCATAACCATGTGAACATTTCTAAGTTTTATATTTTATATTTCTGTATTTTCAGCTATTATAGTACATTACCACCTATTATTTCCCCTTCTTCATGTGGAAGATACAGTGACACAGTTCTGATGGGGCACTGGGCTCATCATCTTCCTCTCTAGTGACAGGTAGGGGATTCAGGATACTGTATGAAACTGATTATACAAAATAAAAGCAGATAACTGTTGAAGGGAGCAGTCACATTTTAGTCCAATGCTTGCTTTTAAACAAACAACACATGTTCAGAGGAAATAAGCAATGGCATGGTATTAATTTCAATGTATGTTCTCTTTTGCACAGGAAAAGTAACCCTTAAGCCAAGGGGATAATTCCTCTCTGGCACAGCTCTGACCTCATTCAAGTACACCAGAGATGAATTGGAGGCATTGACTAGAAACATTACTGGATTTCTCTTGGAATGACATAGACAAGCAATGTCAGAAATGCTTCCCTTTGTCTGTGGCTGAGCTACAAACAGCAGGTCAGATCTTCACTTGATGTAAGCTGACAGCCTTCAAAGGAGTCATCTTGGTTTACAACACTCGAGATACAAGCCAGAGCCTATGCAGCTGAGATGAGGATTCTTAGAAGAAAGAGATTGAAGTTTGTTAGAAATATGGCAAATCAACTGTTCAAGGTCATGGTACTGAAAGAAATCTTTGCTTTGGTGCCTTTGTGTATTTCCCCCAACAAAGTCTTTAAGGCTTTGAAAGTTCAGATATTTAGACCCAGCTTATCATATCCCGTACTAGGACCATCCATGCAGTTGTTGGTACTAAGTATCTCAAAATCAATTCTGCTCACAGAACCACTCTCATAGTCACTTTGATACCCTCTCCTGATGGGATATAGAAACTAACTCACAAAGGCCCGAGTTTCACTTTCAAAGCCAAACAGACAGTGTGGGGCTGAACTGCTCTTAGTGCTCTGCAGTGCATTCAGAGCACCAGAGTCCTTCTGGTGAAAGGCAGCCCTCCCCCATCTGGTGCAGTAGAACTGCCTTAGCAGTACCTGCCTTCCCAGTGCCCACTTCTGGCGCTCTCAGGACTTTAAACCCACTGCTGGACCCATCAGAAATTGGCCAGAATCTGTTTCTACTCCCTTTGTGCTCATCAGACAGGTATATAAACACTTCACTCTGACAGCATCAAATTATTCATTACTTCAGTTGCATGGTTACCATACATGCATTTCGTGTAAAATGCAAATGCCTTCCTAAACACATGATCCTATAGACTCCCATCCCACATGGATCCTTATGCTATTACTTGATAAGAAATACTTGATAAAAGGTGCAAAAAATGCCTTAGCAATCTCAAGGTTAAAGAAATCAGTGGAGAAGATTGGTTATATACCCATTCTCTTGGACAAATCTGGTCTGTACCAAGCCTGATCACTTGGAATGCTTATGTGTTAAATACACATTTAAAAAAGAAAAAAAAAATAAATCCTTGCTTGGTGAAAGAGGATAATGGTCCAATCTCCTAATCAGAACCACAGAGGAAGATTTTGGTACCCAGGTGAAAAATCATTTTGTTTCAATGTCACTTGTCATTAGTACTGACTTCCACAGTTCTATCAGCAAGAATTGCAAATCAGGTACTTGTCTAAATTTGTTGATATACTGATGGCTTCTGTTCTCATTGCACAAGTTTATACGGCTTAAAGGAAACACATCCTGAAGGAATATGTTTCGCAAATTAATCTTTAGTATTACATGAGATATTCTTGTCAGAGCTGCACTTTGTACGGAGTTATTTTATCAAACAAGGTTAATTATCTAGCCGTGATTAAAAATATTAATAAGGTATTCCTTTTATTTTTCATTTTAATATAGTGATCAGGAAAGCACTTAAAAAAGCCCAACAAAACCCTACACAAAATGGAAATAAAATTTGGAAATACACATTCTTTTATAACGATACTATTTCATTACACTTCTCAAGTGCATTGTAAGTATGCAAAAACATCCACGTTCTCATATATTAAAAGCAAAAGATGGAATTATTATTTTCATGAGATAAAAAACACCCTATAATCTCTGGACCTCTGAACTACAGGAAAAAGCCTGATAATCTGAATTTCAAATAATCCGAATATTACATATAATCAAGATTTTCAAAACAGACTGGTCTCTTTCTTCAGATGGCATTGAGGCTGTTCAGTAGCTTTTTTTTGTATTTTAAGAGTCTCATCCTGAATACTTTGAGTTTGACCCAAAGTCTCAATCTACTTTTCAAAATTTATGTTCCAAAAAAACCACCCAAGGACAATGTCTTCCCACTTGAAGAAAGACCAATTATCTGAATATCTGGGCTTTCTATATACTAGCACCCAAAAAAGTGGATAATTCAAAGTTTACCTCTTAGTAAATTATCACATCACAGCTTCTGAGATTCTGTCTAGGTATTACTTCTTTCCTTGCCTTTTTCCTTCCCTCCATTATTCTTTAACGCCCTGGGATCTACATTTCTGAATCAGCAGCTTGAGAGGCATATGCTGCAGCTTACTGGCAGAACCAATTAAAGACAGAAAGAAAAACCAATAAAAAAGCAAATTAATATAATTCCAAGATATTCAGCACAATGTACATTATACACATCTTCATATTCCAGTTTAATTTCTTTCAACAATGCAACTATGGAAAAAAAATATTGTCTAATTCACAACTGCTTTCACAAAATGTCTATTACTGAATTCCAGCCCAGAGTGCCTTTCATACAAACACTCTCAGACTGCAAAAATCATATTCAGAGCGCAAGTAAAATGCGCTTCTTAATCAAAGTACATAGAATCTACTTACATTAATGGCCAACCTTGCCTTTTTATTACACTATGTTATAAAAGTACAAATTGATACAAAGTAAACTAATTTTGCAAATAAGCTGCTTTATTCAGACTCAACATTCTATAAATGTGTTATAAAAATCAACCTTTCATTGCACAATTCCACATAACATGATATTTATTGGTTTCCAGGAGTCACTGCATCAAGTTTATATTACTTCATGGCCAAAAAAATGTAGTTACTTAGCATTCTGCATTGACTAGCTATCAGTTGTGGCAACTTGATTTCACTGCATGAAAATGTAGAAGTAGGTAGAATGAAGGAGTCAACACTCAGGCGTCTCACATTCTATGTCAAGGCTTGACAAAGATAACACAACTTGACAGCTGCTCTTTTGCTTACAAAAGGCAGAAATACTTGCATATTCCATCCAAACAGGTAAATCCTGTAAGGTGTTCCTGACTGAAAAATAAGAGTTTGTGTTGAGACTAACATGGACACTGGAACGGCATTTGAGCATTCATCTCACAGGTACAGCAGTGAGGACATACAATACTTTTCCACACATCTACGTATGAATGCAATGCTAAAATCTGGCTTCACACAGAAGAATGATATTATTTTTCAGACCTGTACCAAAACCCCTTGAAGTATCTGTTCCTAGTATCTTAATTTGTGATTGCTCACACTGTATTCAGATCGTTAAGACACTTTGATGTGAGATATTCCCTGAATTCAATATAGTTCCTCTGGATATGGAATCACATTCATTTTCTCTTGGTTCCAAAATAACAAGTCACAATATATGTTATAAGAGTACATTGCATATTAACTCTCATAAACCGCAGATGAAAAACACAGAGATTTTGTATTCTACTTATTTGCTTTAAGTATGAAATATTAAGGATCTCCTCACTTGGCATTACACTGCTGTATCACCAGTATGCTCAGGAGAGAACAGCTTCAAATGGGTGTGGGGGGGTGTGATTAGGATATCTCTGCTACTGAAAAAAAGACCTGTTCTCTTAAATCAGTGCCTCAAAGGCTGACATTGCACACCTAGAGCATTGCACAGTAAGGGCAGCCACTCAAACGTATCACCCCCAGTAAGAGGTCAGGCCCACAGTAAAGGGCCTTCTGCCAAAGACCACGCTTTGAAATACAGCTTAATTCTATCAAATGATCCAGGAATGATCAGAGAAGATGGCATTACACTGTCTTAACACATGATAAGCTTTCCATAAACACTAAAGGCAGCACACATTTAAAAGGAAAATAAAGACCAAGACTTCATTTTCAAAGGCTTGCTGGAAAATAAATCAGAGAGAAGTAGCTTAAACAAAACCCTAATCTTTTTCAACCAAATGGATTAGGCAGATGAACACGCACATACTACATTTTCACAGCAAAACTGTTGTTCCATGCCTTTATTCTCATTACATTTCTTAATTTAAGCCCTTGTATTAATTCCAATCTGTGAAATTTATAAAAGTATGTGTGCATCAATCCATGCCAACATTTATAATAACTATTAAGTTAATTCTAGGTTATATCACTTGTACATACACATTTATATTCTGCCCTACGGCTTTACTTAACATTGACTGAGACTCCTGCCCATTTTAAAAATTCCATATATTCTTGCTTGTAATAATCTGTGTTGAGAGATTAAAGAAAATGGATTAAACACAAATAAACAATATTCTGATACCAAATATTTTGGAAATTCCATAAAGAGTGGCCAAATTCTGCTGACCTCGCTTGTGTGGAGTAGTACCCTGAATAGCAAATACAATAAAGTCAACCCTGCTGAGAAAAACCAGCCCAAGTGAATAAGCCTGAGGGGGAACATAATCTTTCAGCAAATCTGTGCAGGGGTACATTTTCTCCAGTTATGGCAAGTGTGTACCAGCAATAACAGAAACAACCAGCAGCAATGGGATTAAAATTAGGAAAAAACAAACTTAGGCTTGATAGCACCATAGTTTTAGTAAACCAACAGTCTAATTTACAATTCTTGAAGCCTTTGCTTCCCAGGTAAGTATTCAGTATTCTTAGGCACTTCCTAGGCTCAAGTGTGCATTTTTTAAGTACAGATTTGTGCATATGGCTTGACTCCTTATCATCCTTAATAATTAAAACCCTGTAATCCAGTATAATTACACACCTAACTTTTGTATGAAGCCATCATATAATGAGAGGTGCTGGATGGCAAGTGCAAGGTCAGAAAAATTACAATCTTACTTACTGCTTGTTTTAATTTGTAGACAGGTAGTAGGTAGTACCAACTCTGATTGTCTATAATTTCTTACTCATCCAATTTCAAAAGGTTTATTTCAAAATTTCCAGATTATCACCTGCCTACACTGCTATTTTTGAGGTAATTTCCTGGTCCAGACATAGCAGGAAAGATAGGAAAAAATACTTTGTGGTCCGCAAGAAAATTTGCTTCCATTCAGCAAAGTTACAATTGAAAACCTTCTGTTTGCACATATTTAGAAGAGAACACTTTGAATCTAACAGGTGAGGACTTTGCCAACACTTTCAGCTCAGTATTACAGGCAGCTGTACCAAGAAGAAGAATTTAAATTTAAGGAAGGTGAGTTGAGAACCAAATGGGGAACAAAAAGTACGAATGAGATCAGAGAGAGAAAAGAGGGGGATTAACTTGGTAGCTGGAAAATTAAGGGACATCTTAGGAAGTTATAAGGAAGCAGAGTGGAGACAGAAACTAGTGGGAATGATGGAGAAGAAGGTGGTGAGGAATGGGGAAAGCAATCATATTGCATAAGGATGTGAGAGAAGCTGAAACAGGGGAATTGGAGAAGATGGTGTCAGAGGGAGAAAAAAGTGAGATGGTTAAGTCACCCAAAACTCTCTCTGCATTGGTATCCGAGTAACTTTTATCAGTATTATAACATTTAATAGACCACAACTATTTGTGCATTGTGTATTTCTGAGACATTTACTTGTGCTACTGGAGACTCTCAAATTTTGTAGATTCAGAGCTCCAAAAGAAGACACCTTACTATGTTTTGAACATTTATAGCACTGTATAAGGCTAACTGCTCTCCAAATTCATGTCCCAGGCATCTTAAAATGAGATTGTTTCTATCACTCACCCTTCTGGGACTGGTGGAATACTGCTAAAATGTTAGAGAGTGCCAAAGGGAAAGAACATCTTCCACACTGTGCTTGTTTCCTGAGATAGCAACCATAACATATCAGCACGTCAGAGGGACCCACTTCTGAGTACCACAGATAACAGCCTCCAGCACAAGGCTTGTGAGGAAAATCTTAACTGCTCCCTTGAGAACAGAGGCCCAGACATAACAATATGTACAGCATTTCAGAGCTTTTAAAGCCAGAATGACCCATACCATTATCTTGCCTGCCTTTCTGCAGAACACAAGCCAGAGAATTGCACTGAGCTCCCAAAGTTTGGTTACAGCAGATACATTCAGAGCACATTGCTGATTCGTCATTTTCCTTCCGGAATTTTCTAATGTATCTTTTGTTCCCCATCAGTCTCCTAAGTCACAATCCTGTGCAACCAGGGACTGTACAAAGACCTCAAAAGAAAGACATTAATTTCCACAACTTAAACATAAACTCCACGGCTTGGAGGACAAGTCTCCTCATAAAAACTTTCCAACATATTAACTGTGAAATCCTAGAGACCTCGGCCGAGGTTCGCTAAATGCAATGCTGGTTATCTTTTGAATGTTTGCAATTAAACTAAGTACAGCAATCCAACAAATAAGAATTACAGGAAGAGACTTGGAGAAACTATATCTACAGAGGATGAAACTCTTCCTCTCTGAGGGTGATCATGCACTGGCACAGATTGCCCAAGGGGGTTGTGGAATCTCCATCCTTGGAAGACAGTCAGAAGCAACCTGCACACAGCCCCTCCTGGGCAGCTGTCTTTAAGTGACCCTGCTTGAGAAGGGAGGTTGGGCCAGATGAAGTCCAGAGCTTCCTTCTGTGATATCTGAGATTTAACCTTTCCCCACCTGCTGTTGCAAGAACCGAGGTCAGCTGCAGTGTCTTTTTCTACATGTCTAGACTGAAATACTTTCCTAAAAGGTAAGGGAAGTAGTGCAAAGTGTTTGCTAATTTTCTCATGTAGTTATTATTTACATTTATGCTTATGTACGTGTATCACATCACTGCAAGTAAATTAATGTTTATACAAGGCATTTTTGTGCTTGTGTATTCACTCAGGTACAGTTTTTCTTGCATGATAAAAACAATTCACTGCCTTTTTTAGGGTTAGTAGTCAAAATCCAGCTCTCGTGTACTTTTTATTCATCTGAGTTCATTGTACTTTAGCTTCTTCATGGACTCTTTAAAATATGCACTAATAAAATCTTATTAGCTTTTTATTATCAACTGTCTCAACATACAAATATTGGAAGCTGCAGGGATTTTCTGGTCACTGCGAGCATGACTCTAGATTAACTAGCAATCAATGCATTTGTTATGCTGTCTCTGGCAATTGATGTTTCTGAAAAGGTAACAAATGTTTAGTATCATTCAGGCAATTTGCAAACATAATTCTGCCTTTAAGGGCACTCTTTTTATTTCAAAACAACATAGGAATAAAGTCAATCTATGCTGTGATTTACTAACACCTCCCTTTAGCTGATGTTCCACAGCTGGCTGTGCAAAAATTCTGTGTTAGAAACACACCAGGTATTTAGGACCTTCATTTGCTATAAATTCTTTAAAGTCAATAGGTAGGATTTAAAAATCAATGGAAGGATGTGGCTCAAAAGCGCTTCTTCCAAAGCTATAATGGCACAAATATTATCACTGAGCACTCACTTATATTTAAGATCTGAACACTGAAATAAAAGCTTACAAAAGATATACAAGTGTGAGATGACATTGAAATCAATGCATTTAAGACCCTAAATAGCTCATCTGATTCTTCTCACCACCAAGAGCACCTGAAAATCTCTAGAATAGACAGGCATTTACAATAGCAGTGCTTTCTTGGTGGAGTACTTTGAAGTTTGCTATTTTAAAAGTTGTTACAGAAGGACTTTGTGAGAAAACAAGATAAATTTTTTAGTGAGGAATTACATGGTTGAAAAATCATACATGAGGGATACTCCTCCCAGTAGATTTCATTGATTTTGCATGAGTACACTTTGGTTACATTAGAGGGGGGTTTGGCAGGAACATAAATCCTAAGGATGAGGAAGCAGTTGTTAAATTTACCTGGCCGAGTTAAAGAAGGTGTTAATCTCTATTTTTGTTCTCCTAATGGTACCTGACCCTATATCTTTTAAGACCACAAGTGTTGGCTCCACAATAAGTCAACACTCTAGAGAACATATTTGACTACATGAACAGTTAGAAGAGTCGACCTTATAATTAAAATGTAGCATGAACACTACATCCCCAACTCCATCACAAAATAAACATACAACTCAAATGTGGATATTCCAACCACTTAAGCATTACAATCATAAAAAGGACGCAAACAAGAGGATGAACAAACATCAAAAACAATGTTACTCTTCAGAAGTCAAATTCTCTCTGCAGTAAACAGAAATTGTACCAGCATTAGCAAAAAAATCATCATTAACTCTTGCTTATGAGATGCCAAGGAAAGATAGAAGATAACCATGTGTAAGTTCATGCAGTCACACTGCCTGGTGTTAAACCTATTCCCAGTGCAGTGGTGGCTGTACAACTGCACAGTTCTGCCTCTGGTCAGACCCCAGGTGCTTTTTGACCACTCTAAGATAATAACTTGCAAAGAAATACACAGATGTATGTACCTAGTCCAACCCAGATCTGTAAACAAGTCTTATTTCTTACCATGTGAACTATAAAAAGTATTTCATCAAATTATACACTTGGAAATTTTCCAGAAGGCAATTTTTAGACATTAATACAAACACTTTTCCAATTTTTACTGCAACCTAGGACGTTCCTCTAATGTTTCCATGGCAAACTGTGTAATGATTCATTTATTACTTCCATCAAATAAATTATATTTCAGATCTAAGTATCTATATAAAATTAATTATTTTAAGCTCTAACCCCAGAATCATCTGAGACTGTAAAACTCTCAACCCAATAGGGCTTAACAATTCAAATGGTCTATATTATGAAGACCTGCATATCCCTGCAGAGGACACTGAACCTCCTGATCCTTTCACTCAAAGATTACTTTGGCCAACAAGCAATGGCATCATTAGAGCCTTCATACAGGGCTTCCACCAATGCAAAACAGCTCTGAATTTTAGCCCAAGAATACACCTCACCAGCTTCTGCCTCAGGAGTTGAATTCCTGGTTCTACAGGAGGGAATGGATTCATGTTTTGCTCATGCTTTTTTTGACAACAATCCAGGTCCATTATACCAGGCCTGATGGAATGATCCAGCCTGGAATAGTGGGTGGGGCAGCTGAGTGGTGGAATCCCAAAACTGTTCCCAGGACTTGGAGGACTTGTTTTCATTTACAGCTCTCTGGAAATTTAGAGAAACCTTGAAGTGGGATGTTTTGGTAATGAATAAGCTTATAAGGCCTGTAGCCTTATATGACTACGCAGTTCTTTTATTTAAAATAAAGAATAAAAGGATTTTTGTGCAAATGTAACTGCTGATTCAAACTTATCAAACAATTTGAAACCATCACAAAAATTTTCTCTCCAAGAAACATCAGAGAAAACAACTCTTTATTTTCATACAGAACTGGAATGATCAAAGTTTATCTTTATTTTCAGAATTGAGGTATTTATTGTTCCACAGGTAAAGATGTTGCATTGCACCAGTAAAGGTGTTTTGTGCATTTTCACTCTGGTGCTGGATACCCAAAGCAATACCACAGCCTTCAACTACTTACTCTGAATGGAGTAAGGAAGAAGATGAGCTTGCTGAAGAAGTTAAGAAACTCAAGAGTATACTTAAGTCAGATTTTTCTGACAGAGCAGGACTGGAAAGCTCACCAAGGGTGTCTCAGAACCGGGTCTTCAGCATGTTGCGGGACGTGCTCAGTACTTCGCAAGATTGAGCTCTTAGTCATAAAAACATATTTTACACATAAAAATACAGCAGATGTCCTTCCAAAAATCGTATCTTAAGTGTTATTCCCTCTCACTATGTAATGTACATTCAGGAACAGACATTTGAGATATACTGTGAACAGTGCAAAAGACTGTTTTATATTTATAAAACCACGCTCTGCGGTACCCTTAAGCGCCAACTGAAGGAAAAGCTGAGAAATATTTCAGCCTCAGAGCAATTCTGGTCCAAGTCAGACTTTTGTTTAGCGAGTTGTAAACGAATGTCTGAGAATGCAGAGAATCCTCTCATTTCTTTCCAGCTAAGGTAGTCTCAAACACATCAAGTCCTGCTTTGAAGTACACCTGAGCTGAATTGATGCTGTTCAGCACCTCTGACAAGGCTGCTTCAACGGTCTCATTTGACTGATGTAGTTTGCAGTGCTCCAGTGCCTCCAGCAGTACTGAAAACTGGCTGGTCCTTTCATCCAGTCTGTAAAGAATATTTCTAGAAGAGAACAATGGAGAGAATGGTAAACTTTTTACTCAAAACAATTCATCAGAAGCCATCAAGAAATCCTGCAAGTATCAGCCACACTTTACAGATGATACATATTGTGCACAGTAAAGCTGACCCATGGCAAAGTGAAAGACAACTGCATATTTATTATGCCTTGTTCATTGAACTACGCATACAAACACTGAAACAGTCACTACATCCATCAAAGAAATCTCACATTCCTCTTTGACCATTCCAGATTTTATTCAAAAGCATGAGCTTTCACCTATCACACTCCTCATGAAGGATTTCAGGTCTCAGCTGGATTCCATTTACTCCCCTCTAAAAAAAGTTTGATTATTGCTGTGAGCCCACAGGTTTGGGTTTGTTTTTGTTTTTCCTATCTGCTCCTGTTATTTATTTCACACTTCAGAGGTGAAATTCCAGCCACATTGAAGTCAATGGTAAAACTCTCACTGCCTTCAGCAGAGCCTTTATTTCATCAATAATCCTTTGTGACATCAGAACAAGAGAAACCCATCTTTAATGTCACATGTGCAAGGAAGGAAATAAACAGCACAAACAGCTATACCCTTGTGAAACAAAATCTGTGTTTTCCTAGAATATCTGAAAAAACTTTTTAATGGTTTATAGAAAAACACATGCTACAGTAACATCTGATCCCTTGGAAATGTTATCTGTAAGAGGTGTGAAAGGCTCAGAATTCAAAGCTAGTCAGTGATTTTAATGAGACTCTTTGAAGCAGGCTATAAATGTAAATGTTATCCAAAACCAGGTGTAATCATTATTTTAATTAGAAGAGCATGTAAATACCATAAATCCCCACCCAGGAGCTGCTTTGATTGTAAACAGAAATGAGTGAAATTTGAAACAGGAAAGCTATCGTAATTTGGTGCAGGACCTTACCCTTAAATACAAGGCAGGCGTTCAAGGCGGGGGAAAAGTTGTTTCATGGAACAAAATCAGCGAGAAACAGGACAACTTACATACTTTGTTAGTAACCTAATTGCATGACAGAACAGGTCAAATGGTAACTCCAAATTAGTAATAAAACTGCCAAGTACCTACAAGACAGATGACCACAAAAGGGCATCTTATTACTATATGAATAACCTAACTGCCAGTCTGCCAGGGGGAAAGGTAACAAAGTGCCCCTATAAATGACACTAAAGAACGCCTGCAATCCTCTGCCATGTTTTGTGGTTTTAAAAAAAATGTTTTGAATGATAGGCAGTGTTTTTCAAAGATATGAAATAACTCCTATCCTCATAAGGCAATTTTTCAGACTATGTTTTTGCCTTCCCATGTTGGGAAAACACAGCAGAGCCAGCAATGTGCAATAGGAATGGAAAGCTTTTCATCCCCTGGCAGTAATACATCCAGCCACGTCAAGGGTTCTGCAGTGCAATACATTGCAGTTGTAAACACAGGAGGAAAAGAGTTTGAGTCCAACACTGTAGCACAAGGACAGCTCACACAGCTTAAACAACAGGCCATCACTGACCTAGACCATTTAGACTGAAACAGGTTAGAAGTGCTTGCAGGAACAGCTCAGCAGGGACAGGAATTTCCATCAAGAGGACTGTAACTGGCAGCTGTGGCAATAACTTCCTCAGCTTGCACTGCTGCCTCCTTCGCTCTGAGCTGCTGCTGTTCCTCAGCCTGTGCTGCAGCTTACACTCAGAGGTGACTCAAGTGACATCGTGGACTGACCCAAAGCAGTCCCTGTGATACAGTAAAAGAAAACTGTGTATGTTGAGAACCAGATAACTTCTTGGTTGGTCAGTTTTTAAGGATAGGCTGTGCTATGGGAAATACTATATTTTTCAAAGAAGGGATTGATTTTGCTCCCTCTGAAATCAGCTCAGGAACTCCTGCTGAGATCAGTGCAAGCAGAACCAGGCTTTTGAAGAACTTTCCTCTATAGGTCCTCTATAGGTTCACAGGGAGAAAGAAGCCTGTTCACAACCCCTCAAACATCTTGAACAGCAAGGACAGTGCTAGTACTGTCTACTCTCAGGAGAGATCTGGTTGCTGGTGGCTGGAAGAGTTTGACTGAGCTGGAATTCTACTCTAAATGCCTACAACACTGGCTCCCTGATCTATACTGGGATCCCTCTATTCCTTTACTGGGGGCAATGTCAACTAATAAAAACACTGTAAGACAATAACTATCAGCAGAGCAACACTAATTTAGATTACTAGAAATCAGACTCCAAGGAGAGGATGTCCTGAACATTGGAATATTTGGGGACTGCTGCAACATTTGCGGTGAATAGGAACAGATCTTCTCCTGCCCCATCTTCAAATATCAAGGCACACAGGCTAAAAGGATGGTTTACCTTGATATATAAGGATGTTAACAGAGTTTAAATTGACTGCTGTGATTTTGGAATCACAGGTGATTCCACAGTAAATGCACAGGCAGGTGATCCACTGTAAAAGACAAGTATTGCTGGCCCATCCCACCTGACTGCAGTGCAAATTAGTGCCTGATGAGAAGAGCTTGGCTGTTTGATGAATGAGACAAGCAGTCTGAAGGCATAGTTTAAAATAATATCTTAACTTTTGCAATACTAATATGACTTCAGCGTAGCTGATTGCATAGTACAACAGACCCTTCTTTTTATTTTTATGTATGCAAATAATAATAACATAATATAGAACCTGTTCTTTTGAATTTTCTGCTAGGAGTTCTCACTGGGATCTTATATTTTCCAATTACTTATCTTTGCTTGGCAAGCCAGGCCCCTCCTTTGTTGCATAAAATGATTTCTCTCTTTATGCATGTTCATGAGAGCCAATTTATACAAGTTTACTTCTTATCTCTGTCCAAGCTTCATCAAATGAAGAAAATGGTCAGTCCAGTTTATTGCTTCCAAGCCTTTACAAGTCAGAAAAGTGTTTTCATTAAAGATTACACAGGGACTGAAAAATAAACCCCAGCAATTTCACTGGCACAAGATATCGCTATGTGCCCACAACATGCATAATGATAGCAAGAGACTTTAATTTATACTGTGAAATTCAATTACTTAAACATTCCTTGACACAAATTGGTTTTGTAGCCTCCACCTCTAAAACAACAATTCCAGTCTCTGGCCTAATTGCTTAAGTATCTACCTTCATCTTTAACTATTTTGATCTTACAAATATAATTCACACAGTCAGCCTGATCCACCCAAAACAAAAAGAGACTCCTAAATAGAAAACTGCAATACATTATTGATGACACTAATGAAATTACAACACACATCATTCATCTTAATGGGCCTGTTTCCATGACACATTGCAGTGACCTGAAAAGTGTAACACTGAAGCAGGAAACCTAAGTAATAACTTCAGGCAGTATCACTGAAAGAGAGAAAATGGCTCCACACGAAAGAACCAGCCTTAGCAAAGGAAAGCAAAGAAACTCTAAAATTGAACTCTAACAAAATCTCTTCTATAACTTTTATGAGCCCTTTTCAGGCCTAGGGACATAAGCATTATTTATCAAAATAATGCCATTAAATGCTGTTCTACATTATCACAAATAAGGAGGTAATGTCATACCCACAAGACCAGAATTAACATGACAAATTCTTGAAATGACAAATCACATTACAAATAGACTGACTTTAACACAACTTTTTGGAGGTTATAGCAGAACAACTGGACACTGCAGGATAAAACTAGATTATTACATTATTCTTGTCATGAAAAAAGGATTTTTTAGCTTATGAGTAAAGTTTGTCTGTAGGTAATGTGCAACACAAGCTGAATTATTCAGGTACTTACAAACAGACTCCCGTCTAAGAGCCTACCTTTGAGATTTTGAAAAGTAGTTATTAAATCATTAGGACATGATGGCAAGTACACTGTTCCACATGAAATGAGCACAGGTTTTCTCTGTGGAATCACATTAGAATTGTTTACGGATAAATGCTATGGACAGCCTCTGTCTATCCCACGTATAACACAATGTGCTATGCCTTCAGCATCCTCAGTTTTATAAGTCCCTGAATTTTTTTCACTTGTACTCTCCAATAAAAAACCCAACAAAACCACACCAAAACAATGATTCTCTGAATTTCACTTTCTCCTGATACTGTTCAATTTTGAATGTACTTTTCTTACACCTAGGAGTTTGTTTTCATTCACGTTTGTAAAACATAAAATATTATTACCTTGGTAAATGAATAAATGCATTCTAATAATAATATTTACATGTTGGGACTTCCAGTTCCACAGGGTGTTTATCTATTGTAGGACATAAAAATATTACAAATTCTTCTTCCTTGAAAATAGCATGGGCTGATTTATACTAGTTTATTTACACTAGTTTGCACCTAAGAAAATTTTGTGGTGAAGGCACGGAAAGTTTCCCTTCTTCCTCTGGGTCTCTTATCCTTTTGATCCCAAACAGTTCTTCTCCTTTCCTCTTTTTATTTTTTAAAACTTTTTGACACCCACATGCAGTTATACTATCTTACCTATTTTATTTCACAACACTACTGTGGCAGAAGGTTTATAATTATAAAATTAGAGCTGCTAACCATGTAAAACCAGGAGAAAATAAATGTTCTGGTGAACTGTCATTAGAGCCGCTAATGTCACTATTCCTTCACTGTCCCAAAACCCCAAAACTCAGCACATCATATTTGATGATCCTTAATTTCTAAGTGTTCTCATTTACAGGCTTCAAATTGTGCTACCAATATATATTCCAGAAAGTGATATATTAAAATCATGCACACTGCCTAAAAGGTACGTATTTGCGGGTTATCAGCAATTGATAAGCTAAAGGTAATCTAGATATCAAACTTAAATAAAGTCTAACCAACTGAAAGGCATTTCAAAAGCTTTGTTATGTGACAGTGGTAAACCAGATAAATTCACTCCCTGCTAAATAGAAATTTATCTTCCATAAGAGACAGGCATTAGGACACCTCTAATTCAGTCAGTCATGGGCAAAGAGAGGTTATGGTAAATCTGCATGAAGAGAATCCTGTTGGGACATGGGACTACAAGGGGGTAATTATTCCAGGTTTGAATATATTTCTGAGAGGTCAGTTTAGAATAGGGCTCATTAAAAAAATAAATCCTGATTTTGGCAGCTCTGTGAAGTGTCTTGACACTTGGCTTGGCTTGAGTGTCTGCCAAATAAACAATGGGAAACAGAGAAGCCAAACTGGAAGGGCAGTGGGTTACAAGGCACATTATCTTTTATTTCCCTACAGTTCTCTTTGATTACAGTGCTTTCCAAAGGCAGGGAGCAGCCAGCCCTCATCAACTTGATGACAATCTTCAACTAAAGACCTGACTCTATGAACACCCATCCTAACCTCGCCTACAGACATTCCTGCCCTTAAAACTATCCTGGGAATCAATACAAATTCATCTACCAGTTTCCAATTTGCATGTAGGAACATCCAGAATCCTAAAGGGAAAGCAAAAGATCTATTAAAGGAATCAAGCCAAGGAAAGGTTGCTTGAGGATTTTTTTCAGGACCAAAACTCAACATTCACAGAAAACATTCACTTTTGTTCTGAAACACATGTAAGGAGACAATTCTTTTCATAGTTATACAATTTCAGCCAACAGAAAAAATTGGCATAAAATAAAGCTAACAGTGCTAATCATGATTTTTGTGGTAAGACAGTGTTCTGTGACAGCTTGGGAAAAAAGGAATCTATGACTGAATCTATGACAACCTAAGCTAAACTTTTCCACTTTCATTAAATAAACAATAATTACTTCATTTCTTAATTTTTGTGCCTTATGATAGCAAACAGCGTCTAGTATAATATACAATAACCATGAGCAAATAGAAGCCAGAAACTTGATGCAAGTAGTTAATCATAAGAAGACAAATGTTCCGGAACAGCCTCAAATAACACTAATGGAGCTACGAAGTCTGACTAGCTTAAAAACCAAGTCTGAGTAAAATCAGGATGCAATAAAACATCTATTTGCCAGTGTTGAACATCAACATTACCATGCACTCACAGTTCTTCTCAGGGTGAAAATTTGCTGAGTTTAACAGCCTGATTTCTTCCTTGTTTTGGAGTAAACAAGATTACTAAGTAAGATGAATCCCTTCTACATCTTCAAGAGCACAGACTGACTGCACAGAAGTGGACCCAAATCAGAAAGAATAGAACGCATTTTTTCTTCAGAAGTTCCAAGTCACTATTTATCACTGCTAAAGAGCAGTCCTCTAATCTGGCACTATTTTCTCTAGGGGTTTACAGAAATTAATTGACTTTATTTAGAAATCCCTGAAGAAGCCACAAAACCCACAATCAGATCCTTTGCCACAGAGCTTTCAAACCCTATATGCAGCTGATGAGAGAATGATGTACACTCCACAGAAATGTAAAAGTTCCTTGAAAATCCACCAATACTTTTTCCGTGTTTTCTTAGAACGAAGACTCGCATCTGTACTTAAGAGTGATGATACATTGAAAAAAATGATATAACTATTTTAAAACGTTGTTTGCTATCAGCAACTGGTATGAAATATATTTTATTAACTTTCAAATAATGTAGCTGTTGGTAACAAATGTAGGCATGTTGTTCTTTGAATGATTTATGCTACACTGGCTTTTGAAGTGAAAGAAACATATGCTTATGCGAATAATTTGGAGGAAACTATTTGTCGTTTGAGGATGTCTCAGTCTGAACTACTCAAATTCAAAGCAGATGTGCTACTATTTTGAAGGACTTGAGGGAAGTGAATTAATAAAATTATTTCCAAATGGCTCACAGCTGATGTTCTGATGGCTTCATAGGGCTTTTTATTTACAAATCCTGTAAAACCTCTGAGTCCTAAGGAGGAATCCCATTTCTAAATGAAGCAGCACTGAGCGTCCAGTGCTTAATGCAGTGAACAGGCTTGACCTTGATCTCCAGTTCTGATCCTAAGTTTATCATCTTAAGCGACTCTATACCATCTGATGTGAGACCACTACCACCATAGTTAAAATCAAATAGGTCATTGTAAAAGTTTACTATGGGGAAGAGATTAATTATGTCAAGAAATGCCTAAAGTTGTAACTTTATTACCTTCAATGGCATGCATACACACAGAATTAACACTTTTTTAAAAATCCCAGTTAAGGTTATTTTCCTGTTAATGATCTCATCACCAAATTTCTAAGCCCTGTTGCCTGGGTAATACATTAGTGGAGGAATTTTTCATATTAACTATTTTCCCAATGAATCCTATTTATTTTTGTACTGTATTCAAGACGTGTTCCTGGTTAATATTTCAGACATACATGAGTGGTTCTTATCTCTCATGACCAAAATCGTGGAATCATATATTTCTTGGATCTAAAAAATGTTACAACCCTACTGTTTATAATAAAAATTAAATAATGTATAAAATATTGAGTTTCTGTCACATTTAATACATCCAAAATCTAATACTTTGTATAGCTTTCTGAGACCACAGCAGATTTTTCTCTGTAACTAAATATTCTTGCCCTATTTAGCACCATAAGCACAGACCCAAGCAAGATCTGCCAGCAAGGGACACTGAGGGGAAATTGCATCCTAACCAGAAGACTTGCTAGTTGTTGGCATGAGGGCTCTGCACTGAGCTCATGGAGCAGCTGGGACAGGGTTTTTCCAGTTAGAACAACTGCTGTGAAATGGGCTAAAACATCTAATAAGGCCACATATTAAAAGAAATGTCATTTAAAAAAAAATCTGTTTTTTTGCAAGGCCAAGAGCATGCACACTCTTGGGAAGCATGAGGAATCATATTTCCTGGATAAAGTCTTGTCTTCAGGCTAATCAATGCTGTGTTAAATTAAATATACATAATAATATTTACTGGATCACAAACATAATGGGTCTGATGCATAGTACAGAAAGAAGTCTTTAAATACACAAATCAGTCTAATTAAAAGGATGGAAGAAAATTCATGAGAAGTACACACAAGAAAAATAAATTAATGTATGTAAACCCAGGTTAACCCTTCCTATCAGGGTAGTGAGAAATCTGGTTTCCAGCCATGACATAATCCCTGATTACAGTGGTTTCCTGCTTTTGCAGGTGTAAGGAAAAGATTTTCATGTTCCCTCTTTAAATAAGCTTTAAAGTCTGCAATAATTACATGTCTGCAGATGGCTAATTCAGTAGTATTTATGCAGCAAATGCTCTTTAAATAGTAAAAATTTACAAGACAACAAATACAGTCATTAATTCATGGCTATTACACGTATCGGTGATTCCAAAGGAAGAAAACATTTCAATTGCCACTCGTATGGATCAAGTGTTTAGAGTATGACTTTCACTCACTTTATGGCATCTCCTCAGTATTAAGAAAACACGTAATTCAGCATGATTATCAGTCATGAGAAAAATAATAACACTAGCAGGAATTTGTTTTATTATCCTCCAGTAATTGGTATTGATGTGTGCTGGGATAAAGGGACAG
The DNA here is from genome assembly GCA_035221455.1 of Xenops minutus. Lineage (NCBI taxonomy): Eukaryota > Metazoa > Chordata > Aves > Passeriformes > Furnariidae > Xenops > Xenops minutus. The sequence continues at coordinate 5,746,500 of JAWWEE010000010.1, read as the reverse complement.
CTCCACACCCAGAGGGATGTTCCAGAGCCACTGTCCCAGAGGATGAGACCATCCCTGTGTGGTCCAGAGAATCAATAACCACAGTGCCATTCAATCCCTCAGAGAGGGGCAGGGAAGGCCAGGACAGAACTGCTCCCAAACCTGCCCAGAGCATGGAGAATTCTCATGCTGCTCAAATATTGTACCTACAGGTCCATCACTAACTAAACAGCCCCTACACTTCCCAAACTCTGCCTGTTCTGGGGAGCTGCCCTGGTAGGAAGAGGTATCCCGGGAAAGCTTCTTGATCTACTCAGGATTTAACTTCAGTGCAGCAAGAGGAAAATTCATTTACTCTGACTGAATGGCAAAATCTGAGGTACACTATTCTACAACCAGTACACAATTCTTTCCTTCTCCCCCAACATAATTCTAGCATTGTATTTACAAATTGCACATGGCAGATAATACAAGACAGAACATTATCTACTACTGCCAGTTCAACATGACTTATTTCAGCGTTTTCCACACTAAGAATCATCAACACCATATCAAATCACTCTCTGCTCCACATCATACATTGCAGAACAAGAAAAACACTCCATGTGTTTGGTTCAGGTCAGTCAAAAATATCTCAAATATTACAACAAAGTAGACAGGAATATTTTCTACTTGAAGTCATAAATGAAGAATTCAAAATGAAAAAAAAACATAGCTGCAGAGTTTATACAATGAGACAGAATTACTGCCTTTGGTAGAAACTCTGGGCCAGGGTTTTATTTTCCACATGACATTGCACTACATGTTTACCCATGTTCCTGTTTAAGATTAGCAGGATATTTGCATCTTCAATGCTTGTCCTCTGTAAATCCAATGAGCAGCTTGTTTACATATGGAGATTTATTAAGGTCTTTAATTTTCCTAAATGTATCTGTCAAAACTAGATTCTTAGGGCGTGTGTATTTTGAAACCCACGAATCTGCTGCAGTTTACCAGCAAAGCAGAAATAAATCCAGTAGAATCTACATATGTCAGGAACGTATACAACAAATCCGAATCTGAAAGGAAAATATTTATTCTGGTGAACAACACACACTTGAGTGGCATGAGATTAGCAGCAAATTACCTTTTGTATGGTACTAAAACCATCTTTTGATTGTTTCATTAGGCAAATTCAGTGTGCACAATCTATCTTTGCTTATTGCCAGCATTTTGTTCAGTGCATTAAAACTGATTTGTTGCAATTTTTTAGCCCAATGAAGTGTTAATGTCACACTTGGGCATCCCTGATAAAAAGAAGCAAAGGCAAGAAGTTAAACTAGTACAAATGAGCAATAAAAACTGCTGGAGGTCTTTGTGGAAAACACAGCTTGCTTTCCAAAGCCTTACTTTTCACCTACTTATTACTCAATTCACTCAATTACATCTATTAGACAAAGAACAATCACCCTTACAACAGTTCCATAAATAGTGGTGGCAGATGCAGAGCCTTAATGGACGGGATAAACTTGGCATGCTACGATAAAACTCTTAAAAGAAAGATTTCACACAAGCTTTGATTTTTTTCTAAAATTGTTAAAAAAATTGCTGTCAGTCAGCACACAACTGATCCCTAGGTAATGCTCCATTAGGAGTAAAACCCACCCAAGTGGAGCAGAAATGACAACCTGAGCCCTTGTGCACCTATTTTTGGCTTTAATTTTAAAGACCAAAGACAGAAACTCTGATTTTAGTGACTCTTTTTGGTTTGGAAATTTTGGTGGGAGCATCCCAGCGTATCCTAGGAAATCCTGCATACTTACTGCAATGAGGATTAGCTGTGGACTTGAAGAAATTGAACACTTTCGGCTAGACAGGCCATCTTACTGCACTGAGTGTCCCGTGCTTGATACTTCGTGACTTTTTTTCATTATCTCATTTCTCTGCAGTGTTATTATTCATTGAAGTGCTGTGTATTTCAATAGAGAGACAGAAGCTCTCTGTGTAAGTACCTACGGAGTGCACACACAGACTTGACAGATACACGAGGCTGACAGGTTGTCAGAAGCTGTAGGGATCAGCAAATATGAGAAATACAATAAAATATACAAGTAACAAGGGGGAAGACTCTTACCCGGTCAGGGGAAACACAAGATTTGAACTCAGCATTTATAAACACCAGGAAGATACGTGATGTCTTGCTATCCATGATATTGCTGGTGTCAGTGTTTTGGTAGAGGGAAAAGCATGCAAAAGCATGACAGCAGACATGATCAGTACTTATGGAATCTTTTTTTGTCTCTGTTGAGAGTGACCACTTCATCGAGCAGGCAAAATGCTTGAGGTATTTTGTTTCCCTGCCTGAGTACAGTTCCTATAGTAACAAAACCTTATACATGCCACTGCCGTATAATCTGTGATTATTACTACTGGCAGCAAAGTATGACAACATACAGAAATTTTTCACATACGTATATATTTCAAGAGTGGAAAGCAAGAAAGCAAGAGGTAAGAAATGAAATAAATCAATTTCTAGTGATTATTCCATTAAAATAATGGCAAATTATAAATCCACAACATTGTCAATATTATGATTGCTATGAGAAACAAAGACAGACAAATGAAAAATAGCAATAGCTATCCTATTTTGTTCCTACTCATTTATTTTGGAAATAGAAAATCCACCCAGGTTTACCACTGGGAATCAAAGAAACTCTTCAGGTATAATAAAACTCAGTGATTTTGTCCTAACCCCAAATCAAGTCCCAGGGTAACTTTCGCAAAGCAGGGTAATATTCCTCAACATATTATTTTTCATTCCGCCTAAATTTCTGGATAAGACTAAAATACCCTGATGAAAGCAGTACTCGTATATTTCCAGCTCAGTTGGAAATCGAGTATCATGGGGAAAGTGTGCTATTGTCAAATTTTCAGTTCAATGTCATGAAGTTCGGGTAAGAAAGATAAGCCTCAAAACTACAGCGTTTACTGACACTGTATTGAACAACCTGCCAATGCCAATAATGATTAAATTTAGTCGGATATCCTAATCCAATTGTTTTTAAAAAGTAATTTGAATAATTTTACTGCTCATTCTAGATGAATAATGCATAATTTTTGCCCAAATACTACCCTTTGACATTGACTGGAATGAGAGATTTTTTAAGTACATCTATACAGTGAGAGACTATAGCTATGGCAACATGTGTGCAAACCATACAACAATAACAACAAAAAAAGATACATAACAGATATATTAGTTCCCCTGTAGTGGAGGAGCACAAGTAGGTTGCAACCTACCTCCTGCAATAAAGAAAAACAATCCACCTTTCTTTTTAATTCAAGTTCTAGGGCAGAAAACACAGTATAGATCCAGAGAGCTGTGAATTAGGACGAACACAAGCCTAAAAATGATGCCTAAAACTTCAGCAAATTTGTCAAGTACTTTGATTGAGGTTGAGAATATGAGTCCAAATGGGTATACAGGAAGCAATCATTTTTTCATGAAGAATACGTCCTTTACTGTGCACACAAATTCTTCCTTCAGAAGGCTGTAAATTACAGTATTTATGGAATCTTAATGATCTAAACACAGTTGGAGCCTGAAGGTCAAGGCTGCAAACTACATCCTAAATTTCTGTTTACAGATGAAGCACAGTATTTATTGCTGTACTGCTTGTGCTGCTATAGTTAAAGGGCTGCCAGCATTTCCATTATAAACCACTATTTCAGGGCTTTATAACTTGCCCATCAATCTTTTGACTGGGATGAAACATGGCACACAAGGTCCTGGCTGTGAGACTTATTTTTTTGTTTGTTTTCTTTACCAAATTACAAAAAGAATAAGCTTAAAGTCATACAAGCCAAAAAAGAATAGTATATCAGGTTTCTCAAGTACTTCTAGAGTTCATGTGATACAATTACAGCTTCAGAACACAAAATATATTCATATGACTCCATCAATTAATAGAATGACTTTCAATCCCTAAAAAGTGAAATAATCCAAATAAAGACATATGGTTAGATGCCTTTTTTTTTTCTTTTTTTTTTTATTAGGAAACTGTACTGTAAATTTTTAATGGCACAAAGAGTGCATTCTTTTTAAATGAGTATCTCAATGATTATACACAAGGTGTCCTTTATGGTTATATATTCCAGATGATATTTGGTAAAATTATTCAGAGTAAAGTCAAACCCAATGTTTTCTCCCAAACTTGAAGCAATCTTATCACCTAACATTAAATCTTGTGTCAAATCTAATTAAATCAGGAGAGGAACAAATACAAAGTTTTCAGTTTCACACTGCCTACTGTGAAAGTACTTTTACTCTGCACTGAAGTACTGTGAAGAGTAGGTGATAAATTTAAGTCACATTACACCTGCATATCTAGAAACTACATATTGATAAATAACAAACTTCATACTGCAAGCAGTGCAAGAGTTGAAATATTAGAAGATCTCAAAAACCCTATTATTGCAGTCCTAAATTTTGGCATAATTTATTTTTACAAATAAAGAACTGGGCCAGATTCAACAATGTGCCCTTGTGATGCAACACAGACATATTATATTATATTATATTAAGCAGTTTTATGGCTCCTTTGCAACACCATACCAGTTCAGACAAGACAGACAGCAATGCTAAACCTGGAATATGAGACTTTGTTTAATCACATTTTGGGTTATTTCTTTATGTTATAAATCCAGTCACAGCAGGAAGGAAGTAAATTAGCCCCTCCCCAAATATAATTATTATATCTTCTTTATTATAGCTGTAGGGCCTTTTTCTTTTTATTCACTGACATTGCTGAGCTCACCACAACTACCTTTCTTTTTTTATTTTTTATTTGCTTTTGTTGAAAGATGACTGCATTTGTTTTATGGCATTGTTAATGCCTGGAAGAATGTCTTCCTTCTCTTGTACTTTCTGCTTTTCTTTTCAAGCCTGCCTCTACCATGTGTCTATTTTATATCCACTTGACACAATCACTTGCAGGACACATTTGATAATTTTTCTCATCAACTGAAACAAAGAACTGTTTTGTTACTTCGGTTAGTTCTGGTTGCAAGTGCCTTTATATTCCAAAATAGCATAGGTACCTCATTCACTTTTATATCCTGGCTCCGGTCTGTCTCCTCTGTTGCCTTCCAAGCTGTCTTTTTTTTGAGCATGCCAACCAGTTTTCCCTGAAGTAAAACCTGGGTATTGCTTTAGGGAGAGTTTTACCTGGGAATGCCCCCTAATGAGCAGTACGGATGAGCCATCGGATATCTTCAGCCCCAGAGTCCTTCAAAATAATCCCAGCAGGCCTGAAGAAGTCCAACAGCCCACATTGCCCAGGGCACTCAGAACACGCCCCTGGGGTCAAGCTGTGAAACTCTACACTGATGGCCTCTGTGCTCAGACAGTTTGTACTGAAGCACCTGGACACACCTTATTACTTCTCCTGCAGAGCCAGAGCACCAGGCATTGCTCAGGGCAGGCTTGGCCAATTCTTGTTTTTCAGACTTTTTAAAGCTATTGATTGCTGTAAGGTTGTTTTTTTGATTTAATTTCTTGTAGAGGAATCAGTGGTGAGAGATAGAGACCTGTAGACTTCTTTCTTAGAAGTAAAAGATGGAATGAGTACGATGTCTTAAAATCAACCTGGGTGGTGCAGCTGAATAACTATCAGAGAACAGCTCAAACCAGAGACAAGATGTTATGTGCAGTGACTAAGGCCTGCTCATTCACTGCACTGTGCTGACTTTGACTGCTTGAAATGCACCCAAGAACGCTGCTATATAATTAAATATGTTAAATAATGCTACAGAGTATCTCATATAATTCTGAATCTTCAATGAACTGTAAAAAGTTTTAAATAAAATATAGGTGGAGCTTGTCAAGCAGTATTAGACTTCAAAATCTTTTCTTCTTCTGGAAGCGTACTGTACCGTCTAACACAGGGATCTGTCATGCTGCCTGGGCTGCCATCACACCGTGCATCTTGTTAGCAAAGATGTCATGACAGAAATACTACAGTGCTGCATTCTAATGACCCCTTGTATTGTAAGGAATTAATGTTTTCTGCAGAAAGGATGTGATAGGAAAAAAATAGCTTTAATCTTGGATACTTGCTGAGGGGTTTTTTTTTAAAAATGTATGCCAGTTTTTCAAACCAAGCAATGCTGAGTACCCTTTCAGCTCAAGCAAGGAATGTGTGGAACACCCCACCTGTAAAGTCCTGGAGGAGCCTGATGAAGGAGGAAGCTTTTCTCCAAGCTCTGGAGCACATCATTGAGCATCCTGACTCTGACAGGAGCTCGCTCCTTGGGGTCGTTGGCCGGGCGCATCTCATCGGACTGGAACAGTTCGGCCGTGTCCCTGAGACGGGATGCCACTGCAAGCAACTGAGCAACGCCTGCCGCATCACCTGGGGACACCAAGAGCAAGACAGTTGGAGTGATTTGGACAACACCATTTATTACTCTTGCTTACTAGTCCAAATTAATAGTCCAATGAAAACCTGAGCCCCTCTTTCCTTGAGCAGTATGTAATGAATATCAAGGAAAGCCACAGATCATTCTACGTAACCCCTGATCTACTTTTCCAAGACCAATTTGGGCTGTGGTATTTTAAGATCTAACAAGCTGTGAGGAACGATTTTGGGGTGCAGCTCGAAACCCAGCATGGGGAAAACAGGCATGCAGGAAGCAATGGCTACAGTCCCTAAATCAGGGACTGTAACATTTCCTTCTGAGGCAGCATTTACTCAGTGCCATTTGATGCTACTGCTCTCCAGTCTGAAAGCCTGTGCTTGGATTCCATAATGACTGCTGTATAGAAAATTGTAATATGCAGTTTAATTGAATGTAATTCAAGGTTTTAGAATCCTAGAGGTTAACAGCAGTTGTAGAGGGGATCTGAAATTGTTCCTCTTAATCACTTAAATTATATGCCAATGAGCCAATTTTAATTGATATCCAAATATATATTATAATCCAGTCTGTATTTTCAAAACTTTTTAAACTTGGAGTGTTAACTATTGCTTTGTTAGCAGTCCTACACAGACACTGAAAGAATAAAAGTCCACAGCACTTCGGAGCACACATGATCTCAATATTTCATAGTCCAGAAAAAGGAATGTGAAAGGTGAATTGGAACACTGTGAATGTCCAGTCTATTCCCACCTGCACTGCAGGTGGAGAGCATGGCCTCCTTTGCCAGTGTGAACATAGGCTGCTTTCATTTTTACAAACACATAGAGAAAGCAGAGTCTGAACCTGATGTAAAGTCAAAAGTAATTTCAGTCAGCATAAACATTTCCAGGATGCAGAAGTTATCTTAAGGCCAAAATTCACTTTGCCTATTGACAAGGAAATCAACTATCCTTAGAACTTTCAAATGATATTTTCAGCAACATAAACCACAGCTTTAGGAGCTGAATATAAAAATGTCAGTGAGTTCATTATCTTAGTGATGGAGATGATTAAGTCAAGAAAGTGGTTCAAGATACAAGTTAAATGAATGTTAAACTTCCTTGTCTAATAGATACATGGAGAAGTCAAAAGTAGCAATTGGAGAACAATGCTATGGTTTAACCTCAGCTGGCAACTAAGTGCTGTGAAGCTGCTCACTCATGCCCTCCCACTTCCTCAATGAAATGGGGAGAAGGATACTAAGAAAAAAGTTAAAACCCACAGCCTGAGATTAGAAGAGTTTAAAGACAAGCAAACAAACAATAATAATATAGCACTGAAAAGGGGGAAAACAAAAAGAGAGAGGAATAAAACTCAAGACAGTTAAGTGACGTACAGTACAAATGTTCAGCACCCTCTAAACATGTTCAGCCTGGCCCACAGGAGCAATCAGCCCCCCTGGCCAACTCCCCCCACTTTATATATTGGCCATGATGTTCTATGGTATGGAAAATCCCTTTGGCCAGTCTGGGAAAGCTGACCTGGCCATGCTCCCACCCAGCTTCCTGTAAGCCTCCTTAGTGGCAGAGCCTGGAAACTGGAATGTCCTCAGGGTAAGGACTACTAACCAACAACTAAAACATCCATGAGTTACCAACCTTAATCTCATACTGAATCCAAAACACAGCACTGTACCAGCTACTAGGAAGAAAATTAACTATCTTAGTCAAAATTAGCATAAAACAACAACCCATTTCTCAAATTATTTATGGGTGGAGTCTGAAAGTTGAGCTCATAATAGGAATGGAAAGGCAATCAGGTATAACAAAGAAATTCAAGAAAATGACTGAATATAACGTATTGTCCCTGTCATACAGAAGAAGAGATTTGTTCCTGGATACATTCCAGCAAAGGAAAAGGAGTTCATAGATCCCCATGTATTCCTTCCATTCAGCTAACACATTACAATCTAGCAAAACATGGAATGATCCAAAATACATGAAGAGACAGATGCTGGTGTGAGAGAAACTGTCAGATTTCCTGATACATCAAGATGAATTTCAGCAATGAATAGGAGCTCCCTGTGGGAACATGGGTGAGAGAAGATGGTTTATGTCTGCCCTGGTTTGGGACAAGGTTCCTTTGTTAATTGCACTTGACCAAGCCACCTTTCCCTAATTAGAATGGATAACAGGTACTGTGGTACCTTGATGCACAGGAATGGTGTCTTTCTGATTGAGTTTAAATTCTGATCTTAGGCTGATGCCTCAGAAAAATATTCTCCAAGCATATAAACTTGGTACATTTGGGATATTTTGCAAAATGTCATTATCCTCAATTTTTAAATCTCTGGCAAACATCTTGTGCAGCTGAAGAACTTGCCATTCCTACCTATAAAACAAGCACTGTGTGTACCTTACCCTGTGACTTCTCTCCACATGGAAATGTTTAAATTCACTCTGTTAGAAAGAATTCTTTGGTTTCAGCAAAGCACTTTGTATTCCAGATAACATAAAACATTTATAATTTTTATTCTGAATATTATACAAACAGTTGCAAATGTCAGCTTTGCCTTTTTGATAGGGAAGGTAAGATGAAGGGAAAATCCATCATTCTATATTTGGAAATGAGGCCCACCAGAGCACCCTTTAAAACATAAAAATCCTGTAAATGCTCTCACTCATTCTCCACAGTATGCATTTTGCACCTAAGCCTAACATTTTTCTTGACAGCCATGAGTAAGAAGCACTGTTTACCACACACTTTAAAGCAGCACTCGTTAGAAAACACACATCCAGGCCCCTCTAATACTTCGGTACAAAACCTGCATGTGTCTATGGCCAGTGTTACCCCAGCAAACTAAGGACAGAACAGGCACCACAACACACTGAACTTCCCCACCAAGGGAAGTGATTTATACTTTTCTCAAGTTGAGAAGATGGAAGTGGAAAGGCAAACCTCTTGTGATGCTTCTACAGAGAAAATCAAGCACAACTGTTACTTCACTCAAAAGAAAACAACACCACGTTATTATATTTTGTATTCTTCATCCTTTTGTCTCCGGTATGAATCATGCTGAATCATCTCAGCTAGTTGTTTAGTTGCGATAAAAATAAAATTGCAAATACAAGAAAGTGACTCAAGAGCATGTGTACCCTTGATCAGAGAATTACACTGTTGAATTTCATTACACTTGCTAAATGTTACTGGATTCTATTCAAAACCAGGTTACACCAAATAGATATTTACTTTTACAGACATTGAATACAACAGCCCGATTGCTCTTATGAAAAGCACCTCTAGAGATTTAACATTTTTAAATTGTGCTTGTGCCCTCTGTTATGAACGTACTTGCCTACAAGTACCTATAGGAGAGTGAGCACACACAAATCAGCAGCTGAACTTATGCTTAAGTTATGCTTGCTCACCATGCATGCAAACATGTGTTTGCATGGACGAGAGAAGGGAAATTGCTTCAGGTTTTGATTAGCTTGCACATTCAGGATCAGCCATGGTGTGCTGCTGTATTCACTAGCCAGATTTTTCATGCTGTGCAAAATAGGATGATCAGAGCAGGCAGCAGAAAATCTGAATGGGAAGGCTTTGTAGGAAGCACCCTAAAGGGGCAGAAACACAAATCCACAGACATCCTCAGTGCAAAGAATATGTTGCCATCAGCTTCAATTTTGCTACTATGACTGCTGTTGCCCACGCAAACTAATCTGGTGTTGCTACAAGAAGACTTTTCCAAGAGGCTACCATTAAAGAGGCACGTTGTGACATATCACTACACACATGCCAATACAAAGGAGCCTGGAGAAGGGCAGGCTCCACGGAGACTTAATTGTGCTCTTTCAATACTTAAAGGGGGCTTTGTAACAAAGATGGGAACAAACTTTTTTAGTAGGGGCTGTTGCAAGGGGACAAGGGATAACGGCATTAAACTAAAAGACTAGATTTAGACTATGTATAAGGAAGACATTTTTTACAATGTGATGGTGAAACACTGGCACAGGTTGCCAAGAAAGGTGGTGGATGCCCCATCCTTGCAAACATTCAAGGTCAGGTTCAACAGGGCTCTGAACAACTTGGTCTAATGAAAGATCTCCCTGCCCATTGCAGAGGGGTTGGACCAGATGACCTTTAAAAGGTCCCTTCCATCCAACCTATTCCATGATTCTATGCAGTTATCAATGACTTTGTACAGAGCTGCTGAAGAGCTGCTGATCCTTTCCCTTCAGCAACAAATGCTTTGTTCATGGAAAATCCATTTATTATTTTCTTTGTAAAGACTGATGGAAGGTACTAATATATACTCAACTTGAAAGAATACTGAAGACAAGATACCAATGTCTCACGGCAGAGGAGATATTTCTGTCATACATACCAAGATAACCAAGTGCTGCATTTTGCCCCTCTGTAGCAGTCAAGAATAATGGGTGGAAACAGTGAAAAGAGAAACTTTCTGAACATTACAGACAGGTGGAGAAATTAACTCTGAAAAGCATCTTAAATGATCAGGGAAATACAGTCAAGCAGACAAAATGATGCCAAGCTGCAGACAAGCAGATAGCTGTAGGCAATGAACACGCAGTCATCAAGTAAATGAGAGAGATATGTTTCTGTATTGATTTTCCTAAGGACAGAGAGCTCAGCCTGATGTTTTGAAATGTATGGGTTGAATCAGGGCTGTGGAAAGTCACATAGACTTTCCTGGAAATGGCTTATCATAAAACAGATTATTTTTAAACTTCTGCTACTGCTGCCTACTATTATCACCCCGAGTACTTCAGCTGCTGTAACATCTGTACAACATCCATTCTGGGGAGAAGAAAGGGCCTAACTGATAGGAAGCCACACACAATTGACACTGCCAAAGGGCTTTAAATCACAGCTCTTGCACTTCCCATCCAGGGAGAACCAGCAAATCTCATCCACACTTAATTTGTCTTCATAAGCCTCTCTCTCTCTCTCTCAGCCAATGCCTATCAGAGATGGCTACAATTTGCTTACCAGATTCAGCAGCCTGTGATGGCAGACACAACTGGGGAATCTCACCTTTTCTGCCTAGTGCTGCACAGCCACAGGGCTGGGGCACAGACACCCATTTTTGAAAGCTCTGCCCAAGAGACTGGCAGTAATAAATGACATCAGCTTCTACAGCACCCAAGTGAGGCACATGGTCAGCATCAACCTGGCTGCCTTTATTTTTGCAAAAGATTGAACTTGTTATTGCTGAGACAGTCAGGTGCAAAGATACAGAAAAGCTTTTAATCCTAATGAGACACATGAGCACCTCCATCATCAATCCCTGAAACTTGCTGTGACATTCACTAATTTTTAAGAGGTTCAAATCCAGCACAAGACAGGCTACAAGGAGCAAATCCAGACTGTACAGTGCTAAATGTGTTCAGCAGAAACTACAAATATGTTTTGAATAACAATGCTTATATTCATACAAAATACTTGTATACAAATGATTACACGTTTCTATTTGCATATACATACAAAATACTTCTACAGGAGGACTTAAAAGCCCCATTTGTATCATTCACACATCAGATTTGACATCTTGCCCATGCCCTACCTCAGAAGATAAATTGGGTTTTCACAGGATGCCAGGCCTAGCAAGACATTCTTGTATTTGATTCAAGTTGCAGTGAGTCTGGATTTTAAATGTATGGAAGGCACAAATACCACCCAACTGCAAAGTGTAGTTAATGAGAATATTTGAAGCTGTCACCTAGTTATGAATATGTCTAAAATATCACATCTGTGATCAGACAGGGGACCTGGATTTCATTCTTGGAACCCATCTCCTCTCATTTATGACCAGGAGGTTTCCTGTTAAACATCAGACCATCAGCAGATGCACGAAATGAAACATCTCCCCAGTCACAACCGTTCCTTTCAGACAAACCCCAAAGCAGTAGCTTGTTTCCAAGAGTTCTGGTGCGTGCAAATGGATTGAACACATGTCCCTTAACAGCCCCTTCCCCATCCTTCTGAGGAACACACCATAAGCCAGATGTGAACACACTGTGATTGACAAAACTTGCCATCCAGACTATCCTGAATACAAGAGATGGTTTGTGAAGTGTGAAGTGCTGAGTAATATCCCAATATCACAACCTTTTGTGAGTGCATCCAGGAGACTGGTGACTTGAGGTGACTCAAGTATTTATACATATGATTTAACTCCAGCATGTGAAAAAGTCCAACGGGCAATAAAAGTATGTTTAAGGGACTGGCTGAACCAGATCCCAAAGGCACAAAATTAAGCTTAATGAACAAAACTTCTAGCATGTCATGCAGATTTACTATCACATTTTCTATACTTACAGCTTGCATTGATCTGGGGAAGGAAACATTAAGACAATGCCACTTTCAACTGGAAATTTCAGACACCATAAAATCTTTTGAAGAGTAAAGAAACCCAGGAGCCATGTAAAAAAGTACAACTTCTCATTTAAGTAACCAGGAAAAACCATATTGTATTCATGTTTTTCAAAATGGAAATAAATTGTTATTTGACATGAGTCAGAGATAGACAAGACATGAAAATCATGAGAAAAATCATTAAACAAAACTCCAAAGTGAACAGCTAGGAGAAAATTTATCCTCCTGGCCCTACAGCCTAGGAAATCATTTTCCCTCCCCTGAAGTGGTGGAGATAAATGATCTAACTGAAGTTAGAGGAAAAATGTCAGTTTAAATCAACATTTCCCTTTACTCAAAACAAAGAAAAAAAGAAGAACAATATCAGGAATCTCATGTTCAGTTGAAGGAATACCAGCTGAGCCACACTTTTCACTTGATGATCATTCCCTGCTGTGTTTAGGCTGAACTAAACCAATGTTTATGTGGCACAACAGAGCTAAAATTACTTGTCTTTTTAGATGCTCACTGATTCCAGGCCAATACTTGCCTACTGACTCCTAGGTCTTGACAATGATGGATGGCAAAGATTAAAGAAAAGGTATCATACTTCTATGAGTGTGTATTACAGAAAAGTGGTGCTTTATAGTGTAGGGAGCGAATGAAATGCAGGGGCAGCATCTCCAGATTGCGAAAGTCTTTATGTTTGAGATACAATCTCACATTCCACTGAAGAGTGTGTATAGCTTGGGTGTGATTTCACAGAACTTACATCTTTGGTTACCAGGTCAATTTGAAAGTTCCATAAATGTATTTTTGAAAGGCCTCACGATACTACAGGCAATCTGTATCAGAGACATAATCAGAGACCAGAAAATAAAACATGGGTTTACCTATCTCATATCTTTCCACTGCGAGGGCCTAACAAGACAATGCTTTGGAGCAGTCTTTCAAATTCCATGTGGGTTCTTGCCAGGGCTGTCCTTTTCACAACTTAAGTTCAGTGAATTCTGACCAGAACACCAGCTTCTGAAATAATTAATTTTGTACACATTCAAGGAATTATATTAGGGTTTGGCAGCTAAATTATCAAAAGATTTACTTTTCAAGGACTAAGCTTCTTATGTGCCCTCCACAACCAGCATACTTTCAACCAGTCACTTTGAAAAGGAAAGAGAGTTGGATCTCATTTGAATACACTAGGATATGAGGAAACTGCGAGGGAAAAGGGACTGCATGGGAGGAGATAGACAAGTGATACTGAGGGAGAAAGTTTATATGGATGAGTCAGACTATACAGCATTAAAACCTAGACTTCCTCCTTAGATTTCAGGACTGGAGCTAAACCATGTTCTTTTCATAAGTGATAAGAAGGCTTATTGGTCTTTTGTGGTCTAGATACTAGCAGAGAATATCTCAGTGCATAACATGGGTTTAGTTCCCTGTAACATATTAACATTTTTCTACTGACTGTAGCGAGGTGGGAAAAATCCCCAAACAAAAAAATAAAGAGCAGCCCTCAGAAGCAAAGGGAATGCACAACTGCACTCTGTAACTGGGTTATCTTAAACTGCTCTAGCCAAGGGCTATTGGCTTGATTGGGTTCTGTTGTCAACAAAGGACAAAAGGGCTTCAGAATGCTTGTTCTTTAACCAAGAAGTCAACAGGAGTATTTGTAAAGGCACCCAATCTTGATGCAGTGGTCTCATACCAAGGCACTCATCCCATACCTAACAAACAGTGCCAAACCCAGAGTGTACAAGAATTATCTCTGCATAATCTCCTAGTTACCATTGAGTTCTGTTTATTTTCTGACTAGGAATTTTCTTGTCCATCCCCTTAATCCCAACCCATTGTACCAAACATGCCAGTGTCAAATATGGAGCTCCCAGGCTATCAGTGCTTATTCAACACAATATGTATTGGTAAATTATCTTGCTTTGTCACACCTGAAAAAAGAGAGAAGTTAGCACGCTCTGCAACTAGGTGAGTTGTTGGAACAGCCAAGGAAGGAAGATGACTGTGAAACTGAAGGAGTCAAATGACAATGGGATTAGAAGCCCTGTCTTGTTTGTACTGAACAAAGCCTTGAAAAGAATTAAATCAAGGTCAGTCACAAAGTTTGCTATTGTTGACTTTAATTACGAGATTTTAATACAAATTATTGCTTAATTGACAAAGTAGCATCAGAGGAAATATAATTATTTTATGGATTTATTTAGCAACCAAACTTGCATTTTATTTAGCATTATATAATGGTGCTGTCTAACTATTAAAATCACTGGCTATCATTCAAGTGCAAATTGAAAATCCATATTAGGGATTAGATGATCCCTTTTTTCCCCCCATTATAAATGAAGAGCAATAGCCCTCTAATGAAAATTACCTTTGAGACTGTTCTGAACTTCTAACGCGATGTCGAGGGCATTAAACGGCAAAACTGGTTCATTGGCAATTTTCAAAGTCACTTGTCCTGTTAGCTGAAAAATACAAAAAAAACCAAACAACAGTCAACTTATTTCTACCAGGTTTAGTAGCCAGCACTTACTTGCATTACATTGGATACTTAGGGAAAAATGAAGAAACCCCCATAAATCCCAGATCTTTGTGAAAAGGAATGTGACCAGGACCATTTCCTGTCTAACACAGCATTAGAAAACGTTAAACGATTACAATTTATAAGCACACATAAGAATTTTGTGCAGTATGCCTTCCGTGGACTTAGGATGTTGCAGGAGTCTCTGAAAGGCCTTAGTTTTCCTTTGTTTTCAAACAAAATGTCTCAACACATAGGAAC
Source organism: Xenops minutus (assembly GCA_035221455.1). Classification (NCBI taxonomy): domain Eukaryota; kingdom Metazoa; phylum Chordata; class Aves; order Passeriformes; family Furnariidae; genus Xenops; species Xenops minutus. The sequence continues at coordinate 5,730,968 of JAWWEE010000010.1, read as the reverse complement.
AAAGTTTATTGTTTTCCTTAGTTCTCTTGTTTTAGCAGTCAGATTTTGAGAGTTTACACAAGTAAAATAAAATAGATAATCACAGATATTAATGACCTGCAGATCAAGCCCATGGTTAAATGCAATCTGACCTGAAAACCCAGTGCCATTTGAAGTGCTATATGAGAACTTGATGCACAGAGATGTACCACTTCCAAACTGGATAGAACACTAAATTGTGTAGTGAGTTACAGTAAGATACAGAAAGGCATTCCCAAAAGATTGAAAGAGAACTCTCAGTCCACTCCAGACTAGATGTCAGCACATGTCACAAAACTCAATGGCATAAATGCTTCTTTTTTCAACAAATCCACAGATGAGGTCAGGGACTGACTGGCCTGAGAGCTTTTTTCTACTTATAGAAGGTTGGCTCTCCAGCTCGAGGCTTAGATATGCTACAGGGGCTGTGTATAGAAATACATCTGTCTGCTGAACTATACCTAGCCTGTGATTAAACAGAGGGTTTCAGTCTCTAGGCTGCCAAGTCCATCACTGTTCATGGGAGCTATAAAAACACACTGACAAAAACATGCAGGAAACTTTCATTCATCTTCTTCATATCTTGATATTGCAAAAAGGGAAAAATATACCTGTAAGGCTGTGCTCTAAATGGAATGATGGCTGCAGGTGATGGTGACCGCGTTGATAAAAATGTGGCCTGAATAGAAGGGTATTGTACAATACTTCCCAAGGTGTTCAGGGAGCAAGAATAATATCTATGCTTCCAAAGCAACATGACAGTTTCTGTGCCAAAAGTAGCATTTTAATTCTCCAATAGAAAACAGCAGGAAAAGCAACAAGCCTTAGTAATATTAAAAACAATAGTAGAGCAATTGAAAAGGAAAACCATCTCCCAGGAAAGCGAATGAAAGCAGGGTAATATCAGAAATACAAGTCTCCTGGAGAAAGATTAATAGAACTCCACAACATTTCTCAGAAAGCATTGAAGAAATGACCTGGCCACAGACTGGTTTGGGTACAGAGACCGAAGGAACATGCTGTATATCACACTGCAACCTCCACCTGAGCAAAGACATACGGTGAAGTTATTGAGTTTACCCCTAGAAAATACAGTACCAAAAAAGGCAAAAGAAGGAAAGAAAGAAAAGGCAAAGGAAAAAACCCTACCAAAAATACAGAGAGAAAAAAAAAGGAGCAATAATGTCATGTTAGGTCATTTTAAGGAAAAACAAAGAACTAAGAGTGACCTTAAACACGAAAAATATTGTGTTTGGAAATCTGTGCTAAAATATTATATATTAACCTCTCACAAAATATTTCTTCAAACTTTCCAACTGCACAGGCCATCAGAGCTTGAAGATCATTAGATTTACTATCAGTGATTATACACAAAAGTGCCTGGATTGGAAAACATTAGAAATCATTGGTCTTTCAGGTATCAGAGAGGTATTATAGAAACATAAAAAATATAACTGTGAGGACGAACAGAAACCTGTACAAAACTATCTAAACCAGGTCCATACAATCCAGGCAGGAGCAACTGTAAAAATTCTGTTTGAAATGTCCAAATGCCATCCAAAATGCCTCCTTGTCCTGCATGGAACTCTTTCCAGATATAGCTGCCCAGAATGTTCACACCCTGTTGGTTGCTATGGATAAGCAACTGTGGCAATGAAATAACATCCTAATAAAAAAGTAGGTATTCTGCATGGAACCCAAACTATTGAACTCTAAATAGCACTATATCACACAAACCACTCAAATTTTAACTTGACACACTTAAATTTTTCCTTGACACCCTGTTTCTGCAAAAAAAATTCACTAAATGTTAATGCAAATACATATCCATAGGTATATTTTAGGGAGGGACATCAACACACGGCTACTGATGCTTTACCATCTGTTACCATGATGTTTAAGAACACAGACACATGGAAAAAATGCTTCTTTCCTAAAGCAGAAAAGTGGCATTAAAGAGGACAATACCCTAATAAGTATATTTCCTTTCATCATTATCTCCTTTTTATAAGTTCGTGTCTTATTTCTATTTCTTCCAAGCAATTTTAGTTCACTTTCAACTACATAAGACCAAAGCTGTTTTCTCTTCCTTATTTCAACAAAGTTATAACATCAAAATCTTATGACTGACTGAAGCCCTTTTGGAAATTTCACAGTATCTCTGTCTGCAATACTGCAGACATCTGTGTGTTAGTAAACAGGTAAGAGCAGTATTTATTAAATCACGTACTTCATAGGCTAATCTGGAGGAGATCAATCACCTAAAGGAAAGCTCAGAGCATTGATTTGAACAGAGTAAGTAATAATGCTGCAGAAGCATATATCAAACCCACATAAAGCAGCAAGACAGAAAAGGCTACTGATTTCTTATTTATGGTCTTATTTTTGGATATACCATTCCCCCGAGTACAACACTGAATATACATGGAAAATAAAGACAAGCTTCTGCCCCCTTTCCCCAGGTGAAAAATGGATCAGACTGACTATTGAATTATTAAATGCAAGAATAACTTAGCCAAGAGTAAAGACAACAATTTTCTCCTAAAGTGAAATGCTAAAGCAGCATAATTGATCCTATTCCCATACTGAAGTGCTTAAAACACTAACAATAACTTCTCAAATAGCGTTTATACATAATAATACACACACAACACAAACAACAATTGAAGTAACATTTGCACAATTATCAAGTCTAAGGAAAAATTTTAGAGTTCAAATGCCAACTCATTCCATATTGATTTTCTTATACATTTTAAAAAGAAAAAATAATGAATAACAATTCCACTACACTTGACTGGGGGAAAGGTGTTCTTCAGTAAACAAAAATTTATTTGGTGAACTTCCAACTTTAAAGATAAATATTAATATAAACGATAACAATAATTGTAGAATTATGGAACATTCCTCCCCTGTGAGGGTGGGCAGGCCCTGGCACAGGGTGCCCAGAGAAGCTGTGGCTGCCCCATCTCTGGAAGTGTCCAAGG